>CM070876.1:5641741-5831741 GCA_036365515.1 Torymus aiolomorphi
CCTACCTCCCTCCCCCTCTCCCTCTGCCCTCTCCCTCTCCCCCATCCACCTCCTGCTACGCCTTTTTTACTATCAATTCCTTATTACGGCCTCTGCAGCGGACGCGTACACACTTCGCGCGCCTTCGTTTATACATCTCTATGAGCAGACGCATGTATATATGCATAAATTGACCTAGCCTCACGCGCACAGCTTCTCTCTCTCTCTCTCTCTCTCTCTCTCTCGCTCTCTTTTTTATTGCGAGCACAATGCTTGCGGCAGCAAGAAAGCAAAGACCGCGGCCTCCCGCCAGGAATCGTAAAAAAATCCATTTCCCGTTTGTTTTAGAATTGCATCGACTCAACTCGGGGCGTCTATACTTTATATATAGGCGGTCATAGGGCTCTTCTTTTCTCTCACTCTCCTTACCTCCCACTCTATAAGTTTATTATGCCAAGAGCGTCAGGATGAGAGTTGCAACTGCCTTCTGGGCCGCCGCGCTGTGTAATTGCCCCCTCTCGAAATTTTCATTCCATTATGGGAAAAAATAGGTGGGAGGAGGCGGGGGAGAAGATGAGACAACTTTATTAGACGCGACTTCAAAAACACCGTGTACTGCGGCAATTTGAATGGCAGGTGGGAGGGGGGGTAGAGACGAATGGCTCAACGGAAGCGAACGGTTAACGACATTTGAGGAGCGCGCCAGCGCAACGAAATAAATGCGATCAGGCTTGAATGTTGAAATGATTGCGTTAAGCTCTTTATGGGGGAGGAAGTGTTTCCCGGTGAACACGGCAAAATGTCTGGGATGAGTGTCGGAGCGAGTGCCATGCATAAAGTAATGTATTTTAATTATATTAATTATTTTTCGTAATTTATTGTACTTTTTAGCGATTAATTGAGTGGATAAAGAAAAGAGTCTATAAGCGGATAATATGAAATTTTTTAAGTCCTTATATCGTTATTATATAATATGGGTGCTATAGATTTTAAATACAAAGCTTCCTCTATGAGGAAACAAAAATCAAGAGATTATTCCGATATCAATTTGAATAATTTATTAAGTATATGATTAGGTTAGATTTAATAATTTTGGGAAATGTTTTTATTATAATATCAAACTTACATTTAGGAACAACTTTACTGTTTTACTGCTAAATTTGATTGAAAATAACTTTTTATTTATATGGATAAAGATACTTAACCCAATATATATCTCTATAAGGTAAATTTTGGCAATTTCGGTAGAAGCTCCTTATACCTTCCATCAAATCTATGCAACCTTATTAGAAGTCTAAGTAAGCTGTAGGAACCTGAGTAGCTATTCTATATAGGTATATAAATTATGCAGTATACAAAGCAGATTCTACGTTTAAATATAAAATAATTACCAAGCATCATTACGGTAATTTAGAAATAACATTTCAGAATGTTTTTCAGAACGGAAATTTTTTTTATTTTTATTAAACAAAAATTGTGTAATTTTGATTTAATTAATTTACTAAAATTATCCATAAAAATCAGTAAATTAGTAGAAAAATATCCACCAAGAGGCAATTTTCTAGTATATTTTTAAATGTTCCGTACTACTCTTTGTGCAATCCTCTAAATTAGGGAAAAAAAGGATTCGTGGATTAAATTTATACCTCACCGTTTCGCAGTTTATAGCTCTTTTGACGACCGGCATTGAAATAGCGCCGCATACGCAAATTAAATTCTAAAAATCATAAAAGGAGCCGTGAAAATTTAGGTCGATACGGCAGCGACCTGAAAGTGCTTGTTAACGTAGTGTTTTAATGTTTTAGACTTTTCATAGAAATAAACTAGTCGAGTAGAATAGTTACTTTACAAACGTTTTTTGTAACTCAATTAATTGAAACAATCTAAAACTTTTATCGTTTTTTTATTAAATAAAAATTTACAGAGTAATTTTGTAAAGAGCTTTTTCTAAAAAAAAATCTAACTTTCATCAAGTATGAAGTACCAATGAAATTATTTTAATTGATAACACTCAAATTGTTTCTTTTAAACATTTAAAGGAGGGTCATGCCCACGGATATGTAGTAAATAGAGAAACGCAGGGAAACGTATAAAAACAACGTTATTATGTAGAACTTGTCAAAATATGAAGTTAACAAAAAAATTAATCTGGGGAAATGAAGGGAAAGTTGAAATAAATAAGGGTAAAGTTCGCTAAAATAAGTAAAGAAAATCGAGATTTCATGCAACATTCAGTAGTAAAAATTGTAAAATATAACTTTTTAAATATTTTCCTATTTGTACACAGGTAAATTCGTATGCCGATGCTTAAATTTGCATGGATTCTGTATGCTCCTATTAGTTTTTTACATTTTTTATTGATATTTACCTGGAGCACCCATGGACATCCTCCTCTTTTTTTAACATTTAAGAAGTTTTTATATAATTACCGATTTACTTTAGTATAAATAGAAATAAACTCATACTTTTTCCCTGAAAATTAGTTTATAAAAGTGAGCGTCAGAGGCTAATTCATTAAGAAGGCTTTTAATGAAGAGAAATCAGATTATGTGCTGTCAATAAAAACAAGGTTTAATATTCCAGTCAGCATTAATATTGTGAATTCAGGAATACAGTTACATTTAAAAAATTTAAATATCGTCCTTAGTTGTATCTTCGTTACAGGGACGCTGCACAAGATAAAGGGTTAAGTTGATTTAAAGAAGTACGATTCGCGATATACCGCTTATCTGTGCATTGAGTTTGAAATTATTTTACATTATAAGGTAAGTACAAAAAAAGATGAGTTTTATATTTCTCCTTCCTCTAATCTCTTTTTAATAATTAGAATATAAGATCAATCTGTGAATAAACAAAAGATTCTACGGATTTTGTCCTCCCCTTATCGCATCACACAGTTCTAATTACTTCACATCTCACGAAAATCCTCTTCCAATATCCATCCTCTCACACCTCACAGCTCCGTATTGAATCCGAGCCGTGTTATTAATACCTCTCGTCGTGAATCTACTTTGTCGAAATTCTGTCTCTCTCTCTCTCTCTCTCTCTCTCTCTCTCTCTCTCTCTCTCTCTCGCACTCTCTCTCTCTCTCCCTCTCTCCCTCTGTGTCTCTCGCTCTCTCTCTTCCTCTGAAATCCGGCGAAGGTGACGGGGCCATGTCCGGGCGTGAGCGTAGTTTCGGAGCAAAATTGAATTGCAGCCGTGAGCGCGCGCAAAATAGATGCACGTGTACGCGTGCACGGAGGGAGAGAGGCGTGTATACATACACACACATGAGCACGCGAGTGACACCGTCGGCATGAGCTTTTCGCTGCTCGCTCAGTAGCACGTTACCGGTGTAAATCAATGAGTGCGACAAAGGCGAGAGCGAGGAACAATGTACGCGTGCGCGCGAGATGACGGCCCGGGCATACGAATTATTATTGTGTGCAGAGGGTGAGAATGAGAGAGAGGGGGAGGGGAGTGGAAGCCGACGACGGCGACGAGCGAAAATCGACGAGGAGGAGAATGCGAGACGACGAGTGAGTGAGAGAGAGAGAGAGAGAGAGAGAGAGAGAGAGAGAGAGAGAGAGAGAGAGAGAGAGAGAGAGAGAGAGAGAGAGAGAAGAGTTGACTATGAAGTTTGCAGTATAATTTCGTTGGTTTGATGAGGTGTGTATGTAAATGTGTGATTTTAGATGTAAATTTTAGAAATTATAGTTTTAGTGTTATATGTATGTCTTAAAGTATAGTATATTAAGCAACTAGAGAGGTAAAGAGTTAGCCAGACCAAAGCACGCGTAAATTGTCCCGAGCCGAAGGCGAGAGTAGCAAACGTGCTCTAGGGTGGCCCTCTTTATTCCCGTGTTGCGTATACTATCTTTCACCTTACCCGGGCCGAAAATACCACATGCGCGTTTCTGAGCCGGGAGCGAAAGTGGTACTTTCGGCCAGGGTATGGTGAATAAATATTTTGTAATCCTTTTGTGTCTTCAAAATAATTTTGTATTAACTATTTCATAGTTTACTCTCTAAATTAAATTCAGTGAAAAATCACCATTTTAGAGTATAAAGTCGGGCACTGTCGAAATAGTGCATTTGCACTCCGAAATAGTGTATATGCACTGAATTATCGGTATAGCCACAGTTTAGTAGTATATATACGCTATTTCAAAGTTCATATACACTGTTTCGACAGTATCCGCCTTTACACTCTAAAATAGTGATTTTTCACTGAATTTAATTTAGAGAGTAGACAAAATATTAAATGGGTAAACAATGATAAAACTCATGCTTTATAAGTTTTTTTCAAACTCCATGAAACCCACATTCAATTTTCATCGAAACGAAGTGTCATCGAATATCTATAACTATCGATTTCGAATGCATAAAGCGTAGAGCTTCCATTAATTTTATTCCGAATATCCGCATATTATTTTATGTCATTGAATATGCCGTGGAAAGTTTCACAATCTTCAATTCAGCTCGCTGGATTCCTGCGACTTAATGATTCGATTAGCTTTTAATTAAAATTCACACCTCCTGCCTCTCCTGCGAGGAATCGAGATAACGATTTGGGTCAGATCATTTCGAAACTTTGACGCATAATGTATGCACCATTCTCGATTCCCACGATGATTGACTTTTTGAGGGTGGAGAGACGAGAGAGCTTTATCAAGTGACCGAGATTTCAAATCTCAAATGCAGTTATTCAAATTTAAAAGAGGAATGGTCGCTATGCTAATCGCGCGTCGAGGAGCGAAAAAATTAGCCGCGGCGCTCACAATAAGTTTCTTGTATTCTTTGCGTATTTAAATCTGTTTACGTTGATGAATTTTATCAATCGTAGGTGCGAAAATTTAAACTCGTTCTCGGCGTGAAGGTTAAATCAGTTTCAAGAGCATAACGGTGCCAACTATATACGCATTGCTACACATCACATTTCAACAACTCCGATACTTGCCACCCTTCTATATCGAACATGTTTTTAAGAACCTCTGAAAGATCTTTCCTCCGAGTCGAGTAGCTCGCGTACTTTCCTATATTATAAGATAACTCAAGCTCCAGCGCATGACGCTGGAGCAAAAAAAAAGAATGAAAGAAACCCGTTAACGACGACGTTGCCACATATTGCGCTCACATTCTAACACGAAATCACCTCCCCAAAAAAGAAAAGGCTTTGTACGAGCACGCGACACGCGTATATATATATACGCGTGTCGCGTGCTATATATATATATATATATATATATATATATATATATTTCGGGCTCCCTCGCTCGAAGGGCCTGCCATGGATAAAGCCGTCGAATTAAGGGCTCGTTAAAATAAACAAGTCGGAGGCAGAGAGAGAGAGAGAGAGAGAGAGAGAGGGAGAGAGAGGAGTATAAAAACACAGGAGTGGCGACTCTATTATACATATACACGCTCGCGCGTGCGCCCGCGTGGGGATGTATTGTTCGACGATGAAGAGGCGCGCGCGCGCACGCGTGCAGGGATGAAAGGGACGGAAACGGCTGTGCGAAGCAAAGCTCTAACGCACGCGGGTTTTCTGCAATGAATAAAAGCCAAAAGGGCGATGTGGCGGCGCGCCCATACCCCCCTCTCTCTCTCTTTTAGCCAGCGATGCGCGCTAGTCGATGTCGCGAATAATTTATACTGGCCGGTTACACACCGCGCACGATATTAGTTCGGGGAAAGTGTAGTGCGGCGGAGAGATAGAGAGAGGGAGGGAAGGGGGTAGGGAATTAGCGGTTGCAAATTGCATTCTCGGATACTAAGTGGGCTCGTTGTCGCTTAAAACCTCTTCCTTGAGACTGCCAGCGCCTGGGCGCTGCAGCTTTAAGCTCCTCTCTCTCGCTCTCTCTCTCTCTCTCTCTCTCTCTCTCTCTTTCTCTCTCTTCCTCTCTCTCGCTTTCTCGAGCCAACAACTATATACACATACACACACAGAGCGGCAGGCGCCCCTGCTGCGCCTTTTCGCCTAAGCTCCGGGGGCTTAAAAGCCTGACCTCAAACGAGGAGACTCCGCGGATGCGCGGCCCTGGCTTCTCGCGATTTTAACAAGGCCGATGACTGTGTGGATTTCGTCCTCGTTTCCTTTTTTCCTCGTCTCTCTCTCTCTCTCGCTATCTCTTTCTCTCTATTTCTTCCTCTTGCAGCCGTGGTTGTTCTGCGTTTTCCAGTGGTGGTGGGTCGCTGTTTTTTTCGGGGCCGTGGTAATCGGCTAAAAGCAGAGAGCGACGAAACAGTAAAGGGTAGAGGATAAAGTGAGAGAGGAAGAGAGAGAGAACTCTGACCGCAAGGCTGTGCGAATGCGCTCTGTCTAGCGCGTCAGCAGAGAATTACGAAGGGAGAGAAGAGAAAGAGTGAGAGAGAGAGAGAGGTTTTGGGCCTGGGAAGCAGGGTGAGAGAGTTGAGGTGAGAGTAAGGCGAATGAGCATTCGTTTTTTGTGAGGAGTGCACTGTGAAATTAATTTGTTGATGAAGCGCTTGGTTATCATAATGGTAGTTCCTTTGCCATCGGCGAGTAAATAGCTTGAGAATTTCGAGTGAAAATTTGCCTGGCTTAATCTTTTGGCGTAAAATTTTAATTTTTCCAATTAGGCTAATGCCTATTATGAATATAAACCCGCTCATATTCAAAATTAGTCGTGAAAATCCATTAACTTTTTTCGTTCATTCAGAAGATGTAGAGTATAAACGAAAATTATTAGTCGTCATTAAAAATATAAAAATGAAAACTTGTCAGGCACTATAATGCAACCATTGTGTTTAAATTTTATTTGCATTAAGCTACAGGTACATGGCAAATATAAACATTATTAACAATAAAACGATTCCCTGTTGTCGGGTGTGTATACAAATAATATCACGGAAGCTTCAAACTATTGGTTTATACCAACGTCGTTACAAAATCGTGCTTTGCCCATATTATATAAAACCACCCTGAAATCTGTATGCACCCGGTGCACGTATACCTAATGATAGCCAATTTTGTGAATGTCCACATAAAACGCGAGCTGAAGTGAAAAGCCCCATAAAGATATTCCCATAGAACATAAAAATTTGGCGGAGCTTAGTTTAACGCCAGACGTAAAGCTTATATGCCGCACGTCCCGTCTCGGCGAAAAATCCCGCCTCTCCCATCGCGATTCCGACGTCCCTGTCTCCCCATCACACGTTCGAATTAAAACCCGCACATAGTTGCGCCCGCGGAACAAGAACAGTCAGCTCTGCAACCATTGCCGTCCGCCCTCCCAAAAAATAAATCCTTGTAACAAGCTAGGTACGCGTCTCATTCGATTCTCCCTTTCTTCCTTCTATACATATATAAAACCTACCTTAGACATTGCCAAGCGCGCGCGTGCGCGCAGACACATGCCCTTCCTCCCTCGCGCGAGCGGGGGTAGTTCATTAATGAAGCGCCCGCGGGGCTAGTAGTACGTAGCTTGCGCTTGCGCTCGCTCCCCGTTTATTGTCGCCCCCCTCCTACTCCCAGCAATTACACCATCAGCCCCCTCCTTCCTCTCTCTCTCCCACTCTCTTTTCCGACATCGCCGTCGTCGTCGGCGTCTTCCAAGATAGGCGTAATCCACGTCGGAAGCCGCTCGTAAGCCCGGGGTCTCGTTTGGCGCGCTTGGCTCTCGGTGTGTGTATATATAAACCGACGGAAAGAGAGAGGAGAGCGAGAGAGAGAAGAGAGAGAGAGGGTGGTATATACAGACGCCGAGTGGGTGGCAATATAGCCAGAGGTGACGACGACGCGAAACTCGGTCGCGGGGATCGCGCGAGCGAACGTCTAACGGCTCTATTTTACGAGCGCAAGACGGGCAGGTGTGTGTGTGTGTGTGTGTGTGTGTGTGTGTGTGTGTGTGTGTATGTGTGTACAAGCGGTCGCGGACGAAGACATGTATACGTACTCGCGCGACACCACGATTGACATACGTTGCAGCGAGAGGAGCGACAGCGAGGGCTGATAAGGCTCGATAAAGGTGCCAACCATGGCTAAGGTTGAGAGAAGGTAGAAGGGGGTGATAGAGTGATGGGGGAAAAGGGAAAGTTCGAGAGGGTAATTAATATATGTCTCTGGGACTGATGTGAAAAATAGCCTGTGGAGGATAGGTTCGGACGATGAAATGTAACCTCTCTCCGTAACTCCTCTGTCCTTCGGTCTCAAAGGGTGGCGTGCGTTAGAGTAGGGTTGCGAGAATCATTTGCCGTTGATTCCTCCCGATTGCGTTTACCAACACAGTTTTTATTTAGCACTAATGCCAATTTTTTGCTGTCTTTTAATTTTTTTTTTCTTTTTTTTTTAAATTTGTTTTAGTTTTGAAAAAATGTTTGGTATTTAAAAATAATTGAAATCTAAATTATACATATATCTAACTTTTTTATAGATACTTATCGCAAACATCAGTAAATTTAGAAAATGGTGTACTGTAAAAAGTGTTTCAGTAATGTATACATAATTGAAACAATTTCAAGTAAGTATATTAAAAGTTTTTCTTATACCTTAGCCAAAGCTTAATGCATAAAAACGTAAAATTTGATACGAATTTGCATTATAAGTGAAGTTTGTAAATTTTGTAAATTTAATGCACCCTGGCGTAAACAAATTCCGCTTTTAGCAAGAAAATAGCTTGTTTCATTTAAAACAGGCAAAACTTAGACTCTATTTTTGTATATTGATATAACGATTTCAATGATATTATTACACGATGCTTTCAAATAAATGATATTAACTTAATTACGTATATAATAACTTGTTTATAAGTAGTTTATAGATCGTAAAATTAGGATAAACAAGAAATAGTTGACGAGTTTTGGTACTTAAGGTGATGTCGGAGCCACGCTGATTGGTTGAAATTTTCCTAACCTCAAAAACATATAATATCATAAATAAAAAAAAGTATACAATCGTAAAGCACAAAAAAATATATAAAAATAAGAAATGAAAATTGTAAGATAACTGTCACTTTTACGTAATTCCACGCGTTAATTTTAAGAATATTGCATTCTAAAATAGTACATTTCGACACTGGTGCGAATTGCGAAAGGTGATGATTTACTTCATGTGACGTTCTTCGGACGAGCGAAGCGAGTTTCGAACGGTATTTTATACCACGAGCGCCGAAAAATCATACCAAAGTTGTGATTTTGAGGTTAGAGTGGTATAAAATAATTAAACATTTTGATTATTGAAAATTCTGTGATCCCGCATTCTTTGCACGATGACAGATCGTTAGCAACTTAATTTTCAATATTACGAAGTAAATTTTGCGCGAACAATGGGAAATTCGGCTCGAGGTGGGGGTCACCATTGATAAAGTTCGTTCCTACATCCCCGAAATGATTAATAATAGACATTTTTGCTATAGCTCTGAGTGCGAGAGACAGAATCAGACAATAAAATAAACATTTTTCGCTAATATCTCTGCGAGAAGTCATACAAATGAGCTGCTCACTGTAACTGAATTCTTTCAATTAATTATAATATTAAATCGCTAAGAAAACTTAATATGATTATTTTGGGGTTATGTAATTCTAGTTTCAATCTATTAAATAGGCGAATAGTAGGAGAAAGAGCGTTTCATCGTAGTATAAAGTTCTCCTACCTATTTTTTGAATTTGTAGATATTTCAGTTAGATGCAATATTATTTCTACTAAGGCAAGAGCATAATGACTTTCGTGTGATTGTATACCAGTTATGTTACAACTATATTAAAATTTAATCCCATTTTGTAACTTGAAAGTGCATTAAATTTATTGCATACGCTATTTTTTGTTAAAACGAAAACCGTCCGCACCTTTACACACATAAACGCATGTACTTAACTACGTTGCGGCCTGCTCCCAGACAAGGCTTACCTTGCGCACGCGTTCCATATTTACTCGTCGCACCCCATACTCGCTGGTCTCATGCATCATGCACGCAGGAGAATTGCGCAAAATATAACGTATCGCTATTGTGGATGCAGAAAGCTACGTTACCGCGCGAGCCAAAAGACACAAACATGCGCGTGCATATGTACGCCTCGAGCACGCACGCGTATACACACAAGCTAGCAAAACAACCAGGGACAGGGCGCGTAACTTTCCCCAAAACTATCATGGCTCAAGAGCGAAACTAATTATGGTAAACTAACTGTCGTATGTGTGTGTAAGTCTCTCGCGCGCTCACAAGCGAGGGCTTGAAGCCTTTGTAGCCACACAAGCGCGTATTCACTTTTGGCAGTGCAGAACTACCCTGAGGCAATCAAGAGAGAGAGAGAGTGTGTATGTGCGTGTGTGTGAGTATGTGTGCGTGTATTTCTATAAAGCCAAGGTGCAGAGTTGCATTGCAGTATATTGGGTATAAAATAGCGACGCTCGAGTGTGCGACAGTATTCGTGCTCGAGGAGATCTAGTGAGAGTAGTTTGCGAGTTGTTTGATGAATCGTACTTACTAGAGGACGTGTGGTGAGGGTGAGTGGATGGTGACAACGTGAAAGGTGTTCTTTTCGCGTCTCTGGTCTAGATTTGCTGAGGGTAATATCCTACAAAGAAGATTACTGCTGACATTGTGCTTTGCATCATGTGGATAACACAGCTTTATATTCTTTCCCCCTCGTAATTGTTTTGACCTAAACTTTTGATGGTGATACTCTTTATAGTTTTATCAAGAGCGGAACAAGGTCGTATTTCGACGCGCCAATGAAGAACATCGTATCTCGGCGGGCCGATGAAGAACGTCGTGTCTCGGCGTGCGGTTGAAGAACGTCATATCTCGGCGCGTATTTTTTTCTCGAAATTTTGTAGTGGCAACCCTGCGAGCTCGCATGTACCGTGGCGAGCGTCTTCTGCCTGAATACTTTTTCAATTTTGGGACGAAAATTATTAGATAGTTTTTACATTAGTTTTTACTCGTACAAATTATTATCTTCATTATGCGATTAAAAAATTGGCTTTTCTCTAAATCATTTGAAAAAAGTTTTTTCACAACTGTTTTAATATGTACTTTCAAGAAGTCAACTACAGATATGTTTGCCTATTCATAAACGACTTACATAATGAGTTATTTAAGGGTTACCAAATTTTTGCAAATATTGAATTTTTTTCTCTATACTGCTTTTTTAAAAATGGCTTTGCATTTTTTTAGGTCTTTATAATGGAAAAACCTGTGTTTTACCATAACAAATAATATGATTTGTATTTTACATTACTTTGAATGACGTTATTAAAAATAAAACTCGTTTTAAAAAACACAATTAATCGCTGGCACACTAACAAGGTCAATGAAAAATAACTTTTGTGTAGCGTGATCGATACCTTTTGATCCCTCACAAAAACATATACCGCATGTCGAAATAGGCAAGTAAGTAGTTTTTCACTTACTACATAAAAACCGACGACTTTTATACAAAAAAGATTATCACGGACTAGTAGATGTTCCCATAGTTTTCATATGAGTTTTCCGATAAAAAAATGGCTTTGAAAAAAAATGAGTAACGCTACCACTTTTTCACTATCTAAGATCTAGAAAGGAAGAAAAAAGGACACGTGAAAGTGTGCTCTTAATTTTTTTTTTTCAATTTTACTAGCTCAAATTTGAAAAGTTCGGCGGAATTACTGACATATATGAGCAATATTTTTACTTTTCACCCACTTTAGTGGGGAGGGGTCGTGGATTTTCCCCAGTAATGCAATATAATGCAATATGTGTTTGATGTTGGAATTCTAACGCCACAATCTTAAATTTTTAAGTTTCCAATGTTCGTAGTAAGTTCTCAATGTTCAAGGTAAGTTCTCAATGTTCATGGTAAGTTTTCAATGTTCATGGTAAGTTTTCAATATTCATAGTAAGTTTTCAATGTTCGTGGTAAGTTCTCAATGTTCAAAATGAAGTTTTCAATAATCGCAGTAAATTTGTAATAGTAATCATGAATATTTAATCAATAATATAATAATAATAATTATTCAGGAGCCGTAATTATAAATATAATGTGAATTCATTAGATGTTAATGAATTTTTCAATATAAATTATTAGAAAAATATATATGTGTGTATGTATGTAATTCAATATTTTTTATTTTATATTTTATTTTGAAAAATATCATCATGAAGATAATTGGATTTTGTGAAAGTAAAGTTTAACAAAAACGAAAATAACGCTTTTGGTACAAAACTATTGATGAAGTTGAATACAAATAATTACACGTATTAGGAATGTCCAACCGTTAATAGTAAAGTGCATACCTACTACGGTACACACTTTGAATCTGAAAAAAAAAAACATAAAATCTCTCCCTCCTTCCTTCCCCTTCTTTCTCTCACTCCATCACTCTCGCAAACAACCACCCAGTACTAATCACCCAATATCAACCACCCAATATCAACCACCCAGTACCAACCACTAAGTACCAACCACCCAGTACGAACCACACAGTAACAACCACCCAGTATCAACCACCGACTATCAACCACCAAGTATCAACCACCCAGTACCAATCCACCCAGTACCTGCCACCCAGTACCCTCCACCCGCCAACCACCCTGACCTAGAGACATCTTACCTCCTGGAGCGCCCGCCTCCGACTGAGCTGATCAACTCTGCTGCCGGCCGTTTATAGCCACCGAATCCTGCCAGCCACGCGTCTGCACAGATCTCCATTTCTTTTTGTCTCCATTTCTTTTTGCGTTACGGAATTTTCCATAAACGCGTGATGCGTGATGCGTGATGCGTGATGCGTGATGCGTGATGCGTGATGCGTAGTGCGTGATGCGTGATGCGTTACACACCAATTTATATAAGGGATTTCTCTTTTTCGAGTTTTATTATTTTGTGATTTTAGTTTGAAGAAGCAAAATAAGCTTATAAAATTAAAATACAATAGAAAATACAAAATTGATAATTTGCAAAAAAAGAACTCCTCTCCAATAAATAGTTTTTTGTTAAAAATATTTTTTCTCATGGCGCAATGTATACGTATTTTACATAGACTTTTATCGTTTAAATTTTATTAAATCGTAGCAAAACTTAAATGGCGAATCTCTTGTCTATATCACGACCAATACCTTAATTGCTTGACTTTTAAGAAACTTCCACAGCAATCACCTTCTCGAAAACTGGCACCTTGCATATCCCCTTCCCCTCCTTGCCCCGCGAAAAACATGAAAACAGAACAGAATCAAACTTTCAGTGTTTGCCGCTCAAACATTTGCGCACCCAGCCGGTCGTTAACGTTTCACACGACGCCTCACGAATTCATCAGTCCTTCCTCTCCTCTACGCAAAGAATGGATACATAGCCGAGTATCCCGCTGAACCTAAGCCGGAGTGTATCAAAACTGCAAAGTTCGCCGGGTTAGCCTTCCGGTGGGAGAGAAGGACGAACTCGCCTCGTATTATCCGCCGTTTAACCCAGAACCACAATGAATTAAGCCTGCCTGCCAGCCAGCCAACGTTTTCGCAATATATGCTCACAATGATAAACTTCAATCGTCCCTGTGCCCTCGTGCAAAGGAATATTAACGTGAAGAGGAGAGAGATATAGAGAAGGAGAGAGAGAGAGAGAGAGAGAGAGAGAGAGAGAGAGAGAGAGAGAGAGAGAGAGAGAGAGAGAGAGAGAGAGAGAGAGAGAGAGAGAGAGAGAGAGAGAGAGAGAGAGAGAGAGAGAGAGAGAGAGAGAGAGAGAGAGAGAGAGAGAGAGCAAAGTAGAAAGTCATTGCTGCACAATCTTCCAGACCGTCGGAAGTACACGCTGACGAGCATCTAGTCGGTGTAAGCATGGTATAGTGGAAAATGTGAAATGTATTGGCTGCTGCCTGCTGATTCTTGTGTAGTTACAAACTGCTTGAACGGATGACTCATTGTTGGGGTGGTGTAAAATTGTATGACGAAGTGCTAAAGTGATAATTAAAGCGACAATGTCATCACACTATTCGTACAATTTATTCCTTTTAATTATATCTTTATTATCATATTCATGATTTTAATGATATTATTTCTTATATTTTGATCATCTTTGCCAGTCCACCAAGTATACAGACCATTGCTACAATTTCGTTAATTAATCGTTTAATTTTGCATCAAGCCATTTTCAACGTACATTTGTACCGCTAAAGCAAACAAACATTAGCACTGCAAGCAGGTCTTGGTAAACTAAATATCAGCCGCGAAAAGCTCCATCAAAGATAAACGACAGAGCACGCTATCAGGGCGCGATTACGATTTCAGGACACTCCCCCCCCCCTCTCTCTCTCTCACTCTGTCTTCCTAGAGAAGGCCGCCGCAGTGTGCACTGTAACACAATCACCTTAAATCCACACTCACTTACACGGAACTCACATTATCCTGCACTTTATTGCCAATGCCCAGCAGCTCTCTCTCTCTCTCTCTCTCTCTCTCTCTCTCTCTCTCTCTCTTGCCATTTTGTATGTGTGCGCTCACGAGTACCTACACGCAGAAGCGAGAAAGGGAGAGGGGAAGAGTGGAGCTTGCAGACTCCGCGCCGGCGTGCTAATGGAAAGGGATTAACTGCACCGGCTAAAGAAGCAGGAGAAGCGGAACGCGAAAACCCCCTTCACTAGCCCAGATGTGGGGGGTGGCGGGGGGAGAGGCGCTCTCGCGTGAATGATCTGTCGGGTTTCGAGCCTGCGGGGAAATCTCATTTTTCACTTGCTCTCGCCTCCGCGCCAGGTATTATGACCTTTTCGAGGACTTCGACCTTCAACCTACATAAGCACGTATACTTGCTTACGCGCGCGGGCGAGCCTGATATCCGTCATCGGAATGGCGCGAGGTTAAGATGAAAAGTTGAGGGCCGGAGTGCGGAGTGCGGGTATAAGCGAGCGCGAGAGACAAATTTGATTTCGCAGAGGCACGAGATTAAATTCGGATCGATGATGGCGAGCGAGCCGTGCTCTCTTTTCTTCCTGCGGCCTATATAAGTTTGAACGGTCATTTTTTCCCGTGCTACCTCTTTCACTTTCTCTCTCTCTCTTTGGCTCCTTGTTATTTGCGGAGAGAGAGAGAGAGAGAGAGAGAGAGAGAGAGAGAGAGAGAGAGAGAGAGAGAGAGAGAGAGAGAGAGAGAGAGAGAGAGAGAGAGAGACGAAGAAGGGGATTCGCGCGCGATTTTTCAAAACGTCGAGAGCATGCTGCCCAGAAGGGGAGAGGGAAGTAGTTTGACATGCTCTCCGCGCGTGCGTATGGCGTAAATGAGAGGAGAGAGAGAGAGAGAGAGGGGGGGTAGAACTGGAGCTTCCGATAATTTTGGGCTTGGGGAAATAAGCGAAACTGGCGGTGATTAAACGATGTTGTTCATCACGATGAGAGAGAGAGAGAGAGAGAGAGAGAGAGAGAGAGAGAGAGAGAGAGAGAGAGAGAGAGAGAGAAAGAGGAGCGGGATGCGCTATTGCCATCAATTATAAAAGTTTCCAAGATTATTTCCGTAAGAAGCAGATGGTCGTGGGGGTCCCAAGAAACAATGGTCATTCAATAAAATGGATTTGGGGTTTACACCAGTATTACACTGTATTTATTAGTATAAAGTGAGGTATATTGCTTTTTAAAGGACTGTCTGTAACATTTAAGGCATTTATTATTCATTAATTATTGTTAACAGTGAAGCAAATAAATAGCTCAAAGCAGATAATAGATCGAATTATGTCAAAAGAGATAATAGCGTGCATAAGTGTAAAATGTGGTATCTGCATTTAAATTTTCCTTCGTGTGCATTTCTTCAAAAATGTACACCCTCTACGCACAATGAATTTTCAACTATAAATCAAAATAATCAATTTTATACTTTTGCATAATCGTATGTAACTAGATATACAGTTTTTCTATCTAGTACTGTCCGAGCCATTTGAAACTCTCGGTGTATTGTATTTTGATGAAAATATTTATATATTTTATGTAAATTTATATATTGTATATTTATATATTGTAAATTTATATATTTATATATTGTATGTAAATTTTGTCCTTTATGCCGCCCTCACTACTCGAATCCTTGTACTCACCTGCTCGTTACACGCGTGTGATCGAGACAGTACTCTCTTCTCGTCAGACTCTAAAACGAGTATAATAATTCACGGCAAGTTCTACCAGCCGTCGAACACGTGACTAAACCGTAATATACATACTCACAGACACACACACAACGCGCAGATTTTCCCTTCTTAAAAAAGTAATGAGCGGCCATGTTGAAGCACCTAAAGGATTGATTTCGATTGGTCTATCTAGAATAGGCTCCAATTTGTACTTAACAGTGAAGGACTATGAATACTGAGTATAATATAAATACTAGAAGGACTATGAATATTGTTCTGATTACAGTTAAATTTTTAACCTTCAAATTTTGGTATTGTAGGAGTAAACTAAAATAAATATAATCCAAGTTTCAATAAAAAATATTGGATAAATTTGCGAATGTTAAAAAGTAAAATAAATTTTAAATTCATATTGTAAATACAAATAAGTTTCCGCCGTTTTTTTATAAAAATTATCAATTTATTGTAAAAAAAATATACGTTACATTTTATTCAAAATATTGTCCGTCATTGGCTACTACTTTTTGTCATCTTTCTGGCAGCATTCGGATGCCACGTCGAAAAAACTCTTCATCTTCTGAGGCTACCCATGAATCGACCCAATTTTTGGCTTCTTCGTAAGAAGTGAAGTGCTGCTTGACCAGGGCGTGAGCCATCGACCGAAACAAGTGGTAGTTCGAAGGAGCAATGTCTGGTGAATACGGCGGGTGGGGTAAGACATCCCATTGTAAAGCTTCCAAAGTATCCTTGACGACTTTTGCAACATGTGGCCGAGCGTTGTCAATCACTTTGTCATGCCTTTTGGCATATTGGGGGCGTTTAAGCTTCAATTCTCTGCTCAATTGCAACAGTTGCTGTTGATAACGTTCTCCAGTGATAGTTTCGTTAGGCTGGAGTAGCTCGTAATAGATTACTTCGAGCTGATCCCACCAAATGCACAACATTAACTTTTTGCTATAAATATTCGGTTTGGCCGTTGAAGCTGGTACATGGCCAGGCTTACCCCATGATTTTCTACGCTTTGGGTTGTCGTAGTAGATCCACTTTTCATCCCCCGTCACTATTCGATGCAAAAAACCCTTTCGACTTTGTCTTTGGAGAAGTTGTTCGCACGTGAAAAGACGGCGCTCGACGTCTCTGGGTTTCAGTTCATGCGGAACCCAATTTTCTTGCTTTTGTACCATACCATTTCCTTGCTTTTGTCTTGAGACAGTGTGAAATCGCTTGTTGAGTCACTCCCAAGCTTTCTGCGAGCTGCTCTTGAGTTTGGCATGAGTCTTGGTCCAATAATGCCTCTGACTCAGCGTCTTCAAACTTGACTGGCCTTCCTTCGCGTTCTTTATCTTCCACGTCAAACTCGCCGTTTTTAAACTTTTAAAACCACTCACGACAACTTCTCTCACTTAAAGCAGCATCACCGTAAACTTCTACAAGCGACCGATGCGCCTTAGCAGCAGATTTCTTTAAATAAAATAAATAAATCAAAACTTCCCGCAAATGACGCTTATTCGGTACAAAACTCGACATTTTCGAACAAAAAAAAATGTATACTGCCATTACAAAGTCAATAGTATTTTAAGGTTATGTTGTTGCCAGGTATCCAAACTTTCTATGTGACATTTTATATCTGACGATTTCAAAGTAATCTTGTCGGTGGAGCCATCTCTTGAAAATGGCGGAAACTTATTTGTATACCCAATAATATTTCAATATTAATTGTATAGGTATAATCAAGGTAAAGGAAGAGTGCGTAGCGCGCCTGAACTTGCTAGTAAACTTAAATATTATAAACACCTTCGACACAACTGTACAAACGTTAAAGTAAATTAAAAATAAGCTAATGTGCTTATGTTCATACTAGTGAGGCTTGACCCCCCTGCTCGCTCCACTCGCCAACCCCCATTTGTGTATATGTAGTATAATACACTAAGATAAAAGAATTTTTTTTTGTTTTATAATAATTATTATATATAAATTTAAAAACAGTTTTCCATCCCATCCTGGAGGTACTGTTGAACCTCCGAATTATAGCAATGTTATATACACTTGAAATAAATAATAAAGCGTGAAAAAATATGCGATGAGCGGGACGCGAACCCACGGACCTGAGGTTTGTAGTCTCCTGCTCTACTAATGAGCTAACGTCGCGATGCCACGACGAGTGCATCGTGAACTACTTGTTCTTTTTTTTGCTAAGTCGACGGTCTATAGACTTCTACGTTGTCTAAACGTCGACAGAAACCTCCGTGACAGTAGACGTATAAGCCAAAAAATTAATAGCAGTTTTTTCGATTGACACTATACATTGCAGAATATTTCAAAATTATTTAACAATAAACAATGCAATTTTATGGCCATTCTTATTATTTTGAACATATTCAAAAACACTTTTCCACGCCCCCCTAAAGGTACTGTTATTAGACGCTTGCTTTGATCCAATAAACCTCCGTTTTGATGAAATAAAAATAACAATGATAAAATAATAATGGTTATTATTAATAACGCAAAAGTTTTCTACCTACCTATCTACCTACCAACCTACCTATCTACGAAGCTACCTACTTACCTACATACTTACCAACCTACCTACCTATCTACCTACCTGTCTTCGTAGCTACCTACCTACCTACCAAGCTTCCTAAAAATTACTAAGCTATCAACATAAGGACCTAGCTACCTAGCTACCAACCTACCTACTAATCTGCCCAGCTACCAGCATACGTACCTAGCTATCCATCTGTTCCGCTATATGTAGTTTTTTTATAGTGCCTCAATGTTCATAACACACGCAAAATGCCGAAACGGCCTTAGTAAGCCCAACATTTTTGAATATTTATAATTTTTTTCTCAAAAAATATGCGTTGAATAAAAAAATGTGTCAAAAAATCCAGAAGTGGGCGTAGCGAGGGATTGTAATGAGGGTTGAGTCAGTTCAACGGAGTTATTTGAGCATTCAAATTTCCTTTAAACTTGTATAATACAGCTGTTATCTTCTTACTATATTAAATAGTATGTTTTTCAACTATATAATATAGGTAGACTTTCATATTTTCAGCCCTAAAGGGTTTCACACAGTAATAGTGATGTGAGATTGAATGGTGTTGAATTTCGATGAAAGGGTGATGAGGGGGGGGGGGGGCCTTCAAATTTCCTTCAAAAGACGTATAAATAATCACATTTTTACGTTATTTTGAAGGGGGCTGATGTGGTGCTGAGGGGGGGGGGGGGGGCTGAGACGTAAGCTTTTTGAAACAACTATATAATATAGGGATATATATATTCAAATTGGTGTTCAATTCAATCGATCTTCCACATCCAGAGAAACATCCAAACTCTTCCGTTACGCGTTCATCTGGAGAAAATTCTCACACTTGCAAGTACGAAAAAAAAAGAAATTTTACTTTTACTATTTTTTTTTTACACTATAATAACATTAACATCGTAATTTTTTTACAACCACATTTTTTTAACGCTCCTAGCGGCTTTATCAACTTAGGCCTTATGACAGATTTATATAAACTTTTTCAGTGTAAAATAACTAGACTATGCTTTCAAATAAAAAAAATAAATAAAAATAGGGCTGAACGATAAAAGTAAAGAGGAATAAATATTTGGATATGAGTCTTTAAGTATCTAGAAGTCTTATAGCACTTCTCCTATTGACATGACCAATAAGTAATAACTTTTATACCACTCTAACCTAAAAATCGCAACTTTGACATGATTTTTAAGCTCTCATGGTATAAAATACTGTATAAAACTCATGTCATAATGTACTATTATACCACACTAACCTAAAAATTGCAATTTTGAGATAAGAATCATCCGTGACTTAAGGAGGTTGTGTACCTCACAGCGTGCGGGGAAGGAGGAAGGTTTCCCCGCGCACCACGGGCGCTGCTCCGCTCACTGCGCACCCCCTCTCGCAGCCTACGAATCGATTGTTTGTTTACTTTTTGCCGCATTACTCAGAATCGACATGGTGTATCGCGTTCAAACTTCGTACAAACATTTTCCTGTATATTTGCTATATTGCGAATAGTTTTTTGGGATCATTTTTACATTTTGTAAAGAATCGCATCCTAAGTGTTTCGTGTTTTAGCAAAGGTACTTCCATAAGAACCTGTGTATAAGAGTTGAACTTTGAAGTTCAATAATTTCATAATCACGTGGCCAAACGATTTAGAATTCCGCATACTTATAGAAAATCAATCAAAGAACAACATATTAAATTTTTGGAATGATCTTAAATTATTCATTCCGGTACACAACCATCTTAAGAAGTCCATTATTGCACTGCTAAACCCTTTCAGTCACAGGAGCCGATATATCGGCACCCTGTTTTTTTTTTTTTTATTTATTCAAAAGGTTATTGCTCTCCCAAGCTGCTCGCGTTCAATGATAATTTTTATTGAGGGTGTAATGAATTCGTACACCCTCAATAAAAATTATTTTTTTATTTATAATTTTTTTTTAATATTCTATGCAAAATCCTGACTTTTTTACATTTTCAGGTAGTAAAAAACTTAAACTTTACATCGAATAGGATTTTTTGTCAATCCATAATTGTTTATAATGGTTATAAACAAATATATGCGGAAAAAACGTGTTTTCTGAACTGAATAGCGTGACTGAAAGGGTTAAGGCGTGGCAGCGGATTTAAGTAAAGGTACTATAAAATATCGCATGACTCTAGTGCCTTCAGTGGCCCACGTAAGAAAAATTTTGTGGGCCATATATGACCCACAGTGTTGGACGGGTATGGGCAATATATGAGCCATTACAAGCCACATGAGAGTAATATATGGAAGATATGCGGCTCCGGCGCCTGAGCCGAATTCGGGCCGGAATCGGGCCATAGTATTCCCACCAGTATCCCATATAGTTCTCGTATTAGTCCCATATTCATTTTCATGAGAACAATTAACAATCAAAAAATAAGAAAAAAAAATAAGCGTAAAAACAATCCTATTAAACATGTGCTGTAACTGTAAAGTATAAAAAACAATTGAAAATTCTTTGCGTGGATTCGAACTTCGAACTTTTGAATTACTAGACTTGCTCGCTACCGATTGAGCTATTTAGTTATGTTTATATCAAAGGATCAAATGGAGGTTAATACTTGAAGGACATGATCGTTCGTTTTAGATTACACCATATAACCTTCATTTGATCATTTAATATAAACATAACTAAATAGCTCAGTTGGTAGCGAGCAAGTCTAGTAATTGTAAGGTTCTAGACTCGAATCCGCCATTTTCGAGACATTTTTTTTTATCATACAGTTTTTTATCACAGTATATGCCCAATAGAACTGTTTTTTGTGCTTGATTTTTTTTTGTTTTTTTTTATTTTATTGACGGTTCTCGTGAAAATAAATATGGGACTAATATGGAAACCATATGAGATACTGCATGGCCCGAATCCGGCCTGAATTTAGCTTAGGTGCCGCAGCCATATATCTGCAATAAATTGCTCTCGTGTGGCTTGTAATACCCATATATTTTCCAATCTTGTCCAGCACTGTGGGCAGTATATGGTCCACAAATGTTTTTTTTGACACGGGGCACTAGTATCATAATAGACCATTAATGCAAATGACAGTTCCTTCTCAAAAATAACTACGTTATAAAGTTCGATTTATAGAACGTTAATCTTTAATAAAAATATGATATCAACGACAAAACTAGTGAGATAGTCACTTTAAACCTGCATTTTGACAGTCAAAACCATATAAATTCCTTGATCAACGTTTCAAAATAACTTTTTTTCATATATTTTTACATTGCCACTATAAATAATTCTTTTTATTATTAGGAACACAAAAATTTGTGTTTCCCAACCGGCGGAGCCGGGTGGGAGGTCGGCTCCTGTAGAGGAAATTGGAGAGGGTATTTTCGCAATTAATACTCGCAATACATTATTCACCATTTTAATAAATTGTTTTCATTATTAACCATAAAAATTAAAAACCCCCTTATGGAACCCTGTCATACGGCCAACCACAGTGAGGCCATCTTCGAAAAAAAAAATTGTCTAGCTCTGTCTTACTTTCGTTCTCTTTTGCGAAACTAAAAGATAAGCAAAAAAGTAACAAAAAGTATTATCTAAATTTGTATCAGTGCGTATGCACTGATTTCAGAGAATAATAGAAAAAAGAGCGAAAGAAACAATCACTATATACCTTAAGGTAGGTATATCTGATCCTATATACGATCGTTGTGACGAGACCAACGTAAGTCAATTGAGTCACCACTGTGCAATACAAGAAATTTTGAAATGAAAAAAATTATATAACTTTCAAACAATATTCCTTGTTTGTCTCGGATCATAATATACATTCCGCTGCAAAATCGCCAGCCCCACCTGGGCTTCACCAAAAAATGAACGCGCGGCACGACCACGGGAGACAATAAAATGCGCGATGGTTCGCGCAACGATGCATATTTACACGTATACACAAAAGCGTCGTATAAGTAACGCTCACGCTTGCTCGCTAATACATGCATAATGAATGTACGCATATACATTCATAATAACCGGTACGTGCGATGCATATTCATGGGGTGGCGTATGGGGTGGACCAACGCGTCGCAGAACTTTAACACGCGCCAAGAGTCTCGGGCGGGGTGGGTAGCTGAAAAAGTAAACAGCGCGCGTTCGCACACATACACACACACACAACACACATAAATACATACACACACACAGAGGCACACACGTACATATAACATAGTTACGTATATGTCGGGTGGATAAAGGTCGCAGCTTTGAGAACTACACAGGCAGGGAGATAGACTTGGATGAGCGAAAGCTTTGCCGCACCGCGGTATAAAAAACAGCTCGTTCAAGCACGCGTTAGACAGTAAGTTGCACCGTTTGCTTTTGAGAGCTGCTGTTCGATTTTGGACGAGTTATTTACCCCTGGTTGGTGAGAAAACAAGTTTGGTTGATTATCAATTAGCTATTCTCTTAATCGCTGGGATATTCTGGTCTGCTACACAGCTGACCTAAACCTTATTTTCTGCGTACCGTGAATTAACTATAAAATATAAATTTTTCTTATTATTGATGTTTTCTGAAATGTGACGCACAAGGATTTCTGAGGTAGCTGTTGGCAAATTTCTTGTTAGTTATATAAATAATTTCATTAACAATTTATATGGGAATCAAACATTATATCACACTTACATTTGTAAGGTTGTACTTTCGCTGTGCCTGTACAACCATCATGACTTATTTCTAGGGTACGATCCGGAGACTGTTCTTCCATCTGCCGCGGAGCCGGCGGGAGGTCGGCTCCTGTAGAGGAAATTGGAGAGGGTATTTTCGCAATTAATACTCGCAATACATTATTCACCATATACTCTCGCTTTATTAATCAATGATAACACTTGCAAAATCCGACAATGAAAATGAAAACTCGTACGTACGCAATGCAGCGCACCACGTAGCATGGCCTCACAATCGGAGCCCGGAGGCTCCGCTCTCTATAAAAAGCAATCGCCCGTACGTCGGTAGATTTCTTGGTAGCTCATCGCGCGGCTCAGCTCTCTCTTCCTCTCTCTCTCTCTCCCCACCCTCTCTCTCTCTCTACACGTCGAATGTTGCTCAACGCATCGCTCCGCACACAGGGCGATATCTTCAGTGCTTAACGGCCCAACAAGAGTTGAAATCATTGCAGTCATGTCCGGAATTCTGCAAGCATCATATACTTCTGATCATCATCTTCACCGCATCACTCATCGAGTCACGAAGTCATTTCAAAATCTTCACCTTGCCAATTTGAGGTTATGTTCGCTGATAGCTGCTCACAATTTAGAGGTTAGTTTTGAAATTCTGCGATACCGCGCATGAGTCTATCTCTCATTGTCAGTTGCTCTGCCGGAATGAAACTGTTTCTCTGGACGATCCGTTAGGTGGCGTTTCTCAACTTACGTGTACTAACAAGTCAATCTAGTCCAAACTATATAGTAATCATGGATGCAGCTCCAACATGGTTCGTTGCCTTCGCAAATGAACATCGCCGGGATTTCGAAGATCTGTGAACCAGAATTGCCGCACTTGAGGCTGCCACTATTGGAAAAATTAATGCTAATCAAGCTGCAATCAAGGCTATCCACGAGAAGATGGATGCGCTCTCTCACACATACGCGGGCTGTTCAATAAGTCCGTGACTTCTCGAAAGATGGTGCTGTTATCATAAATATGTTACCACTCTAAGAGAATACCATCTAATATCAGTGCGTATACAAAGTTTCAAGTCAGTACGTTGGTTAGAAAATTTTTTACAGTCATTTGAATTTAGTGTTTCATTATTAAAATAAAACGATAGAAAAAAGCGAATTTCGCGTGCTTATTAAGCATTATTTTCTACGAGGAAACTCAATCAAGGAAACTGAAGAAAAGCTCGCAAAATATTATAAGGAGTCTGCTCCATCGCATGGCATGGTTCATAAGTGGTTCACTGAATTTCGTTGCGGCCGTGAACGTGACACTCTTTACAGACACTACAAACGAACTGGATGTCAAGACCTATTTGAACAGTTTATCACGCTACGAAAAGATCTCGACGAACGAACTGATCATGCCAAGACGTCTTATCTGCAAGCCAGACTGTCGGATGCTCTGTCAGATGGTAATGTTTGGAAAGAGTTGTATGGCTTGGGACTCCTACCCAAGCATACTGAGGATTTGAACGGTTTTACACCAGATGAGCTTAACGATCACTTTGCTGGGGTGTCGATCTCTCTACAAGATGATGGTGAGACCAGCCGTAGAATTATCTCCAACAGCAGCCCCGAGGGCTTTTCGAACCCATCAATATGAACGATGTGATTCTTGAGATATCTCACTTATTATCACAAGCGTATGGTGAGAACGGCATTCCTCAAAGTGTTATTGCTAATGCGTTGCCTACCATTTGCAGTTTTCTGGTTAATCTCTTCAACTCCTCCTTGACTAGCAATGTCTTTCCATCACTTTCGAAGAGAGCCAATATCATCATTCCAGTGAAGAAAAGTAAGGCACCATCATCTTCTGAATTCAAACCTATTGTATTACTCTGCTTTCTTTCGAAGGTGCTTGAGAAGAGTGCGCATGTACAACTAACGGAGTATCTCGAGACCAACAGAATTCTAGATCCATATCAAACAGGTTTCAGACGATTTAACTCCACTCAAACAGCTTTACTCAAACTAACCGACAACATACGCTCAGGCATGGACAAAAAATTAATGACGTTTCTGCTGCTCTTTAATTTCTGTAAAGCATTTGATACAATCTTACCCTCTCGACTCCTCGAGAGGAAAAAAAACATTTAAGAACATTTGTACAAAATTTTAAGAGACAACAAAAAGTTAGAGGCAAGAATCATTTCTAAGTTTGAAAATTCCTACATAGTGAAAAATACATATAAATATGAAAAGATTAATTCCTGATCTGCTTTGTTCGAGGAATCTTGCATGAGAAACATAGTAGTGCAACTCGGTGTATGTGTGTGTGTGTGTGTGTGTGTGTGTCAGTGTGTAGAGTAAAAAAGTAATAATAAAAAGGTCAGATAATCAACATATACATAAGTATATGTTTTGATATAATGAGGTACATTATCCTTATAAACAAACATCATTATAATTCCATTTTAATCATGAATTCCAAATATATAAAAAATTAGTTGAAACTCCTGAACCTAAATAGAGAAATTTTAGAAAATATCTGTGTTTGTGTGCGTATGTACGCGCGCATGTGTATGTGTGTATATATATATATATATATATATATATATATATATATATATATATATATATATATATATATATATATATATATATATATATATATATATATAATCCACGACCGTTAAATATCATAAATACATAGCTATAAGTAAATAAATGATGATATTTTTTATTAGAATGAAAAATGCTATTCACATTATGACTTCTATACTGGACTTATTAAATAAAACACAAAATATCCTCTACTGCCAGAATTGCTCTGCTATTTATAAAACTAATAAGGGATTCTCTATAAAAGGAATATTTTAGGCAGTCCTGTATTAAATGTTCCAATGTTTGGGATGCATTACATTCGCACATATCAGAGCAAAAGTATCTGTGTTGATTAAATAAATAATTGTTAGTCTGTACTTGTCTGCTCATAATTTTGTTTTAAAACTTAATATTACTTTTATTTATACAGTTATTACCAGTGGTTTAGAAGAACCTTCTGATTCCCAAAAAAGTTTGACACGAAAACGGAAGAGAACTCCTGATGATTGGAGTATTAACATCATAAAGAAGATCCCAAATCTTGCAGCTAATGGCTAAATTTACTACCACTCCGATGTTATTAATTAAAAGGTAATTAATAAAACAACACTATTTTTCTTTTTATCCGTCGACGTTACGGACAATTTATTTTTGTCCCTCTTCAGGAATAATCAAATGTTAATAGTCCAAGTGTTACGTGGAAAACAGTCCACCCGTCATTAACGGGGAGTGCGTAAATGGAACTCTCTTCCTGCTGAGATTCGGCACCGTCTCTCAGCAGGTTCAAATTGGCAGTAACAAGGTACCTCTCTGACCTCCACTAAATCACCTTAGTTGTTGTATTTTATTCCGTCTCTTATATGCGATTTTAATCTTATCAATAAATGAGCGGAGTCTTGTGAGCGAATGCGGCCTATTTTATTTTTATTTTATTATTTTTATTTTTACTTTCATTTTTATTTTAGTTTTATTGGTAATTATTACTACTTTCACTGATAGATTTGCCTACTTTGCCTACTTTACCTGAAATTTTTATATTATTCGTATTTTTTGTATCTGTGATACTACTATGTTGGAATCCACTTACTGTAATTTATAATATTTAATAGTTTTAGGTCTCGACTGTGATATCACATGTGCAATATTTTGAATCACTCTTTATGTATTTCTACAATTTTTCTCTATAATTTTTTGTATAATTTCCTCTTTTTCTCTCCCTCTCCCTCTCTTTCTCCCTCTCTCTCCTCCCCCTCTCCCTCCTTCTCTCGCTCTCTCTCGCGCATCGCACGTTTGCCGCACACAAGCCAAAAGAAAGGATTTATTTCCTTCGTATGCAATGACAGAATCTATATGAAGAGGAAAAAAGAATATCAAGCTCCCATTATCTCCTTTGCTGCTGAGCTCAATGCTTTTTTACATTACATTCATCACTTCATTATCATTATCTCAGATTTCATCTCACACCCACCCATCCAACTTCTCTCTGCACTTCATATTTCTCTGAGTCTCGGAACTATGGCCTCAGAATCTGTGATTTTGATGCAAACTCACAGATTACATCAAAATGTGTTGTTATCAAACAACACATGGGTATGATCAATCTCTTCCTATCTACTCGCACTTTCTCCATATAATAGGTGTTACCGAGACCTGGTTCAACCTTGCAGTTGATTACAGCTCCATTGTATACTTTGACGGGTACGTTCTCTTTCGTCGAGATCGTAATAAGAATAGTGGTGGTGTCGCTCTCTTCCTTTACAACTCTTCCTCTGTCACTTTTCTCTGCTCAACAGATGGTGTCTGGATTCGCAAACTAGGCAAACCGGAATATCTCTTCTGAAGTGTCTGCTAAAGGTCATCCTCCTTTTTTCGTTGCTGTAGTCTATCGTCCCTCTCATGCTTCTTTTCTTCGTGATACTGATTCTATAGAAAAAATCACCACTTATACGCATGGCTATAGAACGAAAATCATACTCGGTGACTTTGATGCAGACCATCTCTGTTCTTCTGATGATGCGAATTTTGTCCGCAAGTTCATTGCATAGAATGACTTGTTGATTCTGGTATTTCCATTTTCACCTACTTATATCCCAAATGCCTTATAAGCTACCCAGATCCCTCTGCGTTTTTATTCTTTGATTATTTTTCTATTAAAATGAAGGTCTTTTAACTTTATCTCTAAACTTTTTATAACACATTTTTATGTTCAAAGATCACATAACCTCACTCTCCCATAAGAGCCTATGTTAAAAAATCGATTTTCAAGAATATTTTTCTCGAAAAAATTACCTATAGAAAATATTGAAAAAATTCAAGGTGCTGTTATTTTATATAAGTAATGATATATTAAAATTTCAAAGACTTCTGTTAACTTTGTTGTAACCATTGAATATCCATAAGAAGGTGGGAGCATATCACTTATTACAGGCGTGAGTTGGGCTGGCTAACTACCACATCGCGTAGAGACTATTTTGCTGCAAATCTACTGCGCAAAATGTTCAAGACTGCGACACCATCTTATCTGCTAGCTTTCTTCAATTTTACGGTCGTCACTCGGCCTGTCAGAGATGATATCAGACCCTTAGATATCCGTGCCTTTGACACCAAGACTCTGAGAAATTCATTCCATATTAGCTCTGCCTATCTCTGGAATTCATTACCATCGCATCTACGCAATATTACCTCCGTCTCTCATTTCAAATCTCGTCTTCATCAACATCTCTTCGATTCCGAAGCAATCACTTGATTACCCATGCACACCGCACACTCATTCACTTATTTTTTATGCTCATCCCTACGCTATACACTGTAACACTGTACTTTAAGGTAGTCTTATACCTAATTGCTCCTGAGGCCAAAATTACCTGAAAAAATGAATTAAAATATAATTACTATAAAATAAAGGATATGTATCACTAATATAACTCATTTCTAATACAAAATCCCAAGAAATAGGCCTCTTAATCCACTTTATGCAGAATTATCTCATTTTAGAAAAATCAACTGGTGAGTAAGTTTTCTTGGCAATCACTCGATGGATTTTGACGAGAGAAGTCGCAAATTACTTGGAAAACATGTACCTATAGTATGAAGCTCTGGAATTAAAAAATATCGTGACTAAGTATTTTTTTAATTGAAAAAACTACTTTCTTTGTCTTAATTTTAGCAACTTTTATGAATTTTTATCGTTTTTTGCCAAGAAGATTTGCTCACCAGTTGATTTTTCTAAAATGACATAATTCTACATAAAGTGGATTAAGAAACCTATCTCTTAGGATTTTGTATTAGAAATAAGTTATATCAGTGATACATATACTTTATTCTATAGTAATTATACTTTAATTTATTTTTTCAGGTAATTTTGGCCTCAAGAGCCATTAGGTATAAAACCGCCTTAATCTTTGTATTTTATTATTTTAATTATATTTGCTTTGTATTATAACCCTTTGCTCTTTGTATCTTAATTTTTTCAAATTGTACAACACAATGTACAGAAATAAAACCTAATCTAATCTAATTTCTAGACGTGCTCTCGGGCCACTCTATCCAATCGAAGGGCTACTCGTCTGTTCGAGGAGATGCGTAGTTGAGCTGGTGCGCCAGCGACTGCTCCCTGACGGCCTCACTACTCTGCCTCTACCTGGCTTGGCCCCGGATACTATAGTAACTATATATCGTCGGCTGAATAGTGAAAGGAGACAATTTGGTTGAGCGCTGAGAAACCAGACAACTCGGCCGAGCGCTAAAAAACCAGACAACTCGATCGAAAGCTAAGAAACCAGACAATTCGGCCGAGCGCTCAGAAGCGGAAAAATTTGCGGGCTCCTTTTTTTCATCGCTTTTTAGTTCATAACCGCTGTAGCGAGTTAAAAAATCACGAATGTTAACTCCCTACAACGGTTTTCAATAGTACCAAAAAAATTTCTACGTATATAAGGAACAGAGTTCTCAACTGAAAGGCGAAAAAAGCCCCTGAATTGTCCCTTTTCTTAGCGCTCGACCGAATTGTCTGGTTTCTTACCTTTCGGCCGAGTTGTCTGGTTTTTTAGCGCACAAACAAGTTGTCTGATTTCTTAGCGCTTGGCGGAATTATCTCCTTTCACCTCTCGTGCCGCGCCGAGAATCCCTCCTTGCTCTTTCTTCTCTCTCCTAGCTCTCTTGCGCACTTGTATGTGTATCTAGACCGCGCATTTTCTTTCTAGCGACGCTGCTGAGTCCTCAAAACAAACACAGCCTTGTTACTACACACGTAAACTGTGTGTGTATAAAGCACGGACTGTGGCTGCAACGGGAGGTTCGAGGCTCAACGTGAGGAGGATACAGCAGTAAGGCGTACTCCTTGTCACACATTAGTAACGTGGTACTTAAATGAAAACATAAAAAACAACATGGAAATAGATTGTTTTATTACTCGATTTCACTCCAGATCAGATTATGAAAAAATTAAACTTCAAAAAAATGAAGAATTTATTTTTTGACCAAAGATTTCGATAACATAAAGAATGAAATCTAAAATTTGATAGGCAACATATACATAAATACGTACAAAACTCATACAGTTGCCTACATTATATCGGTTCTACCGTATGAAACTATACAAAACTGAATATGAGTCTTTTTAAATAAAAATCGGATAAGAAATGAAAAAGATTCCGGTATTTTATGTTGAATCTTTTTTAATTACCGATATTTGCTCTTAAAAATAATAAAATTATGTTAAAAACAGTTTTGTTCGTTACTCGTGATACTTTTCTATAAGACAAAACATGTTTGTATTTAAGGTAGATTTAGGTAGATTAGAACAACTTCGTTATATATGGAATGCAGCGAAATTACCACTTCATCTCATAGGAAATTCCCGCTTCATTTGCAAACTTAGAAAGGGGGAAAAATTTACCTCTGCTGGTCGGGGAGCACGAATGTTCAACTCGCGCGGACGCACGAAATTTTCAAGACAAATGCGTTCTGCGTGGAGAAATTCGCAGTGGCGAATTTTCAGGCTGCAAAAGTGCGTACACAGGTATGCTGGACGCACACTCATGCGCACAAGCCAACGCACAAAGAACGTATGAAAACTTCAAAGTGCAGTTAATTTTTTTTTCTCGCCCGGCACTCGCGCTCGCACTCGCGTATATATATACGTGAAAAAAATTTAATTGCTCGAACTGCACGCGCGCGCGCACATTAAATAAAAATGATGGCACCATCCTAACGTCCAGCTTCTTCGCCGTTATAAATACGGCGTTAACGTTTTACGACCGAAGTACGCGTGTAATTTTGTATTTTTTTTCTCCGGTATACTGGCACCCGCTGAATAAATAAACAGAACAAACTCTGCGGAATGAATGCTTTGCCCTTTCAGAGAATAAATCTTCCCACCGTTGAGAGGGAGCATTCTTTTGAAGTAAGCCTTTCATATTATTATAGCAATGTCTGAAATTAAATTTTAATTCAGACTATTTAATATTATTTGTATGAAAATAAAAAGTCATATATAACAATCTTAATACTTAACAAAATTATAGCATCGAATTCAATGAGATTCGTTTAAGGGGGCTAGATACCTTTTTTCTGAAATAAAAAAGTCATATTTTAATACATAAATGTAAACTAATTATTTCCCACTTTTTACACATAAAATGGGGTATATTTACCTCACCTTAGACCTTGGTCTGGGCCCTTTATATTGTCCAGAACCATAGTCATCAATGAAACAAGTTTTTTCACTATCCGTAAGCTTTGAAATTTTCCTGTGGATGGATTGACTCCAGATTTGAACTAAATTACTCCTGAATAGTATAATTCTCATATGAGTCTAGGGATTCTTGATCCGATGAGAAAAAAAAATTTTGTACTGTTTTCAAGATTTTTTTTTTATTTTTTTAAATTGTTGATATATTTTCATAATTTTTCTGATGTAAAAACTTTTTCCGACATTTAATCTTAAATTCTTACACTCATATGAGAATTATACTAATCAGGAGTAATTTAGTTCAAATCTGGAGTCAATCCATCCACAGGAAAATTTCAAAGCTTACGGATAGTGAAAAAACTTGTTTCATCGATGACTATGATTCTAGACCATATAAAAGGCCCATCGAAGAAAGTTTTAAGGTAAGGTAAATATATCCACTTTCCTTCTATTGGTGATATACAGTGATGCCGGTAATATCGTCGGCTGGGAGTAAAAAGGAGCTATTTCAAATGAGCGCTGAAAAAGTATCTATTTAAAGCACCGAAGTATGTAACTAAACAAAAAAGGTGCTACTTTATAAATGATTATTTGCATTCAAAATTTAAGCTGCCAAGCTGTTGACATTTCCAAAAAAATGAACTTTTCTTTGAAATCATTGATTTTGCTTGTAAGCAAATATCTCTCTTTTCAGCGCTTGCTTGAAATAGCTCCTTTTTTCCTCCCGGGCGATGAAATGCTATTCCTGAATAATACGGCTACCTCCATTTGATTAAATTTAAAACATTAGTTGTAATTAATTAGCCAGATTTCTCAGTCATTGTTATAATTCTATTTCCAAGAAATTTAATATTCATATCAACGAAACTGATCACTTGATAAATAACATGATATTTCTGTACAAGCATTTTGAATCAGATTAAAATAAGTTCAGTATTATCAAATTTATTTGAGCAGAAAACTAGTTCGCACTTTACTAGAGACAGGAATGAAAATAACATTGTAATTATGTATGCACATACGACCTTCATTTTGCGAAGATTATGATGATATGAATTTATCGAGTTATAATTCTGTTTCAAGTTTTATGGAAACTATTAGATGCAATTTATTAACTAGGAAAGGGTCAGACCTCCGAATGACGGATTCGACTCAAACTTTGGGTTATTAAAAAAAAAAAAAAACTTAAAGTATTTTCTTGAAAAGATAACTATTTAATCCTGTAAAGTCTTACATATTATTTTAAAAAGAGAAAATAAAACTAGAGAAAACGAGCTTTCATTTATTTTATTTTAGAATTAAAAAATATTGATTTCTTCCAAATTTATGAAAATCTAAAGTTGAGCGATGAAAATACACTATTAAACCGCTAAACTTTGCTGTATTGATATTTTCTAATCAAAAACATATAGATAATTAACTCTATAACTATACTGCACTAAGCAACTAAACTTTTCAATTTTACTTTGAAAATTTCGACAACTAATATACAACCACACATAATTATAACTTATTCAATTTGACTTAAAAAATTCACAATCCCCCTCTCCCACCATATCAGTATATCACACTTGTCTAATTCTTAAACGCAGCCAGCTCACGTCACCTTCCCATCCAGCTTCTCAACTCCGAAAAATACGATGTAGGAAGTAGGCCGTCGCTCCACGGCATCGCGCATCCGGCAATGTTCTCACACACGAGCGCTCCTCTGCTCGCGATCTTGCCCTCTCTCTTCCTCGAAAAGACGATCCTCCCTCTCACACAGACACACCCACATATACACGTACATAAACCCTCGGAGTCGGGATCATCAGAGCTGCACTCGCGTTCGCTCGCGCGGATCACTACCGCACACACGCCGTAGCTCTTCGTAGCCTCCTTCGTATGCGCGCCCGCGCTCAGGGCGACGGAGGCGGGATTGAAATCCCGGGGATGAGGATGACGCGCTTAAGCTCTAATACCCCGGAAGAACGCGCGCGCCCCTGCACGCGAGAGGCAGCAGCAGTAACGGAAGCTACACGCTCGTTGTTTACCCTTTATTTATGACGAAAGTTCGCGCCGAGATTTCTGCGGAGTCTCAAGCTCGGTGCTCGGCAAGTGGCAAGTCTTGAGGCATGCCGGCGCGTCTGCTGTGTACGTGGTAGTAGTCTAGGCTGCGATTTCGGGGGTGGGAGAGGTGCGCGGGTGTGTTTATACTTGCTACTTAGGTGTCTCGTGTGAATATAGGGGTAGCAAGATGAGACGAAGAGAGGAAGAGAGGGGGGGGAAGTGACGTTGCGGATTGCGGGTTGCACGATTGTTATTAAAATCGTTGTTTAGATTGGGGAGGAGATTGGGTGGGTTGGTGATTCTCCCGCTGCTAATTAGCGTGTTGTGAAATATAAATAGTATTATTATGAGGGTTCTGAAGGTTTATACGATCTTTGGTCTGGTAAAACTTTTCCAAAAATTTATAATTTAATAAAGACACTTGTTATACGTATTTTCCGGTATGGCGATATGGCTAGAATGAATTCATTTATTATATACGAAAATATCTGCAAAGAGAATATCCCATGAGATATTCCTCTACACTGACGTAAAAATATAGTAAAATTGACTATAAAACCACTATAAAATATAGTGCGATTTTGTCACAGCAATAATTTTTTGGTAAATTTAACTAAAGAAAAATAGTTTTTGTGAATAAAAAAACTGCTGCCAATTCGTTGGCACATGGATTCCTCAAACTTAATTTACTGATTCCTTTAATTAATTTTTAATGCTAAAATTTAAAATTATTACACCAATTTATGACACAATTCTAATTACATTCATTTATTAAGATTAAAAAGTATTAATTTTTAAATTATGTGTAAAATGTGAATAAAATAACAGGTATGATTTAATTTTCAAATTATGAATAAAAAATGAATAAAATAATTGATTATAATATTAAATTCAAAACCTTTTAAAATTACTAAATGATCTTTACCTCAAATAGTTTTTTGATGAAATTTTACACATGTATTGCCTATATATACCACATTTAATGATAGAAAGAATGTATCTCTTTGTATAATTCTATCACTCATTTTTGGTATTTCTTGTTTGGGACTCTATTGATGTTAATGAGTACAACTGATTTAAATTAAATATACGATGTTTCGATAGCTTGATCGCTATCCTTTTCAAGTCCTAAATTTTATTACAAAGTTAATACTACAAGTCACTTCTTTTAAAAACATATACAAAAATATACAATTATAAACAATTGCTTCTCTTACCTAATTAACATCAGTATTACACTTCGTCACATTTTTCTAGAAAATAACAGAGCTTTTTTCTTTTCTAAAATAATAATAAGAACAAAAATGCAATTTGTATAAGTTTTTTGCACAAAGGTCACGTCAAATCAAGTATAACTTTACCTTATTTTTCATTTTATCAAATACGTCAATGTACATTGTTAATAAATTAAGACGGTTAATAAACATAAAAAAACCGACACTAATAATAAATTAACATATAAAAACTCTCACAACTAATAAATTAACAAAGAAGACTCCCACAATTAATAAATTAACACTAAGAATGAGCAAAAGCAGTCAAGGCAGATAAAACCAGTAGAACGAGAAAAATATAAACATAAGTTTGAATATATGAATTGATACAACGTTAATATACCGCAAATTGGCTTCGTAATAAACTTAGCAATTGACGTCATATCACGTCAACATATTCATTTTCAATTTTTATATTACAACTATTATAACTATTATTAAAATTTAATTCTGTCTTAATTTATTAACAAGTTGTCAAATCCTATAAAAAAACTGTTGTTAAATTGAATTTTAATTTGAGTTTATATCTTATAAAGTTATCAGAAATCTAATTTTAATTTGAAATTTCACGCTTAATTGCTATTAGGCACTCTGTTTCTGCTCACTCATCACCATTGAAAGTGATGCGCGCGCAGACCCGGAGCGCTCGGGGTGGCAAGTCTCGTGAACTGCCACAGTCAGCGAGAATTTCAAATATTTCAAGGTTATGTTCCGCAGTTATACTTGATTAATTTATTTATCTTATTTATTTCATTTCTTTGAGCAATTACGAATAATGGTTATTTAATTTTTGTGTATTTCTTTAATATTTATTGGATTCTTTTGTAATTTAATGTTCACCATTTCAGATATTAATCTTTTTTTCCATATTTCTTCTTTGTCCAATATTGTTGTATTTTCAAAGTCAAAAGTATGTTTAAAATCATCCATGTGCTTATTAATGACAAATTTATTTTCATCTTTTTTCTTTGTATTCGCAATGTGCTCTTTAATTCTTGTCCCTAACATCCGCTTACTTTCTACTACATATGTACTTTCTCCTACATATGTAGGAGGTTTTTTAAAGCGTATAACTCCCAAACTAAACGGTAATTTTTTTGAGAAAAATCATGATAATGCAGAATATAAATAGCTATAATCTGTAAAAATTTGAATTCATTCTGTTGTTTAGTTTTTGAGAAAAAAATGAGTTTTGTATGTCCAACGATTACGGGAGTAAAATTGTCTTAATCGCTTCAAAATTCATTGTACTAGGGCAACGATAATAATTGACTTTCAAAATATAAATTTCGTAAAAATTTCATAAAAATATTTCATAAAAATATCGATTCTTAAATATGAAAAAACTACCTCTCTGTTAAATTTCAAAACAATTTATTGTCTTTTGTTAAGAAGTATAACTTAGTTATTATATTTGTATGATTGTTACGATGATGGATTAACTTTAAACCACTAAGTCGAGCAGGATAGTAGTTAAATACCTGTTCAAAACAAATATTTATTAGATTATTGCCAATACATACTTTTCTTTCTCAAACTAATGTATTTCTTTAAAATTTTTTATAACAATAACTAATTGTTTGTATAGGATACATAAATGAAAAAACAAAAAAGATATTTTTTATATTCAGTCAAATTGTTTAACAAACAACAAAGAACCACAAAGAAAACAGTTTTATTTATTAATAAAGTTTTGTTGTAAAAAATTTACTTTTGTTTTTTAAATTTAAAAAATGGAATCGATAAATTAGTTTGAGGAAGCATCTTGCCAATGAATTGGCAGCGGTTTTTTTGTTACTATCATAAAGCTTCCTCTAGCCAATTTTACAAAAATTTTTTTCGGTTTTCAATTTATTACTCAAAAACTGGACGACAGAATCTATTAAAATTGCAGCTTATAGCTATTTATATTCTGCATTATCATTATTTTTTTGAAAAAAATTTATAATTTAGTTTGTGAGTTATAGCCTTTATTTAAAAACACACGTTTTTGTTAAAAACAACAGAACTACAATAACTAATGTAGAAATTTTTTTCGAAAATATAGGTATTTTTATACTCTTTGAACCGGCATTTGTTCGATCCAAATATCTCAATCCTATCATTAAAAAAACGCAAAAATCAATTTCACGAAAATCGAAAATTTGAAATAAACCAAAAACGCATCGACGAATCAAAAAACATAAAAAATGAGACCTGTCCGGTTAAAATCGATCGTGTATATCCTGAGATAAAGTGGTATACGTACGTACATACAAACACACACAGGCACACACTCACATACGCAGACACACACACAAAAGAACACATCCATACAGACATTTTTCTAAAAGCATGTGATTCAAACATGGCCGGAGATTTTGTTGTCTCAAAAAATATTAGTTAATAATTTATTTATAATAAACCACATCTTGATAAGTAAATTATTCAAGGCAATACTAGAATTTTTTGTAGTTATATGAAAAAACAGTTGGAGTTTTTTTTATGATGTTCGTTCTCCTTATGTTTAAATTATTTCAAAGCGGTACTGAACATTTTGAAAATCCAGTTTTGTGCTAGTTTAAATATTAGTACATAATTTATGAATAACATTTGCCATACCTTGAGAATTAAATTATTCCATGGCAATATTAGGATTTTCGTTACCCTACTTTTTAATGATATTTTAATGTTAGTACATAATTAATTGACAAAATTACTGGAAATAGTTTTGGAAATAGGTTAAGTAACTAGAGTTTTATTAGAACTCTATATTGAAAGTAGCAGGGTCTAATACTAAAGAGAAACAGAAAAATTTGAATTAACTTTTAAAAGAAGTAGAGGATATGGTATTGGGCAGAAGAACATTTGAACCTTTGCTTCTCCCAGGAAGGTATTATTACGGTTATTGTATAATTATATATTTTTTCATGTCTGGCATCCCTAGGTGAGCTCATGTACCCTGGCTAAACTTATATATGCTGAAAACATACCTGGAATGCAGTTACGCACTTCACGTACGCTACGCACATTTAAGTCCCCATTTCTCTATAAACCTATCCCCTTACCTGCTATTTCACTGACACGGTTGGTGATGATTGAAGCAGAGGAACATTCAGCATTCAGCAACGTTAGGGCTAATGTGTCAGGTTTGCGCAACATCAGTGCCAGCTCTCTCAAGAATACAGGCGACAGCTGAAATATCATATAATACTCCAGTGTTTTTCTCAAGAATGGAGTAGCAGCGTACGCCATATAGACTGCAGTCCATAGAGTAGTCCATAGAGGCATGCAGCTATAGCCAGCAGACTTGCCAGCCGAACAGCAGTAGCAGGATAGTTACAGCATCAGCAGGCAGACTCGCCAGTTGGAACAGCTCTTTACGTCAACCTCATCGACCCGAGCAACCAGTTTTGCACACAGCAACTCCAGAGGCGGGCCGCAGAGAGGCGAGCATCTGAAAAGAAATAATAAGTTATTCTGATCATAGATTTTTACCTGAAGCTGTCTGACGGAAGAGGATCTATCAGCAACATGTCAGAGTTACCCTCGATCTGCAAAGTCATCCCGAAGCCAGTAATAATAGAAGAGTGCCATCAGCCCAACAGAAAAAGAGGTTGGGACGAGTAAAAGCTTACACAAACTGCTCTGTCGAAGCACCGTTGTACTGCGCCGAACACGTCACCGCTGTAACCATCATCGTGAAGAGGACCGTCGTATATACCGAGGAGATGAACTGCGCTCCCTATCATCACTGTCAGGAACGCCGGATAGGGGGTACGGACCGCAGTGCCGCACTTTGAAAATAGCAAGGCATTTTCGAAACAAAAAGTTTTCAGAAAATATGTTAGGAATATTGTTTAGCAAATTTAGAATCGCAATACACTATTATTAGAAAATGTCTGTATGGATGTGTGTGTTTTTGTGTGCGTGGGATGTACAATTATTATTTTGTTTATTATTATTGTTATTATTATAATTGATGTGATACTGTGGTACATTTTTTTATTCACACAGTGAAATGATATATTGGTCATTAAAGTAAAAAATAAAATAAAATATTGTCATCGAATTTTCAACAATACCATGCAAATATACATAAATCAAACAGTCACTACATACACTGGTTAAAAAATAGATGAATCACAAGCATTTTTATGACGGGGGCCAAGCCTGTGTGCATCACCGCATGACTCATTCCACCTGCGAAGACACGCTCGACTCGCGCTCGGTCTTGTGAAAAGCAGCAAACGAGCGATTAACCCTCTGAAAAACTGACTCATGTCACTTTAATTCTCCCCCTTCCTTATCGCGAGAGAGCGATGCCGCCAGAAAATTAGCCGAAAGCATTTTTCGTCGTGGCCGATATAACCCCTGCAACCCTCCAACCGTCCGACTACTTAATCGCGCACTCACCTTATCTTGCCCAGAAATATAGACATCCCAAATTTGCTCCGCCCTCGGTCACCGTCCCTCGCGATTTTTCACGGGACACGCAAGCGTATATAGGGAAATTCCTCGGGCCACGGGAAGAATCCAATTTTTCCATTCGATGCACCCCACCGTGTAGATACGTATACATTCCTCTTGACCCTTGGCATCCGGGCACACCGTCATTTGTTAACGTCAGTCCGGAAGCTTTACCCTCCTCCCCCTCCCCCTTCACTCCTTCGCTGCAGCCGCCCCAACTCGTCCTAATACAGTGTATGTGTGTACACGGAAGACGCGATTACGGCCTCTCGGACCTTCTTATCGCGGTGCGCTGGACGACTCCGATCCAGCTATATAAGGTACACACTCTCGGCCGCTATAGCTCCTACGATGATTGCCGCGCTCTGCGGCTCTGAGCTCAGCCGCGCCGCTGGCTGGCTGGCTTCTCGATCCTCGGAAGCTTTAATCCCGCGCAGGCTGCGAGATCGCTCGCGAGTGAGTGTAGCTCCTCTACTCGAGGCGTTTTGCGCGCGGACGATCAAGGATTGCCGGGGAAAAACTCGTGCGCGCGCGCGCGCGAAAGTTGCCGGAAGAGCGACGAGTGAGCGATGAAGTCGACGTGATTTTTAGCGCATTCGTGGCTGGCCGCCCGTTTCGCGGCTATCTGGAACAACGATCTCTAGCTTGGAAGTAGGGTTGGTTTTTCTGGGCTTCTTTTTTGCGTTTGCAGAGTTTTCGAAATTTTCTACGTATAAGGGGTTTTCGGTTTTGTTGATATACACAGGAGGTTAACTGTTTTGAACTAAATCGAGGTATAAGGAAGAAGAGAAAAAAAATTCAACAGATAAATACCACTTTTTTTAATTTACGTTATGTATTGATAGTATTTCACACAACGTGGTCGATAATTTTAAAAAACCAACTGAGACTCCGAAAAACTAAGTGTAAAAACAGTCACTCTTAACAATATTAATACAGAATGCGTTAAAGAAAAGGTTAAACAAAGCAAAAATAAAAATAAAAAAGCCAGATGTAAGAAAGTTGCTAATACACCTTCAGAACTGATACAAAACGTAAACTCTCCAGTATGACTAGAAGTTCTCCACTGAAAGTTGTAAGAGAAATCGGGGAGTTCTGAGAGCGTTTTTTATCAATGCAACTTCTTTTAAGAAGCACGTTGATCAATTTCATATATTTCTAGATAATTTGGTGTGGCTGCAACTAGGCTGGATCCCTGTATCTTGGATGACGAATTCAGGTCCAATGTTTTAAATTATTTAGACAGGATAGAAATCTAGATGGGGTGGAGTTACCCTTTGTGTGGGAGATACCCTTGTATGTGAGATATTAACATTATCCGGCACGCAAACTAGTGGTTTACCAGGAATGCCAGAGTATATTGTCTGTTCTGTAAAAAAGGGCAACACTGAATCAGTACTAGTATCTGTTATTTACAGACCACCATGCAAGTATAGCATTTATTAAAAACTCAGACCTTGTTGATAAATTGAAAGATTATTGTAACAGTTTCTTTCGGGAAATTATAATGGGAGATCTGAATTCGATTTCCTGAAAAATGTTCATGAAGCGCAATTTGTTTGCAAGTCGTCAGCTGAGCTATGGTTACAAATGGTACAGCATAGTGCCCGGAATCATCACACATCAAGCTCACATACTTGGACTAAACTGATTCTTATCAGTGAAAATGGTACAGTACTGAACGCACCTAAAGTCCCGACGAACTTTCGCAGCACACATAACATAATTGACGTATCTCTCACACGGGTAAAACAGCTACTAGATAACATAAGAGCCATAAAGATATTAATCCATCTGAACTGATATTGACACTGATACCGTTCTTAACTGCCTCTGTGATAACTTGACGAGGGAAATAGAACAACTTGCTCCACTAAAGACTTTGAAATCTAAAAAGAATAAACTGCCGTAGACTGGAGCGGAGCTAATCCGAATGCAATAAAAATGTGACGTTACTTATAAACGTTACAAGGGAACATAAGACGAATTTTTCTTGGAATAGTTTTCAACGCTCCGTTGAACTGTTGATGAACTTATTACATAGCTTAATAAACTTAATACATAAGCAGAACGTCACACTTCCATGTCAGACTGTCAGAGGCTCTTGCAAATGGTAATCTTTGGAAGGCCTTTTTATTCGGAAGCGACGATATTATCCGATCAACTAAATTGAACTTGCACAACTTCAAAATGAAGACTACAATGACTGCAAAATTCATGTGTGAGATATTTTTTAGCTGTGGGTCGGGGTGATCATATTTCGGATCATAAACTCAGACTACCTTGAGTCTTTTCTCTAGGTATGAACCCAGGTCTGTCACTAGGGGCGAAATTAAAGAATTAATAGCACCCCTGATGCGCACTGAAACTGGAATAAAATCTTTCAGCCTACGAGATGCGCATGCTTGGAATTCTGGGCCTACTGAGGTGGAAAATCTTCCACCGTTCAGCAGGTTTAAAACTGCTCTGAGAAGACATTTTCTTGATCTCGACTAACCACTCGCGAAATTGGCGACTTCTGTATGTTAATTTTGTCAGTGTCTTCCCATTTACCCTGTATTTATTTGAATAAATGTATTTATTAGCGTGAGTGGTAGGTCAGAGTGTAAGATTAGTATTTTAATTTTTAGTTTTAAGTTTACTTTTGCACGATTCACTGACTACGTCAGCGATATTTTTAAGTTATTGAAGAAATTTCTTGAGAAATAGTCATTTTCTCGTGTATTTTAGTCAAGCAAACTTCTAGTCTTTATCTGTGATATCACTAATTCGATCTGGTTTTGACTTTTTAGTATTATCAGTTTTTAAGAATAAAACTGCGATCTTATGAATAAGCTTTAATAAAGAAATAGACTAAGAAGCGTAAATTGGTTGTATTGTTTTTATATTTGAAATGAAATTGTATTTATATACTCCTTATATTTTGTATTAGATACATGATTATTTATTCACTAATGTTTTTTGTTATATCATTTAATCAAATTATTCTATTCTATCTACCCGTTGTATAACGAGTTACTTTTACTTCATTAGCATAGAAAATCGACATTCTATGGACTATCATATATAATTATTCGAATGATTTGAATCGCCTATATATAGGTTCGTAATACTAGCTCTACTGTCATTATTGAAAAGATTGCATAAAATATATAGTAATTTAATGTATAGTATTTTCTATTCTTCTTATTTATATTTTTTTACTTTGGTTCTCTTAATTTGTTAATGTCCTTTGCCAAATAATTTTTATGCAATTGTAACTTTTTAGCAGCCCATAAGCAAAAAAATTTTGTTATTAATCATAAATTAAAAATCACATGTTACAACAGGAAATCCTCTTTTGGGGTGAGTCGAATTGAGAATAACAAGGTGAGCCTCTCTCCTTCCTGTCCGTTGTCCCAGTCACTTTCGCTTTGGCAATATACACCGTATAGATGGATACATCGCAAGGTGCGCGCGCACGTTAATCTGCTCTATTGTGAAATTGTAACACGTGTATATTGTCATTCTTTTTTACATCTTTTGAGTTTGAAGAAATATTTCTGGAAAAAAACTCTTGCAAAAAATATTATTGAAAAATACACTTGTTTGCGAGCTTATAGCCTCTCCTATCCATGATAAATAAATTAAAAGTATTTTAATAAATTTATCTTTAAAATATTCTTCAATAGTTTTTACTACGATTTTAATAAATTATTAATAATAAAAACAGATATCATTGCCAACATGCAAATACCAGTATTGTGTATTAAATATCAGTTTTCTGCAAAAAAATTTCAAGTCCCATTCTCCTTCTTTCACATACTGTCTCTATACCAGAGCTTATATATATAATATATATGAAAGGCTTCTCAAAAAATCAAATTCAGGCACCTCTTAATATTCTGAAACTTGACTTTTTAATAAAACATCGATGACACACTACTGCGAGGCCAAAATGAAGTTTACACGGAAGGAAACCTTAACGGCGAAGCGGGCGTTCTCGCGTATTATATACCGGTGGCTTGGCGTCGGCGAAAGGGTCGATTATGACGCCTTACGGTGCAAAGTGAGTTATGGATCTCAGGAACTCGCATCTTCATTATTTTGAAAGAGACAAATTGCATCAAGGGTAATACATTACGGTGGCAATGTATCGAAATCGTTTAATACTTATATTATACGAATTTGATATTTCTAGGATAAAGAAAATCATGCATACCGACTGCTGTCATATTCTATATTTTTTAAATGTTTGGAACTGAATTGTCTTAATCCGAATTGATACCTTTTTTGTTTTAACCATTAAGATGATTTATGACATTGAAAGTAATTCTACTATCACATAAGATTTGTAAAAATCAATGGTGAAAGGCGAATTATGAGTACCAGGGTCATAAATCCGTTAAAGATAAAACAGCAGTAACAGTATGCGATATCAAATCAATAATTAACCGTTTCTAAAAACTCATATGGGCAAATCCATAATACTGGGAACTATCGTGTGACTATTTTTTTAAAGTAATTCACTGCTGCTATTAGCCTGCCGTACTAAGCACAGAAACCAAACTGGATCTAAAATCTATAACAAAAACTAGAAAACAAGCCCTATAATCCATATCAGTGTGCAACGTACGGCGTAATGCGGGGATGCATAAAACTGTCAAAAAAGGTTCCATTTTCAAAAAGGTATCTTTTTTTGACAGTTCTATGCTTCCCCGCACTGAGCCGTGCATTGCACATTACTATGGATTACAGGGCTTGTTTTCTATTCTCTAAAAATGAATATGTGAAAAGTCGTTCACTGGTGCGAATAAGTAAACAAAATTGACTAATTCTTTAGTGATTATTCACTTGTTTTTGACTTATTCGCACCAGTGAACGACTGATTTATGTGCTTAGCATGGCAGGCTAATAGCAGCAGTAAATTACTTTTAAAAAATAGTCACACAATAGTTAAAAGTATTATGGATTTTCTCATATATCCTCTGTTTTTGATTAATTACAAGAGTGTACCAAAATCATGATAGGCTCAGCCTCGTTGAGATAGTGAATGAATGTGTCCAATAGTAATAAAATTTACATTTTATTCGATCAAAAGAAAAATTGTATTGTACATTAGAATTATTTTTGGCATTGATATTCACTTTCATTCAAATATCAAACCCGTTCAACAATCGGAAGAAACGAAGCTCTCCGCACGTTCTGATAATTACGATTCAAAACGACGTTCACCCTCAAAAACAAATGAAGATTCGTTGTTCTTTACTGTTCGTTCAATAAATTTGACTTAATACAAAAAATATCTATTTCTCTACTCGTTTATATATCCTATATAAACATTTCTCCATACTCAAAATGATAGCATTTATTTTTCAATAATGTCTATTTACGTGTATTACTGTATGATACTATATCTCTGCCAAATTCCAGAACGATTAGTTGATTTTTACTCTTATTATAGTAAGACAACGGAAACTCTACTTTTTTTATACAACATTTTTTTTTTCTAAAAAACAAATGAAGATAATCTCTTCAAATTTTAACCAAATATAGTCTGCAAAGAGTTTAATGATTAGTTAAAATTTTAAGTCGATAAATCAATTACTCTCTGAAAAAACCGATATTCGAAAATTTTTAAACAAAATTTTTAACCTCAAATATCTTTTTTCATAATTTCGACCGATTTTTTTGGGTAACGAACTCGATCTGAAGGTGTATCAAAGCTACATCTGTGCAACATTTCAGGACGATTGAATAATTTTTACTTTCGTTATCGTGCGACAACGAAAACGCAAATTTTTTCTAAAATAATTTTTTTTTTTTAAAACAAATGAAGATAATCTCTTAAAATTTGAACCAAATGTGTAGTCTTCAATGAGTTTAATATGTGGTTAAAATTTTAAGTCAATAAATCAAATATTTTGAGAAATAAATTTATGAAATATAAAAACATTTCCTTCATAACAAATGACAGAGTGAAGATAATTTAAATATTAAAAAAAGAAAATATAGGTAATTTAAATACCTTTCAAGAAAAATTCATTATATTATGTAATAATGGCTGTAAGATATAAAAAAAATAAAAAAAAAATTAAATTCAAAATCGTTTTTTGGTTATAAAAAAAAGAAAATCAATAAAAACTCTAATCCATCAGGTTACCGAGTTTTTTCGCGAGACGAAGAGAATAGTCTTTGTCCAACGAAAATCGGTCGATTCGTTTCCGAGATATAAAAAGTTTACACACACACACACACACACACACACACACAAAATTTTCTCAAAATCAACAAATATCGACATATATCGCCTTAAAACATCTTTTTGAACATTTTTTGTCTCGAAAATTGTTTTCATCGTTACAAAGCTTCCTCTACGAGGAAGCAAAAATCAGCTGTCCATCTTCTCCGATAATTGAGTCATTACTTGAAGTCGATTTAAATTTTGTATTTTAATCATTTATTAACAATATTTTGTCACATTCGTTACAAAAATGTATTCCGCTCATACAGATACCGACATTTTTACCCAACCCAATGATTTTCATTGAGAAAAAAATCATTGAAAATTTTTAGAGTCATAAGTGTTCATATTCTGGATCTTTTACCTATATAAATACACTCTACTCGGCATTGTGTATACGCGTACGCGTGCTCACCCTCGTATCAGGCCGCGCAGTGACTCAGCGCAATCTTCACGTCGACGTAAATTGACGCCGCGCGAGCGTACAACGCGCGTGCAATATATTCCGTGCGTGAAATTCGCGGTTGCGATACATCTACTATGACTACATGTATATACGCTCTATATCAGAGAGGCCCTAACAGCACGCGCGTTCGTGCAGATAGAGTCAGCGCGTGGCAACTGTCTACCGCCTCTCTCTCTCTCTCTCTCTCTCTCTCTCTCTCTCGGCTCTACGAGAATCAAGCGTCACGTCGTCGTACCTCTACGTATTACTGTACGCACATACTCAGACGTACGCAGGCACATTCGCCAATGTAATACCAGCGTGCATGCTGCTCGAGTACGAAAGCGAAAATATGGAGAGAGAGAGAGAGAGAGAGAGAGAGGGGGCGCGAATGAATTGATAATTGGACACGTGTGTCGTCCCCCCCCCCTCTCTCTCTCTCTCTTTCTTCCGCCCACGCCCCAACGCGCCATCCATCCATCAGCAGCCATCGAACGCAGTCGCACACTCCACCTGCGGTATTGCGCGCGCTCTCGCACTAATTGGGGGCGCAATTAAAACAGTGCTCTGCCGCGCTGTATGCTTCTTGCGCTCGAAGATCGTGCACGCACGTGCGCTGGTGTGACGAAAACAAGGCGCGCGCCCGTGCTCTTGTTTCGCTGTACAGGGGGCACAAAGGGAGAAAAAAATATTGCCATAGGGGAGGCTTCTCGCGTACTCGATCAATCCACTTTTCAAAGTGCGACGCGCACAAAAAGGGAGAAAAATTTCGAAGAAACGAAATCAGACGCGAGAATGTGAGGGAGAGAGAGAGGCGCGTACGTGCGTTTGCGAGGAGATGCGCGTTTAACGCGCCAACAAATACATAGGCGCAAGTAGAGTGGCTCTAGTGCGTTGTGGCTGCTGCTGCTGCTGCAGGTTCGATTGGAATCATCAATGTTATGTTTGCGCGCTGTGTGTTGCTATCGTGCATGTGTTAAGTAGGGACTTTGCGGCTTTGGAGGGCCCGACGAAGTGTTCGGATTGTGACGGAAAAGGGCGTTGTGGTTTATTTTGATGTGTGATGGATATGTCGTTATTTTTACTTTATATTTTTCGTTTTTGGTTATACTGTCAAATGGAAAGAGGAATATAAATGTTATAAAAATAATTGCTTCAAAGCTGATTTCATAGGGGGGGAACCATTAATCATCCGAAATTCCAAATGCATTAATTCCGATACATTTTTAAACTTTTGAGAATAAAAACGCAATATTTCATACGGGATTTCGTATCGCGATCAAATACCTTGAATTTTTTTTAATAATTGTGGAGTTACTGGAAAATTACACAGTGGAAATTTATCCATGCGAGGTAGCGAGAGATCGATCCACGCGATAGATGTCTCGTAGATAAAAATGCATATACATTTTTTATTTTGGAACGACCAGCATTGGTAAATAAGTTGTAACAAACAGTGATTTTGATGGTTTTTCTTGTTTATCACTCATATTAAACGGAACATAAATATTACAGGTGATATAGCGATATACGTGAAATATTGTTAGCTTCCATAAATCCGGACAAGTTGATGAATTACTTGAAGAAGAAATTATTGTAGCATATGATTTGGTTCGTCATTTTCATACATCGTTCGTTTTTACTGGACGAATTTTTTCCAAATATCACAGATGGAAGATCGCGATTTAATGTTTTTGGAGTAGATAATCTTGCAATAGATCAAAGACGAAAAATGTATTTGAGATAAAAAAAAAGTTAGATTATAATAAACGACAAGTTAATTTGCATTAAGTATTAAAAAAGTAGAAACTCGTGAAAATGTTAATAAACTGATGTTGAATCGTGTGAATTGAGATTTCGAGCCGGTCAAAATATGAAGTGAAATTCAAATTGCGTCAGCATCTTAAATTATTAACCATTAGTGTAGAGTTTCGACAGTATATAATAACAGAAACAAGTCACAACATCGTTTTAAAACTACTTACAAATAGAAATTTATTTCTCGCGCGTTTGTAAAACGCCGCGGAGCTTACCTAATAACTTTCGCAAAGGCGGGAGGGATTTATAAAAATAATCACGCAAGTTTACGTCGGCATTGAAATTAAGATAGAAGTCCAGCTCATGTCGGTGTGTTATTTCTTCTTCGCGTTAAGGGGATTATCGTGATTTTAAAATGGGTTCACTATTTAATTTTTGTGCAATAAATTATTAAAATATAATAATGTAAGTACCCACGGATATGAAAGGAAAATACTTTCTGAACCGAAAAAACTTGTAATAAAAAATTGTTAATCGAACACGTAGATATTCTTCAATAAGTAAAAAATTTACTTTCGCTATTTGCCAACTTTTTATTTTTCATTCGATTTTAATGCTTAATGTCTCATTTTGCTCCTTAAACATTTATCTACGACCCATCCAGGCTCATTTTATGAAATAATTAATATATGCGAAGCAACATGTAATTGTTTAGAGTGCAATGCAGTATAAATTTGAAGTTTATTGTGCTTAAACTGTAAACAATTACGTATTGCTAAGCATATATTAATTGTTTCATAATATAAGCCTGGATGGATCGTAGACAAATGTTTAAGGAGCAAAACGAGACGTTAAACATTAAAATCAAATGAAAAATAAATAAAAGTTGGCAAATAGCGAAAGTAACTTTTTTACTTATTGAACAATATCTACGTGTTTGGTTAACAATTTTTTATCGCTATAGTTTTTTTCGGTTCAGAAAGTATTTGCTTTTCATATCCGTATGTACTTACAGTATTATATTTTAATAATTTATGACATAAAAATTAAATAGTGAAACCATTTTAAAATCACGATAACCCCCTTAATGTACTCCCATAATACACACGCAAATTCGCGTACACGTCCACCGCAGACACCGATTTATTGAGATTCTATACTCGCGCGCTATTTGCAATACACTTGCCCGAACACTTCATCGTCCGGCATTACATATGTTTCCTCTCGTTCGATCTTATATATATATATATATATATATATATATATATATATATATATATATATATATATATATATATATATATATATATATATGCGTACACGAAGCGCTAACACTTAAACCTGCCCCGTTCTCCTCTTTAGCACTCATAATTCTCTTTCTCTTGCATCATACTAGTAAGCGTGTACGTGCAGCGCTCATCGACACGCTAAATAAGTGTAGAGAAACAGCGACGCACAGCTCTTTTTGCAATATTCATAAACTTGTCCCGTCGCACGAGGAGATCATCGTCGATACAGAAAAATAAAGCTGTAGAGAATGGTGATGATTTTAGGTATAATGTGGCACAGAATGATTAGTATAATCGAGAAGTGGATTGGCATTAAACAAAGTCAATTGTGGGATTACGATTTTGTACACTTTCAAATTAAGTGATGCAATTAATATTAAATTATACAGAATATAAGGATTCTACGGATATTGCAAGGATAAGAAGTTTATATATGTATCGAATTAAACATTACAACATCTATGATACTTACAGTCTCATATAACGACAGCTATAAAAAGTTTTTAGATATTATTGAGATTGAAAGTTGATACAATAATTAAATGTTTAGAGATATTTTATAAGAAAATATTTCTAAATATCCTTGAAAAGTATGATAAAGAAGAATTTTGCTGATTTTTGGAATTAAATGAGATTTTAATATTAAATTTGAGTTCATCAGTGAAAAACCACAAATAATATGGTTCTGTTTACTTGAAAGAGATATATTTTTGATGTTTTTGTATAATATAGAAGCCAATTAGTACATATAAATTATGGGTGTATATTCGAATGCGAACATTAGTGCAAATATACCATAAATCATAAAATATAGCTAAAATTTCAAACTTCCAACTGCTATAGCTTCTGACACAAAGCCCAATGGAATGAACGACTTGGCACAGCCTCTGTTTATAATAGAAGAAATCTCTCAGACCAGGTGTCATGTAAATTGGGGTTCCGGACTCCTTGGTCTCCCCTTGTAAGTATCCCATATTCTTTATAAAAATATGAAATTCGCGAGAACACCTTGAAAAATCTTCAAAACTTAACCAATTCTTAACTATAAAAATTAGTTAATTTAAAAGAAATTAGTTAGTTTTTAGCTAGATTAAAATTAACAGAGTAAGAAATTAAGCTAATTTATAACTGCTTAAGAAGGAAAGCTGGTTAATTTTCTACCATGGGTATCACAATTATTATTATTTACTTTGTTGTCTGCGTGATCAAGTAGTAATTTAAAAGTATTATTAAAAAGTAGATCGACAAACTGACGAAATATTTTAAATACTGCAGTCAGGGACAATTTAAGTCTCGCTGGTTCCCCATATATCTCTGATTGGATCTCCCAATCCTTGCGCATTCATATATAACCACACCTCCGCACCAATTTCCTTTTCTCTTCATTAATTTCATCCCTAAAGCATCGAAGGTGGGGAGAGGGAGAGAGAGAGAGAGATAGCGAAAGGGAGAGAGACGCCAGAGCGAGTCGGAGAATCGCCAAACAAGCAACGGTCGCGGCAGCGACAGATCCGCGTTCGCTCGCAGCTTTACGATAATGTCTTTATAAACGAACCGAGTGGATATCGGTTCTCTTCCGCTCTCCCTCTGCTCGCCAAGTCCGCCGCGACGTTTTATCGGCGAAATGGATCGCGCGCGGAGAGTTACCTACTCCGGCCTCGTGTGTCACCCCCGTGCGGGCGCGCGTAAAGTTTGCAGCCAGCGAGAGAGAGAGAGAGAGAGACGCAGAGCGAAAGAGTAAAGAGAAAGAGAAAGGGAGAGAGTAAAGGATCCCCTTTCTCTTCGTGCTAGCGGCTCGATCCGATATGGGCTCCGCGAGGGTTCTGGTACGTACTTCGATCGAAACCCCCATCGTGCAATCGAAGCCCCGAAAACGAAAGGTGCGATTTAGACGCTCTGTATATGTACGGTGTATGTGTGTGTGCGTGTGTGTGTGCGTGTGTGTGTGCGTATATATATAATTCGTATACGTTTTCGTGTGCGGGGAGATTTCGCCCCCCTCCCCCTCTCTTCATCTACATCTCCGCATCGTGTCGAGGCGGAATCAAGAGCGCGACTCGGTCGAGAATTTGATAAAATAAAATAACAGGGGATGTGTATATCCCAGGGGGGATCGCATACTCACCACCGCCGCCGCTGCCGCGATCTAAATAAACGGCAAAAAGGTAAATTGTCGGAAGAGTATAAAATGTTGTTTATTTTTTAGTGTAAAAGAAGGGGAGTGGGCGAGCTTGGTTCATCGGATTTCGAGCGAACGGATATTTATCATATTATGTTGAAAAGAATTTATGTAGGGAACGATTTAATGCGTTGAATATATACTCAACGCTTAGAGGTTAAATTATAAAAATGTTAGTGCAGGTTATAATGTATAACTACATTTATGAAACAATATTCTTATAAAAATTTCATTTTCAACCTTCATTTTTCTTAATAATTTTCAATTTAAGTTTCGGTCACAGTAACTAATTAAAATTGAAAAATATTCGTCATTAGTTTTTAATTAATATTCTTACAGAAACTCGTAAGACTTAATTTACTTATTTACATCTGTTGTGAATACGCGTTTTATCATATTCATAATTTGCGCCTTCTGCAACGCCCTCATGTAAGGTTCAAGACACCGCGAGCCGCTCGCGAAGACGACGAGGATCAGGTCACTCACGATACTCGCTTGAGCAAGTAGTTCCGTCGAACTAGCGCAGCCGAATTATTGTTGCTTACCGCGCGCCACCTGTACTATGTAATATTTTAATTCTTTAATGGAGTTGAGAATAGAATAGTGTGTGAAGGGTGCGTTCAGTTTATTTAAATAACCTCTGTACAAAAACATCAAACAAAAGCCTTCCACGTTATGGAATAAAGACTGTTTCCAATCAAACCTTTACTCAACCCTCAAATAAATGTTTATTCGTATTGCATAATAACCATACATTCCAGGATAAAAAAAAATATTTATTTTATTCGCATGTCTTATCATAATGCTAATTTACTACTCTTTTATAGTCTCCATGCGCAACGCACGCATTAACTTATCGTAATTTCAGTCGGAGTATTATTTTTATCGCGCTTTAATTTATAAGCCATTCAAAGTTATTTCGTAAAGATTTACATTACCTTCCGCATACGCACACATACATATTTCGTGCCTCGTGTCGTTTCGTCCTCCTCTCCCTTCCCCCTAGGGCTAAATAAAGTTTTTTTAAAAGTTTATCTCCCCCTCCCTTCTTCCGCGCACTCGGTCTTTCCCTCTCTCGCTCCTAACTGAAAATAGAGATCCCAATTTTGAAAGCGCTTCCTTCCCTCCCGCGGTGCGCCTGCCCGATAAGAAATCGCATTCCTCGGGCCCTTCTTCCCTCGCGTAGCGTCCCTCGCCTCTCCCTCCGTCGTCCGCGAATGATATATCGGAAAGAAATAATACGATAGAGGGGATATTATCGGAGATTTGGCTCCGAAAGTTTCGAGATTTATTCCCGCGGATTTGTATATGCAGAGCCGAGAGGCTAAGGGACGAAAGAGAGAGAGATATATATACAGAAAGAAAGAGAGAGCAAAAAATATATGTACGTTTTCTATTTTGCCGTTGAAATGTTTTGCGCGTGGCAAAAATATTCGACCGTGCACTATTCTATATACTTGCTTGTGAGCGGTTGCTCTTTTACAAATGCTTTTTTTCTTCCACTAGACTCGCCGAAAAAGATAGAACGAGCGAGTGACTCGCGATCGAATGTCACTTTTGTTGAAAGCCATTGTTTTCGAAGAGGATGGGAGAGGGAAAGAGAATCGGTGCTGGGATGTCTTTAATGATGGATGGCGGAAGCGGAGGTTGTTATTCAAATCGACGCGAGAACTTCTATTAAAGAAACAAAAAAATAAAACGATCGAGATTACAAAAGCTCCATTTGGTCCGCTTTTAAAAATTTTAGCAGAGATATTTTTTATCTGAATATTAAATTTTACAAAGAAATCCTGATAATCATTCTTCAAATAAAAAATAAAATTGAAAAATTTGAAATATTTTCTACACCAAATTGAGACATGAAAACATTTTTACTTGACGATTTAATCATTTAAAATATCTTTTCCTGAGTTCAACTTACTAAACACCGTACTTACATCGTACAAATAAATCAAAATCAGTATAGTGTCGTACCGATACGAATCTCACCTTGATTACAACCACTCAAGCGCTCCCTTGGATATCGAAAATATCCCCGTCTTCTGAAAAACTAATGACCTTCCCTTTCCCCCCCTCACCACTAAATTAAATTCTACCTCATTGAACCATTTTGAGAAATGGCCAGAGTTTCCCGCCATCAGAAAGACAGCCGCCCCCGTGCTTTCGCTGCGCGCAAACCGCAGGCTCATCGATTGTCGGCGAGAGAGAGAGAGAGCGCGCGCGCGCGAGAGAGAGAGAGAGAGAGAGAGAGAGAGAGAGATCCGCGCTCCTCGCTTATACTCACGCTGCAGCCGATAATTCAAGCGTTAGGCACTTGTAGACACTTTAACTTGGAACAAATAGACGACAAAGTTTACAGTTTAGGTTAACTGCTCGGATTCGTCGCCTCACGACTGACTAAATTATGCATTAACTTTCGCAGCGAGCGAGCGTTCGATGGAAAACCGCACTTACATTAAAAGCCTAACCCGTTTTGCCGCTACGCGACTCGATCCTAAAGGGCCAGACTTGTCTCTTTCGCTTTCACGCGCCCGGACGAGGTTGAGGTCTGAAGATAACAAACGTAAATAGTATAGTGCATTCGCGATGATGCGGGCTGCATTTTGCTCTCCCTCAGTCCCGAGAATTCCATCCCCGATAGGGATCTTTTTCTCCCGGGGATGTCACCGATGTTGTTCTTCACAGGGAGATAAAATTTAAGGTTGAATAACATTTTGTATAATCAGTTTTATCTCTTTCGTGCGAAATAGGAGATAGGAGCGTCGCTAGACGCACTTTTTATCTTTTGTGTTTTATAACTAAAGTCTCCGACACATAGAAGGCCAAACATTAATTATTTAAATGCTTACTTTAATCTTTTCTCTGACGCTTCCAAAAACTCGCGTTACACGCATTTTTAGTTTTATTGTAGAAAAGTGTACTTTTCAAATGATAAATATTTCATTTTGTGTAAAAAAAACATAAAAGATGAGCTTTTATTTATTCTTTTCCGAAATACAAAATATCAATTCCTATTAAAATTATCATAGTTCAAAGTTGAGTAACAAAAATGCACCACAATATGCACGATGGAGAGCTGCATATAGTATTTCATCAATGCACTAAAAACACTCCATAACTCGAGTTTTTCAAAGGATTGGGGTATATCTACCACTGCGGCTTCCTTCATATGTTCACATCCGAAACATATCCCGGAGTTTGAGCAGGATCTCTGACACGAAATTAAAACCTGTCTTGATTAATTAGTCAAAATTTGTCTCACTATAATCCGATCTGTATATTTGTTATAAAAAAACTTTTTAATGTCCAACTAAATCAGAAAAGTGATGAACTTAAAATATTCACAACGATTTACAGGACTCACGAGAAGTCAACGCAGCAGGGAACTTTGTAATTTAGAATCATGTATATTTGCCAAGATCGCAATACTACATGAGCAAACGGAATCCCAAAACTTTGGAACATTCGAAGGGGATTCTCGTTAGGATTGCCACGGACTAAACTCGCCCGATGAATCCAAGATTCGCCTCTAGTTCAATGTTCTCTAATCTCTGGTAGGGAAGGGAAGCATAACACAAGTGAAATTGACAAAGGATCCTCCTGCGAGCGAGCGAGCGAGTGAGAGAGAGAGAGAGAGAGGTCTGTGTTTCAAGGTCGCGTCTGCATTACGGAAGAAAAATTTGAATATTTTTCTGGATTACTCAAAGATTTCATAATGTTGTTGATTGTCTGTTTTATAAGATATAACATTTTTGATGTTGCATGAATCTAATATTGAAAACTAACGCATAGGTATATAAGCGGATTGAATTTCTCGTACATCCATTTCAATGTATATGTAGCACGGGTCGCTCCTTTAGGCTTCTTCTATACTTGCCTTCGGAGCGCTCCCGCGCTCCTTGATACTATGCATACTTTATAAAAATCGAAAGAATGCCTAACCATTTCAATTCGATAATTTTGATTCGGGAAAATAGTCATTCGGCACATCGGTCATTTCGGGAACTGCCATTCGGGTAAGTGACCGGGAACCAACAATTTTATATAAGGTAACTCGAGAGAATTCAGTCACCTTAAACGGAAAATTTTCTGTATGTTTCTGCAAGCATGTTTAGAAAAAACTGCTAGACAAACGTTTAAATATAGTACATCTTCTATTAAAACAAAAATTGTCGACTCCCTAGAAGTGATATTGACTTCACACTAACTACACTAATATACTAGTAAGCCATATTGTAAAAAGAGCGTTTCCCTTACGGAAAAAAACTCTCATAATAAACACACAAGTCTCTCAACTTGAGTTTGAATTTGGTTAAGGTGGTTCTCTGGAGATCAGAGTTGATTCAACACATACTTGGAATTACACACGTAGATCAATAGAGGCATAACGAATGTCATATCAAAATTTCAGAGCATTTTATCGTTTGACTTTTGAGTAATTGCTGTGTAAAGTTACACGGATTACATGGGAGATATATCTATATATATATATATGGAAACTGTCGCGTTATGTATCTGTTTACAACAATATCTAAGCAACGAGATTCAAGTCAGACTTGGAATTTTTTGTACACATAGAATATATAATAAGGAATGTTTTCGTGCAAGAATGAAGTAGATTCATCGTTTCATTATTAAAATAGAGCGTCTTAAAAATATCGTTTTCGCAGGCTTGATATGTTTCGAGGGTTATGTACGCTCAGCGCGCCAGCGTGCACTCTTTATCTCTCTTGCTCAAAGCTGTCTGTCTCTCTCTTACCCAGGGAACCACCTTAAGGATAAATACTGAACTTAGTCTAAACACTAACAAATTTGAGCATTACTCTAAACTTGGGTGTTCACCTTTGAATTGAGTGTTTTGTCGAGTGTTACTTTCAAGCTGACTTTTATCATATCTAAATATGAATTTGCCAGTGAATATATTTCTCTGGGGGCATATTTGAGACGTTGGGTTCCAAAAGTCCATTTCTGGTAAGTGTGAGAATCGAGTGACCGATCAGTCGATTTTGACCCTTATTTCGAATGGTCTTGTCAGCTTTTGGAAACCAACGCCTCATTTGTTTTTTTTTTAATTTATCCAAATTAGAACACGGTGTTATAAATTAATGAAATCAGTGAAAAAAAAGTTCCGAAGGTTGGGATCGAACCCGGGCCTGCCGCGTATGAACCGCGCGCCTAATTTTTTTTTTTGTTTTTGATAAATACTTTATTTGTTATATCGTTTATTGTACATTAATATACATAATTAAATATAAATTGACTTATTCTAGTGAAATTATGTTTTTAATTACATGCCTCTAATTGAACAACACGGAATTATTTTTATGTGTGTGTGTCTGTTTTCTTTTTATACGTAAATAGTACATTTGTTTTGTTTATTATGTTTTTCATATGAATGTACACATTAGTTGAAAAAGGTTTACATTGTTCATTCGACTTTGTAAAATTAGTACATTATGACACTGGTGTGGAAGGTGATTATACTCGTGCGAAAAACGTCTCATGCGGTGAAAATCAGCTTACGCACGAGTTTCATACAGCATTTTATACTACGAGATCTTAAAAATCATGTCAAAGTTGCAATTTTTAGGTTAGAGTGGTATAAAAAGCATTAAAAAAAACTTACATTGTTATTGTGCGTTTTTATACTTAATCCTAACTTATCCTAATTTTTTACATTATGTATATTTGGATTTACTCTCATTACAATATTTTATTCTAATTTGTACCGAGGTGTCATTCTTTGTTTATAGTACAAGTTGAGTGTATTGTTATTTTTTCAGTGATCTATTATATGTTCTTTTTATTTTTTTTCTTTGATTTTTTTTCTAATTTCTTCTATGTATCTGTTTTTAGCCACCAATTTTTTTTTTTTTTTTTTTCATTTAGTCTTTATGTGTCACTCTTGTCTACGTCAGGCACCTATGGTTTTTGAATATTTTATATTTGAGTTGTATTGAATGGGTTGTATAATATTTACTTGTTGCATCTGTGTCTTGACCAGTGTTATATTGTAAGAATGCTATTGCTATCTTCGATGTACCCTTCTTTATCTAGTTGGACGAATGCTTCCGGTGGTAGATATCAAGTTATTTTATCTTTATTAATATAATCTTTGCCAGTGTTTCTTATATTTTTAATAATATTATTCTCTTTCACTTTTTTGCGTTCATGATTAAGTGTTTACTGTATTCTTTCTTTATTAGTTTATAAAATAATCCACTGATCCAAATGGAGTCCAATACTTTTTCTAAATCTATTAGGCCTGCTGCTGCTACCATTTGGTTATTGTTGAGTGCGAATGAAATATCTGAAGTAAGTTTATTTATTGTACACTGAAAAAAATTTGGCACTCCAGCTGACCCGATGAGTACATACGCTATGCCGAAAGTAGGGTCGAATGTTGTACCGCGGTTCGGCACATCTCCTGCCCCGTACTGGCACAGCTCCTGTCTAGCAAAAGCGTCGCGCGCCCCGTACTGGCACAGCTCCTGTCCCGTTCGGGACAAACGCTGTGCCAAAAGTGGATGGTCTGACACACGTAGCGAAGGGGGCGCTGACGAACTGTGATGGAAACAGATGCCGTGCCAAATTTTTTTCAGTGTATGTACTGTAGAATGTTTATATTTGAATCAGAACTGTTGATCTGGGATAGTTTTGTATTTACTGTTTTGTATGTTGTGTTTACTGTGTTTGGTTTCTATTTGCTTCTTTATTCTGTTTATCAATTGTTTAAATTCTTCTATTTCTTTTTTGTTATATTTATGACTTTTTTTCTTGTTTATTTGTGCTATTACATAAGATTTATATTTTAGTAGTTTTTGTATTTTCTCATCTGTATAATTATCTAGGTTACTTTTTGGTTTGTAGATTGGGGTTGCTGTTTCTATTGCTTTAATAATATTCTGTTCAATGTTATCTAGATGTATTATTATTTCTTCGTTGTAAAAATTTCAAACACTCCAAAACTAAAATTAAGCTTGCTAAGAGGTAAATAAAGAAAACGGGCTAACTATAATCATAACGCGTCTAGCTAATACAGCCAATTTTCAGATTAATGATCGTATAAACAAGTAAACAAGATTCGAATAATTTTGAGAGCATTTATATTTACAAGCCATGTTTTTCACACTTTTTAGTAGCTTATATTATATATCTAACTAAGCTTTCCCATAAACTGGGGCTGAGAAAATGTAGATGTGTAGAGAAATTAATAATTTATTCATATGAAAATTCAAATCACGGGAATCACTTTACTTATAATAAAACCGCTGCTAACTGCTTTAGCAGAATGCTTTCTCAAAGAACTTTGTAATGTCATTCCATTCTATGTTATCATTAAAAACGAAACTTTTTATTACTTTTTTTCTTCATGTATATATTATTTTTAATAAAATATGTTTCCATATAGTCAAAATATTTTAAATAAATTTGAGTATTACTAACTAGAATCCTATTAACTGTAAATAATTATGTTCACTATATTGAAGTTTTACTAACTTGGATACTTATGACTGCGATACGTCTCCATATATATGTGCGTACCAACATTCACACATATCTATATACATATTCATTCACGCTCTCACAGCCGTTTAAAGCAATAAGTAACGTGTCATGGAGCCGCGCTCGTGCTACAACAGCGCGATTCCGTTCGTTCATTGTACATAACTAATTTAACTCACCAATAAATATATAGTATAGTTAAGCTACTGTTATCTCATTTGCGAGACTACCCGATTCCTTGTATCCCGAACTTCATGCGAATTTTATCTATGCTACGACATTGCCCCAAGGCAAGATAATCGTAGTAGTTCAAGTTTTTTCCAGCTACGCACGAGAGATCTATGATTCTAAATCTGTGAGCTAGCTGAGCTACCTTAGAGGCCGTCACGTGAGGACACTCTACTATAACTATCCCGATTTTTGTGCACGCTGCAACTAGAAGCAAGCTCTTTCGACCTGGAGAGGAGGTACTCGCTCAAATCGTCGAGTCACATATTATTAATTGAAAATAATTATATACTCTAGAACACGGTTTTATCTACAAATTTCTGAATATCTTCTTAATTCTTTATTAAGAATATTTTTTTATTTTTTAATTCAACGTTTAAATTTTCAAAAATTTCGCCGATTTTCAACTAATTGCCTATCATCTTTTTTACTATCTATCATAATTTTGTTATAAGAGGACATCACAACAATCAAACAAGATATATGCTACTGTTACAATATACGGTGTATTGTTGACAGGGTCTATGACATATGTCTTTTTCTAAATAGTTTATTTTTAGAAAATTTTGCTCATTTGTTAAGCACAATTTCTTCCTTTCAGTCACGCCAACGTCAATTACAATTTAATTTGATCTGATTTAGCTTATCATAAGCGTCATTTAGGCTTTACTTTTTGCTCACTACTTTTTTATGATAAAATGAGAATAACTTTATACATAGAAGATTGTAACGAATTTCAAATTCAATTAAATATTAAAATATTAAAATATTTATCTTTATAAAATGGTAAATATTTTTTATTTATTGTCAAAAATCAATCATCCTCACATCGAATATTAATTAATTGAAAAGCCAATCAACCAACAATAGCCATAATATTTCTTAGATCAAATATATCAATTTGAAAATATTACATTTCGATACTAGTACCTGAAAGTGATTTTATCCTTGTTTAAATGTTTGTGCCCGAGCGAAGCCAATTCATTGAAATAAGATGTGTTAATAATAAAATTTTTATCACGATTATTTTCTATTTTTATTAAAAAAAAATATAAAATAGTACATTACTTAAAAAGTGCGAAAATTTGATGATAATACGAGTTGTACGAGTCGAGAATCATTAAACCAGAGAGCAGGTAATACAGATTTAATACATAATCTGATCACGTTTATTTTTCTTTATTTTTTTTAACCGACTTAAGGTGATTTGATACCCACACTATTACTCAATTCTGGGTTCCCATTTTCTTCTTCAATTTTAAACTTTTTGAAAAAAACTCTTTGACATGTTTTAAGTGTAATAAAGAACTACAACGTATCAAAGAGTTTTTTTCTTAAAATTGAAAATTGAATGAGAATCGCATCACCTTAATAGTATCCAATTGGGCCGACAAAAATATGGGTAAATAGAAAATTTCAAGACCTTTCAGAAAATGAGCCTACTTCCGACCGACATCCAAACCCAGATTCAAAAACAATTATTTTCGAATTTTCCATATTTTTCTTTATTTTTTTTAATCGCCTTAATAATATCCGGTCAACTATATAATTGAACTTGCACAACTTCAAAATAAGCTTTATGTACCTGCCAAAGATAAACTTGATATCTCTGCCCAGTTTCGAGTTATGCTGTGGACAAATTTATAACACACACACACACACACACACACACACACACACACACACACACACACACACACACACACATTTTCTAGAAAACGCATATTTCGACTCAGAAATATCTAAAATTATCGAAATCTCGAGGTCGAAAAATTTCACCGTTACCAAGCTTTCTTTTTGAGAAAGCAAAACAGATCTTTTTCAAATTTTATATGTGCATATGTTTTCTTTTTTTGAGTTTTTTTGTAAAATTCAGCAAAGCTGATTTTTTATTGCTAATTACAAGAAAAATTGCAAAATTAATGATACAATGATTTCCCCGTGTTCTGGAAGTGTCATTTCTCTGAATGTATGATTAGAAAATCTTCTAAGCTTGAAAAACTAACCAAATTCTGTAGGACTCTTTAACTTTCTCTAAACTGCCCATATTTCAAAAGGGTTATAAAAAATGAACATCCATTTAGTCGGAGGTAAATTTATTACAGGAATAAGCATAGCCTCTTATAGCCCTTGAGACACTGTGTACATAGCTAAAAAAACATACACTCACACTGCAGGGGTGCAGAATCGGTCAGTGATTTGTTACGGCAATATCAGAAACTCAAGCTCATGCACCATAACCCTATCGTGATTTCTTTGACCCTCGGCAACATTGATTTTCAATAAAGAAAGAAAAAAGAAACTGGCCCTCGTTAGGTCCTTCTTTTTACAACACTTGCAACTTGTACGTCATGAGGGCCGTTATATTTCCTCTTTCTGTATGTCATCTCTCTCTCTCTCTCTCTCTCTCTCTCTCTCTCTCTCTCTCTTCCTCTCATCACCTTTTCCCCTTGACAAATGCGCAAATTATTTTAGGAACTTGGACGCTCCTGCGCCACATTGAAATCGATCGGCAAATTGCGGCGGGTGAAGAGGGATGAGAGACGGGAAGAAGCTTTAACTATCGACTAGAGGGCGAAAGTTTGTCGGGGCCCAAGCTAGTTAAGTTTATTAACCGTACACCGGTCCCGCGCAGAGAGTGAGTTCGTTAAAGACCTCGCGATTGCCTATTATCGCGGCGAGCGCCGGACTTACCGGGGCTCTCTCGTTTTTCGGAAATCCCGCGCACCGGAAAGTTTTAGTTAACCGCGGGGATATTAATGGATCGTAATTGGAACTTGGCCGAAGCGAGTTCGGGTTAACAATTTTTCCCGCTGATGTCACGAAAAATTGCACAGTGGGGAGTTTTCCTTTGGCTTATTAACGGAAAGAGGGAAGTACTCTTTCTCTCTCTCTCTTTCTCTCTCCCTCTCCCCCGCCCCCTTTCCCTGGCATATGGGGCTGTAAGAGCAGGAGCTTCTCTCTTTCTCTTGGCCATCAATTTTTCGATGTAATCACGAGGAAAAGTTTTTCCAGCTAGCGCATGAAGTTTTTTCCTCGGGAACGGGATAGGAGGAATCAAAAATTTTTAGTGTAAACGCGGGTCTTTGGCATGCGCCAAAGTTTTCTCAAGACTTGGACTTTACTTCCGAAGATGAGAATGTAAGCCTTTCTAGAAAAATGTTATGTGCTTGCGAATTTTATTAATATCCTTAAACTTATCAAATATTGTTCGAATGAAAACTAAATTTTATTTCATAATTTATTTAATATTTATTTTTACTTCTGATATAATATACATCGCTATCGAACGCAGTATCTCGTATTATATATAACTGTCAGATGCTAATAGCTAGACACTTGTAGCCAAGGTATAGATGAATGAGGATGTTCATATTACCGTTAACTTTTAACACTCTGATTGTTGTTTTAATACTAAATTCTAATAAAACTTTGTGAATTCCGTATTAAGAATATCGGGTGTGAAATATGTTTAATAAAATAATATTTTACATTTAACCACAGATGTCCGATGCCATCACACATCGTCAAACGCGAAACGTGCATGGTGAACAGTTTTCGGCGATAGCCATGAGTACGTAACTCTCCCCTATGTAAATTCAAAATGAATTCAATTATTATCTATTACTTTTAGAATTATTGTTTAAATTCCGTTTCGGAAGTAATGCAAATAATTATTATGATTTATTTTCTGATTCGAGTTACAATAGAGAATACAATAGAAACTTTACAAGCAAGCCCTTTAATAAATCGATAACTATTGAGAGAATAACACACGCCAGAGTTATATCGCGGCTTATACGTTAAATTGCTCGAGGGAAAATGAATTATGATAAAAACGTAAATAAAACGAAACTATTATACTAATATATTATGTGAATAATGAACATAGTATTTGGTATGCAAATGGATTATTTTCACTCATAGAGTAAATTACATATTGAAGTTAAAATTAAAGAATATGTGTATTGATTTTCGAAATGATTTTATGAAAAAATGTTCCATATCTTCTCCTCAGTATACTTTATATTTGCACTTAGCGTAATAATTCATCCTTTCAACAAGTTGCAAATAAAACGAAATTAAATCAGAATCGAAAGGTGGTTTTGAATCACTCAATTAATATCCACTAAATAAAAAATGTTACATACGTCAATTTTCAAATCCCCAGTGACTCAGCGAACTGCTTATATACACTTAACACCAGGTTCCGACAATAATAGCCTGGTTCATCAAACGCGCCGCAAAGAATCCGTTCAATTAATATTGAAATTTCTCAATTCTTTTTTTTTTCATACATATTCATATGCTTGTACGAGAGAATCATCCGCCGCTCCTAACTGGACTTTACCTCACGAACGCAGCTTGCCGCAAAATTTATGTGCGAACGCAGCTTTCCGCGGCGATTGATTTCAAAGTAATTACACGTTTTTGGGACGCTGTCTCCGCATCGCGGGCTCTATATACCTAGTGCCACGCAGTCTCTCATCAATTTTCAAAAACTCTTTGCAAAAATCAAAACACGTGCGACCGTGAGTTTCGTTAGCTAATATGTATCGATATACGCTTTACTCGTGTTTCATAATATAGTTATGATGACTGACAGGAAGCCGCATTGGATATATCACTCGTTGAGAGTTCAGCGTCCGCTTCATTCCTCTTTCTCACTCTCTAATTACGGTTTTCGCTTCCGTTATATCCCGGGAAAGAGCGCTTGCGCCAAGCAGCGAGAGAGAGAGAGAGAGAGAGAGAGAGAGAGAGAGAGAGAGATGCGGTTATTTCGACAGGCCAGTGTCTAAGTAAACACTCGGCCGGGGAATTAATTGCCGAGAACGCGCGCGCGGAAAAGGAAATGGCGTAAAAACCATTTCTGAGTGGGAGGCAAGAGAGCTGACAAAGAAGAAGTACTAGGATAGCAACCAGAGAGAGAGAGAGAGAGAGAGAGAGAGAGAGAGAGAGAGAGAGAGAGAGCGGGAGTAAAAAGTACGAGAGCAAACTCTACGCGCACAGCCAATAGATTTCTCACGATCGGAAATTCGTGCCATTATACGCGAAGTAGGTATAATATAATGTCGGGCGCGCGAACGAGAGATAACCGGAAAACCGTGCGCTCGTGAGCATCCATTAAACGATAATGGATTTTTGCGTTGTAAAAATCGCGACGCATAAAAGAGAGAAAGAGAGAGAGAGAGAGAGAGAGGAGAGAGAGAGCCGTTCGGCGTTAATTAGATCAGCAGCCACGCGAGAGGAGAGTTGTTTTCGATTAAACGGATAACTATTAGTTCGCTTCCGCGCAGCACGATGCAGCAGGGGTGGTGGAGGGGGTGAGGGTTGTAATGCGCGCGCGCTCCGCGGAAAACGTGTTAAGTTTAAGAGGGCTTGGACGCTCGTTTCATTAAGTTCTTCGCCGCCGGCGCACCTCCTCTACTGCATTGTCTGTGGTAATTATTTGTAGCGAATTAACTTATTTTGAAAATTCGTTTTCTTCGGCAGTTAAATGCGAATTCAATTATTTCACAAGCGAACAAGGAAGCGTATATTTAAGTAGGTTGAGTGGGGGAATTTCCGCCTTTGTTAAAACTCGCTCGATCGAAGAGAAAAAGGTAATTAAAATTCCTCCTAGTTGTGTAATTTTCTGTGTGTAAAATTAAAATGTTTATGGGCTATTTCTAATTTTCAGTGGATCGTAGAGCGTTAAATATATGGTGAGTAGAAATGAAGCGTGTTAATATTCTTGAGTTACTGTCAGAAATGCAGTAATGTAGTGTCTCGGCCGTACATTAGTTACTAAGTGAAGGGTTTCTACTTACTTCATGGTAATAAATCATTAACGAGATGTTAATAGCATGATTACGTCCGTTCGACCCGATGACCGTACGTAAGCGCGTAAATTCTAAGCCAAAAAGCAATATAGCATCAGTCGAATTCAGAGTAACGCCAAATACATTGCCGAAATCTCACGAAATAATATGTGAGATATAAACGAAATAATTGTGATAAGTAATATTGCTATAAATAAGCATATCTGGTAAAAAAAAGCGTATTACGAAAGCAAATAAACGTTTGACATTTCATCCGTTACTAGCAAAATTGATGGAATAATATTTATTTTAAAGTTATCAAATATAAAATAAAAATTCTGTCCGAAACATTTCATTTTTTAATCTCGCGCTCGACTCTATTACGCAATCGATAAAGCCACACTGTAAAACGTTACTTATCCATAAAAGGTTGGGGTGACATCATTCCCCTACACTGTGAAACCTCCGCAACACGAGCTTTTTCCCCTCTGCCAACAAAATAAAAATTGAAACAAACCTGGAAAATCCATCTTCGTCGCCGTTATCGTCGAAGATCGATTCTTCCGTAACGGTTTATTCGCGCAATTTCACCGCTACTCGCTCGATTCCTGCGGCACAAATAAAATTTGTACCAGTCACGCACCCGGTTCCCCCAATTTTTTCCAGGCGCAGCAGCTCCTCCTCTTCCACCCCCTCGTCGTCCCACGCAACTATTATACTCGAGTCGGATGTTACGGTCATTACCGGGAAAAGTCATCGGGTTTTCTCCCTCTGGAGAGGCGAAAAACCCCGAAGCGAGAGACAAAAGAAGAGAAAGAGAGCGAGAGAGAAAGAGAGCGAGAGAGAGCAATCTTGAGCAAGGCTGCCGAACTTGGCCTGGCGCGTCGAAAGTGAAATAAACGACGGGGATCCATCGCGCTTGTTCATTAGTATGTGACGCGCGCGTAGTCGCGCAAAGGACGGCAAGTTTTCTCTAAAAACTCTCCTCTTTCCACTTGGCGGGCCAAAGTTTTTTCCACCCCCGCGTCACTCTCGGCGCTTTTTTCTATGCGGAGGCGGTGGAAGCATCCCGCCCCCTGCCGTACCGTTGTCGCCCGATTATGCCACACGGCTAGTCCGTTAGGTGATTAAAAGTTATGGAAGGAGAAAGGGAGAGAGAGAGAACCTACTTGCGCGCAAAGTGAATAGAGAATGCGAAACTTTTTCGAGTTTCAGGAGAGTGCTTTTTGCTTCTCCATTTTTGAGTTTTTTCGCGAGGGTAGTTTACGCGAGGACTTTTATCCTCTAGTGAAACAGAGATGGAGAGATTGTATTAATTACGCCGTCAAAATATCTGTAAAATTAAAGGATAAATTTGTGAGTCACGAGTTCATGATTATCTCTGAAATGCACATTTTACAGAATGTGACCAATGAATGATAGATAAAATGATTATAAAATGATGATGCATACTTTACGTTTATTAAAAGGCTTTTAGACATTGTATAGAGAATCAGCGGCAACTATTAAAATTTTCTGTTAATTTCGAAACTAAAATTGTTTATCAGAAAGTCATGAAAATACGCAAATCTGTATAATTGCACTTTTGATGCATTTTTATTTATTAGGGGTCACTGAGAGAATATGCATTTTTTGCATCAAAAATTTTTGCAGCGTTTCAAAACTTCCGCTATAAGAAAGCGAAACTAATTTGTAGAGTATATGTATAGATATGTTGATCGATATTCTATTAAAAACAAAGAACATTTTTTGCTTTTCATCGACGATCACCTAGGACCAACGTTTAATACGTCGCCGCTACAATTTTTCGAAAAATTGTAATATAGTGAATTTCATGACTGAAAAAGTTTCCAAAAAAACGTCCTCTTGGACGTTAAAGGGCTAAACTTGTAATAGTTAACGAATTCCAAATCGATTCAAATTCTTTAATTAACTCGGCTACTGCAAATTTCTCGTAGTTTGACCTTGCGGGGGACCCCAAGGTCAAATTGGAGGAGTTACTTAAGGTCATATATGAACGTAAAATTTTCCGCTCTTTTCATTTCTAGCGTCAAAAGTATGGGGTCCCATTTGAAAAATCGAATTTGACCTTGAAATAATCTTGAAGGTCAAGGTCTAGATCAAGGCCAAAGTCACCATTGGATAGCCAGGGAAAAATCCTGAAACTTTTATGCTTAATATTTTTCTCTAAAATGCTCCCCCGCCGAGTTATCTTGCCGTTCCAGTACTTTTGCTATACCCCCTGTATATGAGTAATTCTACCGCAGTTTTGAGTTTCCATCTTTAGGAATCGTTAAAATAATCTTGAAGGCACACTCTTTGGACACGTTTTTCTTATTTTGGTAGGTCAAAATGAGTCAGAAAAAGTCGCCGAAACTCATTTTCAAACAAAGTTATTTTGTTTATTCAATAAAATGTAAATGAACGACTTTTCATTGCATATCACTTTAAAATTCAGAATAAACGGCATTTATGAAGGTGTTTTCATACATAAATTCAATTCTAAATTTAGTTTCAAATTTGTACCCAAAAACTTATAACAATTTTATATTTTTTACAAAAATAATCAATAATAAGAACTTTATATAATTTTATTCCCAACGAGGTTAAAAAAATTAAAATAAAATTAGCTATAATCGGTAATAATCTATTTTTATTAAACAAAATATCACAATGTGTTACACACTCGTAACAACACTCAAGTAAATAAATGAGTAAACTCATGAATTATATTTATTTAGCCAAACAATCTTGTTTCACCTTTACGACATAGTGTTATCTTTTTCTTAGACTAGTGTTATCAGGCGAGCTTCGCAGTTTTCCTGTGTACTCCCACCACGTTTCGCGCTTCATGTAGTGCGCATGCGCGGGCGCCCTCTTTATCTATCACTTTGACAATCTCCTTTTTAAGGAAGGATATAGGGCTCCCCTGGTAGAAAATAACCGAACCAAAATGGCTTATCTGCAACTGTTGGTCAATTTTTTGGGCCAACGAATGACAAAAATATTGACGAATGGTTAGCCAATGGTTGGTGAACTATCGATAGTTAAAAGTATCGAATGGGTTGTCTATGTCTTTAGGGTGGCGATGATGGAGTCTAGATGGTGCCCTTCGTAGTTTTTTTAGGTTTAGATCTCAAGAGGCATCTAATAAGTGGCCCAGGTGTTCAGGGGAGCCGATGACGATGTCTAGGTCGTGTGCTCCGTAGTTTTTTGCCTCTAGGTGTTCGAACACATCCTATGCAAGATCTAAGTCTTTGGGGTAGCCAATGATGATATTTAGGTAGTGCGCTATACCACGTATGGAATGCATTCCGACACCTAGATTCAAAAAACTACGGAGTGCACCACCTAGACTCCATCATCGACCATTCCGAACACCTGGACGATGCATTCGATAATTTTCAACACCTAGAACCAAAAACCTACGGTGCGCACCACCTAGACCAAGCATTGAATGCGTTTCGACACCTAGAGATCAAAAACTACGGAGCGCAACACCTAGACTCCGTCATCGATCATCCTGAACCCCTAGACCTCGCATTCGGTGAGTTCCAATACCTAGAGGCAAAAATCTACGATGCGCACCACCTAGACTCCATCTTCAGGCACTCGGATCACCTAGACTACGCATTACGTACGTTCCGACATCTCGCAAAATACCGCGGAGCACACCATCTCGATCTATCTTCGGCCACCACGAACACCTAGACCGCGCATTGGATACGTTCCGAAACCTAGACACAAAAATTACAGAACGCACCACCTAGACTCCGTCATCGGCCACCATTTACGTCGCAAATGAACCATTCATTTGTATCAAGAAATTATTTTTCTCATTGCAGCATTCGTTGGCCAACCGCAAGGATTATTCCTTAACGAAATAAGCGGTAATTACTACTAACCATTGGTTAAAGGTTGGCCAAACCTTTGCGATTTGGTGAGCGAATGTCGAACGGTTGGTGCCTATTTCTACCAGGGTCGCTTTATGTTTTTTTTTCTTATTATCGTATTTTCAAATATAAAGTAACGAAAATTTTAGAAAACTGTTTATTTGAAAGACTTTATCGCGATTTTCTGACTTAAAATAAACAATAACAAGTTAACGGACTAATAAAAGTTTAATAAATAGTATGATAAAAAAATTTCTTCATATTTCATAACCGTTTTAAAAGTTCTTAAGTGTACTACGTAAAAATGTTATTTTTTAAACGAGTTTCGCATAGATAGAGCTGTCTTCAAAGTACTGCCAACCCTTAATTATTTTAAGCACACAGTTTTTTAAAACAAGGTTTTTTTGTTTTTGTGACTAGAATAGATGTACGTAGCTAAAAATTGAATTAATCAAAGTTATTTTTTTTGCATGGAGAAAACAAAAAAATTTTCCAATTTCGAAAAATTGCGTTACACTTACAAGGAGAGGGTGTAACCTGCGGGAAACGGATTTTAGCGGTCATTTGAGAGTCGATTTCTAGTAACTAGAAATGAAACCCAGTTCTGACAATTTCGTCCAATGGGCCCTTTTTCTCGAGATATGAGCAATTTAATCTCAAATATCCTCTATTTCATTAAAAAATTATGTCTCTTCTATTGAGTGTCACATTGCAAATATTTATGATACGAAATCGAACAAAAAAGATTATAAAAGTAGACAGTAAAAGCTAAAATTTAAGCCCTGATTTGTTAAAAAATTTTGATTTTTCAGGAAGTTACAAGCAATCAAAGATAGCGTAAGAAAATGGTTAAAAATACGATCCATGTCATCGCTGAAAATGAAGACAAATTTTTAACCATTTTCTTACGGTATCTTTGAACTTCCTGAAAAATCAATATTTTTTAATGAATCAGGGCTTAAATTTTAGCTTTTACTGTCTACTTTTATAATCTTTTTTGCTCGATGTCGTATCATAAATATTTGCAATGTGACACTCAATAGAAGAGGCATAATTTTTTAACGAAATAGAGGATATTTGAGATTAAATTGCCGATATCTCAAGAAAAAGGGCCCATAGCATAACATTATCAGCACTGGGCTTCATGTTAGGTACTAGAAATAGGCTCTCAAATGACCGCTAAAATCCGTTTCCCGCAGGTTAGACCCTCTCCTTGTTAGTTTATTTATTATATACTTTTCATAGAAATGGGCACATATCTCTATAGCGGGTTTTTTTAAGTAGATCGGTGTAAAGCTCTTGTTCAATATTTTAAGCGATTAAGATAACGTCATATTTTTTATAGTGGTATAAATTACTTTTTTTCTAAGTGTAAGGGAGAGCGGGGCAAGTAGCGCAGGGAGGTAAGTTGACAATACTATAAAAAACTTATTGTAAACACGGTATTGCGCCGCGGGTCAGACGTCATAAATACTGTTACTATACTGTACATTGATGTTCGTCACTTTATACAGTATTTATGACGACTGAGCCACGGCGCCATACCGTGTTTACAATAAGTTTTTTATAGTATTGTCAACTTACCTCCCTGCGCTACTTGCCCCGCTCTCCCCTACGCTTAGATGTATTGCAAAATTCAAACTTTCAACTCATTTTTCAATTTTATAGTCAATGATTGCTCCCCCCCCCCCCCACCCCACCTACACTCCAAAAAATGAGAGCATATATTTTTACTACCTATACAAGAAAACTATCAATCATTGTTTTCGTTATATCTTTCAGTTTACTAGCGGATTTTTGTGGACGCGATGCGCTTGATGAAATAAGTCGGTAGACATGAATTAAGGACGTTCTCTGAGAAAACGATTTTCTTGTGATTTTCGTGAAACTTGCAGAAAATGTTTGATTTTTAGTCCTTAGTACATACTTTAAAGCCCCACGTCCAAAGCGGTATTCAAAATAAAAATATTTGATTTCAAAATTTCAGCGTTAACATGGGATCCCTATCTAAGCTCGTTGGAAAATTACATTTTAATTTACTGTAAAAAAAGTTTTCTTTGTGATTTTTTTTTCAACCATGGGATATAAAATAGAAATCGAGAGGAATAATATGGTATAATTTTCAATATGGCAAGTGGTATTAATTTCAGAGACATAGCGACATAAAGAAAAACTACCATGTTATTTGTATATCTATATATAGTCACACCGTGTAAGTGGTATTTATTTCAAATATCGTATTGGCACCTTTTTTCTTACACGGTCATTTTTTATTATTTTTAGAGTAGTGTATAGAGAGACTCATGAAGGGATTCCATCATAAATAATATTTTTAGATCACAATTTTTGCGATATTGATGAAGTTGAGCCGGAGAACGTCCTTAATATTGTCTTTCAGATTACTGACAATATGTTGCAATATTGCAGGAGAAGTTTGTAAATCGAAAGCAATATTGTTACCGGAGGGAGTATCATTTATGAGACCGGTATTAAGATTACTACTGCAGCTACTATACACTAAGCCAAAATGCAAAGAGAAAATATATAAGTGTATTTCCTATTATTTTCGTTACCATACAAGCTTTTTAATTCTTTGGGGGGACTATTGAAAGTCTTTAAAGCTACAATGTAGCTATTTTTATTACTAACAGCCTTTTTTGTTTTAATACTCTTATTTCTAGTTAGAGATACAATATTGCATTCTTTTAGAAAGTCATATAATCTATTATATATTTTTTTCAAAAATTTTTGCCATATTAGATATTAATGATGCAGTTCTGTTATTTGAAATATTAGATTTGTCTTCAGCCTTGTGAATAGGTACAACTTCAGCACTTTTTAGAGTATCAGGCAATACTGCATGTTCAATTGATAAATTAAAAATATGTTGTACCTATAGTGATGTTACTATGTACGGGGCAATTGTTTTTAGAGTTTTAGCATTAATACCATCTATACCTTCTCCTTTTTCTTTTTGATCTTTAATTATTTTTTATATTTTAGCCGTTTTTAAAGAAAAGTATTATTTTAATTATTAAATGTCAATCCAAAAATTGAGTTGAAATTACTTGGAGAGCGATCTTTGGCTCAGTTGAAATGATAAAAAGTAGAAGAAGAAATATGTTTGTGTATAAAATTTGAATTTATTGTTTCTTCAAGAAAGCAGTCTCTCTAATACGATTCCCAGTAATCAACCCGTTAGTACCCAGGGTATGTCCGCGCAAATAAAAAGTTGTTTTCATTTTAGAGAGAAATATGATCGCCCAATCGTTAAATTAAAGAAAAAATCTGTGGAAATGAAAACGATTATTATTATTATTACAATCATTATTTTATTTTATTTTAATTCCATTAACCACTCTTTTTCAGGTCAAATAATACGATTGGATAAGTTTAAAATCTATATTATTTGATTATAATCAATTTTTGGTATCTTGAAAGTGCTTGAACAAAAACGTCAGAAGTATAAAAAAATCGAAAAGTCAAACGTCCACATAGACATTTTTCTTAAATAGTGTGTTTCGGTTCCAAATGTGTACAACATTTCTATCAAGTTATCTCAAAAAAATTTGATTTCACTATCACAAAATGGTAATAATAAATGGTAATCAACGTATTTGCTGCTATACAAGTACAGGGTTCATTTTATTTTCATTTTTACTCAGATTATTGTATAATTCTTCATTTATCCTAAATTTCACAATAATTTTCACGGGTAAAATCTCTTTGGACATTAATTTTTAGTAAATTAACCCATTAGTCCTTAAAAAAATTCACTTCTGTATACTGTCTGTTGATAAATTTAAGCAAACAATTTCTTGGAATCTCAAATACGAAAATATCGGTTATTCTAAAAACAGAATGTCTTAATGCGAAGGTTGAAGAACTATTGAATTATTTACCACAGCGCTTCCCAATCATACGCGACACTTTAGTCTCAGACACACCCGAGGAATCCCTGAAACAAAAGGCCAAGACACATCAGTCCCCCACCATCAATTTACCGCATCTCTCCACCAGCACGTATACGCATTCGGATCAGATCGATTGGAACGAAGAATAATTTCAGATCAGAGCACCACACACCACCCCGCAGTGTCCGCTTATTCGCCCGGCATCCCAAAACCAATGCGCGCGCGCAAGACGCAATATTTATTGGAATTAAAATCTATCTTTGTCCGGGCACAATCGAATCATAAATTACTAAAAGGATGGGGCGGGGGGTACAGATGCCCTTTTGCCCAGCCACTGAAATGGTAATCCCCCGCGCGTGCCGAATTAGTATACATTTATGCGCACGGCTGTATTTCTTCGCTAGTCGTGCGCGGGGAATCGTTAGCGCGCAGCAGAGCTCACGTTTTTTTGCGATGCGTTGACGCGAAGAGCAACGGGCGCTCGCAGAATTTTAATACGTTTTATATCACATCGCGAGGCTTCGCGCATTTTCGCATTTATACGATTTTAGGCTCGTGGGAGCGAGATTCGCGAGCGTTCGCGTATACAACACGTCTACTCTGATGCTCGCGCTGCGTTCTAAATGCGTTTAGGGGATTTTGGGTGCACCGTGGGAAGGGTAATGGGATACGAGGCTTTTTGAAATGGATGGAAATTGAGTGAAATTTATTTTACGTTGAGAAGGATAAGACGGCTTTATGTTTTCGGCAAACAGATTCATTTTGGAATGATTGCCAAAGAGGTTTCTGAAGATATGCCCATAAAAGACGTTATATATTTTTTTCTCAGAGTATGCGAAAATTCACATGTAATTCTTGTTGCCAAGAGTTTTAGAGTAATGTTCCTGTGGCTTTTTCTTATTTTTGTGCAACAGAAAAATATCCTCTCTAATTTAATAATCTAATTCTGTTAGAAAATTTTGAAAAATAACAGCTATTTTATAAAATGTGTAAATAGCTATTTTATAGCAAATGTATGGATAGTCCAGAAAATGAAGTTCAAAAGTAAATTAGTTGGGAGCACGGCAAATGAAACCACCATAGGATAAGGCACTCAGACCCGCTAGTGACCCGAATAAGCTTATTAATCGCATCGCAAAGAAAAAGTGACTCATCCAACAGCCGCACAAAAAGTGCAAATACTACCGGACTCTTCGATAATTGAAAGTTTCATCTCTTGCGTCCGGTGCAATTTCATTTTTGACGTAACATTTCTCGTGATATATCGATCCGCCGCGCGCACGCGCGCCGCCGCGTCGCATATTAGTTCCTCTTCTCGTTGCGCGACCTCTCCCGTACAATCATTGCGTTCCTTTTTCTCCCTCCCCTTCACCCGGACTCTCTTTTTTCTTCGATTTCCTTTTTCCGCAACGCGAGGGACACGCGCGCATGCGAGCGGTAAACGAACGTTTTCAAAAGCAGATCGTTAGTCGCTGCCACGTGCGCTTGACAGGTCTCTCGTACGCGCTAGCGCGAATTGCTTTTTCACGTACTCATTCCATTTTTATTCTAATGTTCTCCTACTATGCCTTAGCGCTGCTGCTGCTACTACTGCTGCATGCACAGGGGTCGCAAGGAATTGTTTGAAACAGAAAATTGAGCGATTCTCATTTCGCGCGCGCGCACAAAACTGCGAACGCGGAAAAATGAAACGTAATGGACGCGCGCGGCGCTGCAGGACCCCTTTCAGAAAGTACGATTGCACACTAGAGAATGGGGGAGAAAGAGTGAGAGTTCGAGTTTGAGTTTATTCTTTATTTATTTTCTGAGAGAGAGAGAGAGAGAGAGAGAGAGAGAGAGAGAGAGAGAGAGAGAGAGAGAGAGAGTTTGCCCGTGTTCGCGAAATTAGTTCGTGTGTATGTTCGCCGCGCACGCGTGGAATTTTGCCACTTTGCGATAAAAAAGTGAATGATTCGTCGCTTCCGAATAAAAAGGCTTTATCTGAGAATCGGGTTAAAAAAGGCTTTATCTCGGAATTCGATTGAAAAAGACTTTATCTCGGAATCCGGTTGAAAAAGGCCTTATCTCGGAATCCAGTTGAAGAAGGCTTTATCTTAAACGCAATTTTTTTTACCCTGATTTGAGTTGGTTGCATTGCCAAAATTTTAAATATTTAAGATAAAAAATAAATTATTTTGTTATAATATATTTTGTATGGTTTAAGCACGACCGTTATTCAGTATTTTCCATTAATTGCAATATTTGAATAACAATAGTTTTTAACTGAGAGTTTGGCAGGTAGCGCAATCGCCACCTCAGCCGATCACTAAGGTTAAGCAGCATTAGGCGCGACCACTACTTGGATGGGTGACAGCGTTTTTTTCTGCAACGACCTCGTGTGATCGGTTAGGTGTTAAATTACCTTCTGACAACCCGAACAAAAATTGACTTAGGGCTAATGCCAGGGCCTTATCCGATGCCTTAAAATAATCATAAGGTCCTGACATGGCACCTGGTAAGGCCCTTAACAAGTCGCGTAATGGGGCGCATCTCCGGCCCTGGCGGGCTTTCCCGGGCATAGCTCGTATTTTTCACTGTTTGGTAATTTACTGCTTTAAATAATGCACAGCTTTGTAAGTGTTGCAAGTTATCTAAAATAATTCAATAAACTTTTTCAAACAACACAGATGTGTTACTCTGTAGTAATGACATTAACGTAAGAAATGAAACAAAATTATTTTTAACCTACTAAATCCAGACGTGTCATTACAATATCAAGGCTTGATCAGGACTTCGTAAAGCATACCGTCTGATGGATACATATCAGGGCCAGACGAGGGCCATTCACGTAGCCCTAGTTTAATATCTAAATATTTTTGTAAGGCGATTTTCAGGCAAATTAAGGCCTTATCAATCCGCGCCAGGGCCGTATCAGCACCTCGTTACGCGCCTTGCTGGGGGCCCTTACGGCAAACCTACTTAGGCCCTTACGTTTACGCAGGGCTAGCCCTATTCATTTTCCGTTCGGGAAATTGAGCGGGAGGTGTGGATAAATACAGTTTCGGTGTCTAAGCCTACGGAATGTGATCTAGACATCCAAACTGAATTATTCCAATACACCGACCCACAGTGGGGCCATACGTCTTTTTTGGTACAAAATCACCTAGAGGTCACAATTCTCAATGGAATTTCAAAATTTTTGAGTAGGAACATTCTTTTTCCCAAATATCGAAGAGACCTACGAAGCCTGGTTTTCCAAAAAATTAGTTGAAATCAACCAATCGATTCAACTTTTAACTTGAAAATCCCAAAAATGCCATAAACTATTAATTTTTAGGGTTTTCATTCATAAACTCTTGACCGTTGATTCAGTAACCCATGCACCCATAAACCTACGCACCCATAAGCTCTAAATTCATAAGCCGTAAGCTCATAAGCCCTAAGCTCATAAACGCTAAACCCCGAAACTTACATATCCCAACCCTAGAACTTGCATATTGCAAAAGTGCTACAATTTCAAAGTTAAATATGGATTTAGGATTAAGGGCTAATGGCTTTAGAGGTACATGGATTCATGGGTGCATGGGTTTATGAATCTAAGGTATAGAGTGCATGTGTCAAGGACTTATAAATTGATGGTTTATGGCATTTTTGGGATTCCCAAGTGTAAATTTTTTTGTTATTGGTTGATAAGGTAGATTTTTATGGTCTCCTAGGTTTATAGGTTCATAGTTTCAAAGTTAGGCTTCGTAGCTTTCTTCGGTATTTGGTCACAAAAGTTCCTGTTTCCAAATTTTGAAATTCCGTTGAGAATTGTGACCTCAAGATGATTTTGAACCTTTCGGCCCTAGTGTGCGACCGTCCGGGGGCTGGTTTTCCTAATTAGGATCTATCCCACGAGATTTGCCTATAGGTTTTCCCTGCCCCACAGGTATAACCGTGGGCGAATGCGGGATGGATTAGGTAGGGAAAAAATGTTTAGGTAAAAGAGAGGTCCATCAGTAAATATATCTAGGTATGTGTAATAATAGGAAAATGAAATAATAAAGGTACATGATGGATACGCGCTAGGCCAGTGGGCTGTGTGGAAACCAACAATTTTAATAACAATAGTTTTTATTTATTGTTTATTTTGGTATATTACTTGTCAAGATTTTAACTACAACGACAATGTTAAACGCAAAAGTTATTAATTGTATTAAAATAAAACTTTTTACGCTTGTTTATTCTTGGAACGAAAATCAACGACAATTAACAACATTTCGTTCCAAAAATAAACAAAGGTGTCATCGTTTTTTTGCTCCGAAACTTTTTAGAACGAGGTAATCCATGATTACGCAGGGCAACTGAATCTGTTTAGAACGTAAACCATTATTCTTTTATTTATATTAATTATTTTTGCATGTCCCGCCGATAAAATAGGATAAGTGATAAGGTAGAACTATAAAACCTTCTTAAGCGCGGCCCGCAGTGAGTCAGCCTTTCGGTACTCACACTGACAGAAAAACTCTGCTAAAAATTCTTATGTTGTCATGTAAAAATTCCTATGTTGGACTCGTAACTGGACCATAAGTCAGATTTTTAGCAGAAATTGCAATACACATAGAAAAAATTCCAAGTCTAACATGGGAATTTTATAACTGATTCAAAGAGCGAAAAAAAATTATTTCATCTTTTTTTAGAAGTGGGAAGCGTGTGTCAGACACATAATTTTTATATTTAGACAATATAGAAATTATTTTTTAATTAAAAATGCATGATTAAAGAAAACTAAATAAATTAATTAAAAATTTTTGACAACATCGAGATTCGAACCTGGGACCCTTGGCACGGTAGTCGGGAGCGCTAACCACTTACCTATAAAGACATATGTACTACACAATTTTGGAACTTATATATCCCCAATCGTATGTTCTATGCGCTAATTTTATAGCAAATGCTTTAACTTGAATAATATTATACTCTATTTTAATGTAATTTATTAGAAATGTTATAGAATATTATTTAACATTTTATGAATATTACCAATACCTTAAATTAAACAAGCTCATTTATTTATTAATGAATTTGTATTTACAATATAATTGTTTTTCACAACCTTCCTTAAAAATATTACAAACATTAATTTTAAAAATTGTCTCATCATAAAAAATAAAGAAAATAAATAAATAAAAAGTATATTGGATTAGAATGCACATTCAGTTGTTCGCGTAGCGCTTGTGTTTTGTCTCGACATTGCCAAGGTGGACTGAGTTTGTTGATAGGTATCTGTCTAAACTTTTCCTATTTTGACATTGAAGGAGTCGACTTTTCGTGCACTCGCGGACTGTTTACGATTGAACATGTGAATTCTTACTCTAAAACTCTCTCAATTTTTACTATGCTAGCCTGGGTAAATATACAAAAGGCAAAGTTCCATTAGCCACGTCTTAATTTTTACTATGCTGGCATAGGAATTTTTACTTGTGACATTCGACTTTTTCATATAAAAGATAGTAAATATTTGGCAGCAGTTATGGTTAACTTCCAAGAGCTACATAGGAATTTTTGTCCGGGGTTTTCTGTCAGTGTATGCACTCAGAGCAATCATCGTAGTTATACTTATTCGATATCATTCATTAGACATAATTATTGCCGCGTGAAGGTGCGCATGCCCCCTTTTACCTCTTTTACGATGTCAAACAAGCTACCTGTTAGGTGTGTATATACTGTTTAACCACAATAAAAGATTTTCAGTTCGCTTGTAAGATCTTTTTTAATTTAAAATAAAACTAAAGCATCAGCTTTAGAATTCTGATAAAGGTATATTTCACTAAAAGAACATTTATTTCTGTAGCATAACTCGCCGGCGTGAATATGTTACATGATATCTCATATCGTCGGGTGAGAGGTGAAAGGAAACAATTCGACTGAGCGCTAAGAAACCGGACAACTCGGCCAAGCGTTAAAAAACCAGACATTTTGGATGAGAGTTACGAAGCCAGACAATTTGGCTGAGCGCTAAGAAACCAGACAACTCTTGTACAACAGACAGTACTTGTTTGTACTATTGAGAACCGCTGTATGGAGTTGAAATCGTTGAGTTTTGAACTCCCTATAGCGGTTCACAACTAAAAGCGAATGAAAAAAAGGAACCCGTGAATTGTCTCTTTTCTTACCTCTCGACCGAGTTGCCTGGTTTCTTAGCGCTCGGATGAGTTGTCTGGTTTCTTAACGCTCAGCAGAATGGTTTCCTTTCACTACTCAGCGGACGATATGAGATCGTAATTGAAGCTAACAACGATCTAATATGAGATCTCATATAGTTCTCATATGAGACCGTTGTACAAATTTCAGACATGTGAGATCTATATAAGATCGTGCTTAAACCATACAAAATATATTATAACAATATAATTAGTTTTGTAAATTAAATATTAATTGGCAAAGCTGCCAACTTCAATCAAGGTAAAAAAAATTTGCGTGTGAGATAAAGTCTTCCTCAACTGGATTCCGAGATAAAGTCTTTTTCACCATACCCTGGCCAAAAGTACCACTTTCGCTCCCGGCTCAGAAACGCAAATGTGGTATTTTCGGCCCGGGTATGGTGAAAAATAGCATACGCAACACGTGCTCTGGACTGGCCAACTCTTTACCTCCCTAGTCGCGTAATATACTATTTTTGCCTAGCGGGCCGAAAGTATTTAACTTTATGTCTCAAAATTGCCAGATCGAAATCTTGTATACACCTGCTTTTCGGTGCTAACCGCACTTATTATTCCTCGAAGTAAAATTTGTTCTCTCTGCGCATGTATATAATACTTCTGACAAATATCCAGAAAAGGCAACGAGAAAAACTATTTTCGATTTTTTCATATTTTTTTTTTTTTACCGACTTAGTATTATCCGGTTGGGCCGAAAAAAATATGGATAAATAGGAAATTTCTAGACCTTTCAGAAAATGGACCTACTTATAACAGATCCCCAAACCTAGCGACGATAACAATTATTTCCGATTTTTTCATATTTTTCATTATTTTTTTATACGACTTAATAATACCCCATTATCTATAAAATTGAACTTGCACAACTTCAAAATGCACTTTATCGAGTTATGGGGCCGACAAATTTATTGCACACACACACACATACACACACACACACACACATACACACACACACACACACACGCACGCACGCACGCACGCACGCACGCACGCACGAACGCACGTACGCACGCTTACACACACACACATACGTACTCAGGCATTTTGTAGAAAACGCATATTTCAACTCAGGGAGCTCGGAAATATAAAAAATCATCGAAATCTCGGAGTCGAAAAATTTCACCATTGCAAAGCTTTCTAAAGAGAAAGAAGCTTTCTAGAGAAAGCAATAACAACACTCTCCTCGTGTTCGTTGATTTATTGACTAGTCGGCAATAATAAATGATTAATATATTTTAATTCATGGTTAGTAGCAGAGAAATTAAGTTTTAGAATCTTATTTGTTTTATTTAAAAAACGAAGACACGCGATGAAGATAAGGAATTTGACAGCAACCATTGACATGTTTTTGAGCGCATGAGTAACTTAAATAAAATTTTATAACTTTCAGATCATGCGTTTAAATATAGATATTCAATTCAACTGATAACATTATTTTCATGAAACACTTTTACATCAACTTTTTCGCTCATATTGCCAAAAGAATAATCCGTACTATTCATATTTAAATTAATTTTAACGTTTCATTATTAATACAGTTTATGAACAATATCACAATAATTTCAATCTTATGTTGTTATTAAATTCCAAGATGTGACAAAAATAGGTTTTTACAATTACTATTAATAGAGCTAATCAGTTATACAAAAAAATATCTTCTCACAATATATGTGAAACTTTATTCCGTATTGATACATCATACCAATCAACTTTACAAAACAAATAAACTAACAAACCAAATGCAAGTTTTGATTTTTTTATTCTCAATATAGTCCGCAGAGTCATACAGCCAATTTCATCTCCACTCAAAAAACCGTAAAGAAACACCTGCCCTTTGTTGTCTCTCTCCAGTACGTGTCAGAATGCAGCCGCGAACTCCTCTGCTCCCTCACTCGTACTAGGAGTCACGCGAACAAATTGTTGTCTCTCTCTCTCTCTCTCTCTCGCTCTCTCTCTCTCTCCCTCTCTCTCTCTCTCTCTCTCTTGCTCTCGCACGTGAACAGACGTCGACGATGGCCAAAGGGAGTCCAGCCGCCACGTGCCTAGGATTCCGGCGCGCAAAATACGCGAAGTGTCCAACGTAGGAAGGAAGAGAGAGAGAGAGAGAGAGAGAGAGAGAGAGAGAGAGAGAGAGAGAGAGAGAGAGAGAGAGAGAGAGTAGTATTGGATCGCTGAGTCATTTGCATGTCCGGTGTCCGAAAAGGCTATAAACAGCATTAGACAAAATATTTCCCGACACCGGATTCCACCACCGCAACATCTGCACGGCACCCGTAAATATTTGCTTCGGGTGGGTGAATGGCTGCGTGGAGGTAGCAGACGTAGCCGCGTGCAAATAGCGTGGTCGAGAAGTCGGAAATTGAGGCTTCCGCGTGACTTCTATTTTCGAACTGGGAAGTCTCTTGGAGAGAGAAAGAGTTACGCCATCGCCATATTTTTAGGGTTGAAGAGGCTAGAGAAAAGCCCATTTCCGCTGTGCGGGAATCCCTTTTTTCAGCGAGAGATCTGTGCTGTATATGACCTGTGACGTACACGACCAGTTCATAGTATACGCATCCATTTATGTTATATGCAAATTTTCCCATTCATAAACGCGAGATCAAAATATAAACAAACCAAAGGCACAAATGTATACAAACATGCGATTGCGTGCGCCAGCGAAAATTTTACTCATTTATTTATACAGCGTCTCTGACGTCACCGTGTAAACATAAATATTGTCATGCGCAAGAGAGAAGACCAGACAATCGACTAGTATATAAAGGGCTCCGATTCTCGGAATCGGCACGCACTTGTGTCCGAGCTTGCCTTGAACACTGACCGATAAGCATTGCGCTTAGGTGAGTGATGCTGGCGACCCCCTTGCGCTCGTTAAACTTTGTAAATATTCTATTGTAATCTAATTTCATTTCCATACAAATAAACTCATTGAATATCATACTTATAGATATACTATTTGTCAAATCATATACCTAACCCTGGCATACTCAAGGAACTCTACCTTACCTACCTCCCACGGCACGATAGAAGGCCCTCTGCGCTGGCTATTTACCCGGCAATCCTATCTCTCGGCACGATAGAAGGCCCTCTGCGCCGACTATTTACCCGATTCCGACGCAGCACGGTAGCAGCCAATCAGCGCTAACTACTAACCTGCATAACCAACCTACCTTCTATCTGTATCTACGGCACGGACTCCGGCACACTGCGCGCCGGTATCTTACCCGAGAACAGAGGAAAAATTCCTAAATCGATATATGCTCGAGTCCAGTACATGAACTCTTAAAAAATTATTATACTCTACCAAGTAACGACACCTAACTACATTTAAATAAACTCAAGTGTTAAAGTAAATACTCAAATCTGAGAGTTGTCATTACTTCGGTACGTTACAACTGGCGCCCGAACAGGGACTCGAGCAAACTAAAATCGTATAGCGGGAAATTTCAAAAAACAAAAAGGGTTATGATACCAGATCGGCATAATATCTTTTTGGAGAGTCGCATAGAAGCGCGGATTGTAGATATAACGACACGGGTCGATGAAGTCGAGGAAGCAGATCAACAGTATCACGCGGCGACTCAATATTTAATGGGCCAGATAAAAGAATTACGCGGTATCGTGAGTAAGCAAGGCCATGCTTTATTAACTATGTCAGAAGATCTTGCAGAAGCAAGGCAACGGGTAAATGAGCTTGACAGAGAAAACGAAAAATTGGGATTCACGGTAAAAATTATCGCGAGTAAAATTTGCAAGAGCGAAAGAATGTTAAACATGAGGATGGATAGTATCGAAAACAAAATTCAGGATATATCCGATTCACTCAAAAAACTGTCGATCCGCGATAATTAATATATATTCTTTAAACAGGGAATAAAAGTTCCAAGTAAAAATTAGTTTTTTACATAAATAAATAAATACGTTAGAGTCAAATTTCTACGTGGTAATTTCAATTAAAATTATTTAGATTCTTTTTTCTTATTACTGTCCACATTAAAGTTCCGTTCAATCATATATTCTATTAAAAGTTAAAATGGCGAAAGACCGCAAATCGGGAGTATTTATGCGCGAAATAAAAGACTCATTTAACGAGGAAGTAGAGAACGATAAGGAACGAAAACGTTTCGAATGGGAATGGGCGGTAACTGATGAATTACGATTGTTGGATGAACGGCAAAATGAGCTCTTAAATATGCTCGAAGGCCAAGACGAGGAAAATGACACGTCAAAATCGCCGAAATTAAGGGCAACGTTAGTCGCGATAATTCGAAATGAGATAAAAGAGAAATATGACGCATTAACACAGTCGGTCGAGAAAACTCGTATGGAAAAAAAAACGGAACGCGCGGAATTAGTTACGGAAATAAATAAACTAAGAGGTCGGGTTCAGTTATTAGAAACCGAGAACGACAGTCTAATAGACAAGATATCCGCGCTGTCTCAAAACGATAATCAATCGGAAAATAACCGCGAACTAGACTCTAGGCTCGCAGAGTTAAAAAGAAATCTTTCACGAGAAGTTGATCAAATGAAATCGAACTTTGAGAAAGAAATTCTAGAATTGAAAAATGTGATTAAAGACTTAAAATCGCCGATGAAGAAAGGCAACTCTGGGAGCGAAGCGTCTCAAAAAATAAAATTAGACATCCCCAAGTATCGAGGACTTGAGAATGAAAGGCCAGTTAAATTCTTGTCAGAGTTCGAAAAATATATAAATGTGGTTAAACCAAATTTCGATCAACTCTTATGCCTTATTTCTCAAGCACTCGAGGGTGATGCCAAGGATTGGTGGTACCTACAAGAGTCAGAAATCGACTCGTACGACCAATTTACAGAACGGTTTCGCGAACGATACTGGAGCGCGAATACACAAAGAACCGCAAAGCGAAAGATAGAATTCGGTCAGCACCAGCCGGGGGGCAAGCTTAATCGCGTTGAATACGCAACGAGTTTGTTCGGTTTAGGCAAAGAGCTAGATCTCGAGTATACAGAGACTGAGTTTGTTGTACGCATTAGCGAACATTTCGAAAGAAATATTCGGCACGCGGTTTTAGGACGGCAAGTCAAAGATAAAAATATGTTGTTGAAAATATTAGCTGATTATGACGGAGACGACCAACGTCACCGAAAACACGACAAAATGGGCCACAGCAAACCCAGTCCTCCTTCAGATACGGCTAACACGCAAAATAAATCGTATAACAAGCCATACCAGTGGCAATCGAAAAATGTGAACATAAACGAGTTACAAACAGCGACGCCGCCGGAAATAAAGGAGAAAACTCCGCCAAAAACGAATCAAACAAACGAGAAAAAGTCAGCACGAAAGCAGAGAAACGAACGGAATAAAGAATTAATCCGAAGCTACGACGAGGTTGACGTGAATAACATAAATTTAGAAAACATTAATACCGAAAATTCGGGAAACGCATAACAGTTGCTTGCTGCATGTCAAAAAGTAAACCGCAGCAAGCAACTCAATCGGAGAATAAAAATTGTAATAAAGATATCTCTTCTATACTGGAGGACCCGCGAGAAAATCTTTTGTACGATGTAGAACCAGAAGGTCTAAATACGAAAGAAACGCGTTGTCCGGAGGTAAATATCAAAGTCGAAGACATAGAGGTAAAAGCCCTAATTGATACAGGAAGTGAGATCACTTGCATCTCCGAGGAATTTTATTACGCTAATGCAAAAGCATTCGGGACGCGACCTAAACTACCGATAAGTGGAAAATTTATAAAGGGAGCAACAGGCGCAAAGTCGTCGCGGATAAAACTCCAAGTTCTTCTAAACGTTGAAATTGCAAAATTAAAACTAGATATTATATTTATAGTAGTGCCAAAATTGGTCAAACCATGCATCATTGGATATGATACGCAAAAAGCTCTTAGTATGCTAATAGATACCGGCAAAGAAGAAATACTCTTAACCATTAACGATCAATATGTTCATTGTTCTTATAAGGAGACCATAATGTACTCAGAAGAGTATGCGTCTCTTAGAATCGAACGATCGTATGAGTCCGAATGCGGAAACGCTGACTCATACGATGATCTCATTGCTTATGATCTTTCTTACGAAGTCTCGATAGAAGAGATCGAAGAAAAGATCAAATTATGCAAAAATCTAAAAAATTCCCAAAGGGATAAACTTAAGTGCTTAATAGTACAATACAAAGAGGTATTTCAGAAACGCCCAGGTCTATTATCTAACTATGAGTATACGTTTAAAATAAAAGATGATGCACCCTTTTATTCAAAACCGTATCCCATCCCTATAAACTATAGAGATAAAGTTAAAATTGAAATCAACAAATGGCAAGAACTTGGAATAATTCGGCGTTCGACGAGTCCATATATAAACCCTCTCGTAGTTGTAATTAAAAAAGACGGATCCATCCGCCTATGCTTAGATGCACGTAAACTAAACGAAAAATTAGTAAATGATTATGAATCCCCTCCTGGTGTAGAGGAGATATTTTTAAGATGTAAAAACGTAAACTTTTTATCCAGCTTTGATTTAACGAGTAGTTTCCATCAAATAAAGCTTTCAGAAGAAAGTAGGAAATATACCGCGTTCATTTGCGAAAATAAAGTTTACGAATTCAATGTAGTACCATTCGGTATAAAAACGAGTAGCGCAGCGCTAATAAGAGGTCTAGACCTAGCCGTCGCGGGTCTCGAAGATTTTCTTATAACTTTTGTAGACGACCTACTATGTATTTCAAAAGATTTCGATAGTCATTTACAAAATATAAAATTATTATTTGAGAATTTACTAAAAACAATCTGAGGATAAGTTTTAAAAAATCAAAGTTAGTACAGGAAGAAATAAAATTCCTGGGTCATATGTTAACACCTGAAGGAATAAAACCAGACCCAGAAAAAGTTAGAACAATCAAAAACTTTAAGAAACCTAGAAATGTTAGGGAACTGCAAGGATTTCTCGGGTTTGTTAATTTCTATACGAAATTCGCGAGAAATTACTCGGCTCTTACCGTTCCGCTTCTAAACTTGTTAAAACAGGGTAAGAAGTATGAATGGACAGGCGAGCATGACAAAGCTTTCAATGACATTAAAAATATATTCGATGAGCATATCATATTAAAATATGCGGACCCGCAACGTCCATTCACACTCACTACCGACGCGAGCGACTACGCGATAGCTGCAGTGCTATCGCAGGTAAACGATCAAAGCGAAGAACAAATTGTCACGTTCGTTAGCCGTACGCTGAAGGGGAGTGAATGCTCTTACTTTACAACTGAGAAAGAGATGTTAGCTATAGTTTGGGCTTTAACACGTTTAGATACGTACTTACGGGGGGCACCGAAAATCATCGTACGAACCGATCACGAAGCTCTCACTTTCCTCAAACATTGTAAATTTAATAATGCTAGACTACGGAGGTGGAGCCTTGCGATCCAAGACTTCTGCTTAGAACCGGTATACTTGCCGGGACGCAAGAACACCGTCGCCGATTACCTAAGCCGTCAGGTACACGACTATCCAGAGGAATCGGGTCGGGAAAATGAAATCATAATCGCTTCAATACTCATGCAAAAACCGAGTCGCGAATTGATAAATAGCTTTAAAAATTTGAAGACATTACAGAAAAATGACCCGTATATTAACAAATTAATTACGGAGATTCAAAATAACGAAGGAATACAAAAACGCTATGTACTTAAAAATGGTTTAATGCAAAAAATTGCATTAAATAATAATAGAATCACATTACCCGAAAGCCTTCTGGATAGTTTGATACGGGAAACCCATGAAATACATGGCCACATTGGTGCTTCGAAAATATATAAAATGATAAATGAACATTTCTCGGCACCGAAATTAAGACAAAAAATTTATACAATACTTCGTACATGCGATACGTGGCAACGAACAAAATATTTAACATATAAACTTAATGAACACGTCCAACCAATATTAACAGAAAAACCCAATGACACGCTGTCAATAGACTTTTTTGGGCCTTTACCGACGTCAACGGGGGGCGTTAAATACCTGTTAACAACGGTAGACGTATTCAGTAAGTACGTGGTCATGTATCCTATAAAAAAGGCAAACACTGCGACCGTGATCAGAAAAATCTTCGGTGATTACGTTAGCAACTACGGTAAACCGAAAGCGATACTTTCTGACCACGGGACACAGTTTACTTCAAGTAAATGGGAGAAAAAACTCAGAGAGGAAGGAATACAACCGGTATTCTCTTCCATCAGACACCCACAAAGTAACCCGGTCGAACGGGTACACCGAGAACTTGGGCGTTTTTTCCGAACGTTTGTAAGGGACCGACATACCAGCTGGGCTAGATACGTTGAGATTATACAAAACATTATTAACGTAACGCATCATGAGACCACGGGGTTTACACCGATGGAGCTCCATTTAAATATCAAGCCTACGCGGATATGGGAAAAGTGGTTGCCCATAATAGAGACAAATAAAGTCACGCATGAACGAAAAGTATTTCTTGCTCGCGAACGAGCGCATTCATTCTTAAAAAAGCGAGCGTTCCGAAAAAACGTCCAAACGCGACACTTTGAGTTTAAGGTAGACGATAGGGTTTTAGTAAAATCACTAAACGTATCAGATGCGGCGGAAAGAAAGATCGCGATGTTCTTTCACGTATACGAGGGACCATACACGATTACGCAAAAAATCGGGCCCGATACGTATGTATTATTAGACGTAGAAACAAATAAGGAACGCGGAAAGTTTCATGTACAAAATTTAAAGCCTTACTTTTAAGTATTTATTGTTTACTAGGGTCTCGGTGAAGGTAAACATACACCGAAACTCCTAGCAGAATAAATGTAAATAAGAATTTCAAGAAAAATTAAAATCGAGCCATATGATGTCAGTCGTTTGTCAAACATGCCCGAGCAAGGTACTGAACGGGAAAATTTCTCGAAACGCGATGCCGCGGTTCAAAGTGGTACAGTGGTGTGGCCCCCGTGGCACATTAAGTGCTCAGCGCGGAGAAGCGCATCAGGGAAGCCATGGGCAACAACGCACGGCGCATACCGGAGCGGACGAGCGGTGCAGGCGAAACCGTACATGGTCAACCGGTCCACCCAAACCACCAGGGAGAGCAAGGTAGATCCACCACCAACTCCACCACCAACTCCACCACCAACTCCATCTACATCTCGGCACGTAGTAAAGGAGTATGTGCCGACGCCCATACGTCGTCCTCCAATTGACGAATACTTAAGATTACGTCAAATCGCCCGACGTATGCAGAACGTGCCACGCCCTATAAGCCCGTTGTCCCCGGAATTTTCGCCGGACCCACTACCAACGTCATCACCACCAGAGCCATCGCCGTCTTCACCAAAAAAACGAAGAAATGAAACGTACCAGGGTGCTATCACTTTCTGATTCTTGTACATAGCGCAAATAAAAACTTAGTCAAAATTAAAGGTTTCTATTGTATTCATTTTCCGAACAGAACCATTTAATTTGGGGGGCAATGTGACGTACACGACCAGTTCATAGTATACGCATCCATTTATGTTATATGCAAATTTTCCCATTCATAAACGCGAGATCAAAATATAAACAAACCAAAGGCACAAATGTATACAAACATGCGATTGCGTGCGCCAGCGAAAATTTTACTCATTTATTTATACAGCGTCTCTGACGTCACCGTGTAAACATAAATATTGTCATGCGCAAGAGAGAAGACCAGACAATCGACTAGTATATAAAGGGCTCCGATTCTCGGAATCGGCACGCACTTGTGTCCGAGCTTGCCTTGAACACTGACCGATAAGCATTGCGCTTAGGTGAGTGATGCTGGCGACCCCCTTGCGCTCGTTAAACTTTGTAAATATTCTATTGTAATCTAATTTCATTTCCATACAAATAAACTCATTGAATATCATACTTATAGATATACTATTTGTCAAATCATATACCTAACCCTGGCATACTCAAGGAACTCTACCTTACCTACCTCCCACGGCACGATAGAAGGCCCTCTGCGCTGGCTATTTACCCGGCAATCCTATCTCTCGGCACGATAGAAGGCCCTCTGCGCCGACTATTTACCCGATTCCGACGCAGCACGGTAGCAGCCAATCAGCGCTAACTACTAACCTGCATAACCAACCTACCTTCTATCTGTATCTACGGCACGGACTCCGGCACACTGCGCGCCGGTATCTTACCCGAGAACAGAGGAAAAATTCCTAAATCGATATATGCTCGAGTCCAGTACATGAACTCTTAAAAAATTATTATACTCTACCAAGTAACGACACCTAACTACATTTAAATAAACTCAAGTGTTAAAGTAAATACTCAAATCTGAGAGTTGTCATTACTTCGGTACGTTACAGACCTTTTGGTGTAAGGGATAACATATCTAGTTATTGGCCGTAGTTTCGAGCTTGCCTATATGAAATGTGTTTCAATGGCTTTAATGCTGTCTTTGATTGCAAATTTACGAATAATATTAGCAAAGAGAGTTTTTCTAAATTAACAGAAATATGATTTTTCAATTAACCATCGCAAATTTAAAATTTTCATTACAAACTAATATTAATGAATTTATAAATATATAAACATTCATACTAGAAAAAATCAAATTTTTATTCATTCAAAGTTTCATATACTAAACAATGTTCGTTCAGAAAAACTTTATAATATAGACTAGCTGATAATTATCCAATAATTCCAATATATCTTTGTTAAAAAAATATGTAATAGTTGATCTGATGAAGTATATCGAGTAAACTGTATGGATTATTTATAGAAATCTATTGTTTCTGGTTGTGTATACAATAATGAAAATATCAAGTTAATAATCATTACTAGCATTCTTGGTCCTATCTTAATTAACAAAATCTTAATTAACAAATTTTGTAACTTTGACCAAGTTTAACTCCTCAAAATTTTGTTTATAACTTCAAAACAGTTGATTTTGATTATTCCATACAGTTTACTCGATATACTTCATCATTAAGATCAACTATTACATATTTTGAATAAAGATATATTGGAATTATTGGATAATTATCAGCTAGTCTATATTATAAAGTTTTTCTGAATGAACATTGTTTAGTATGTGAAACTTTGAATGAAAAATAAAAATTTGATTTTTTTAGAATGAATGTTTATATGTTTATAAATTTATTAATATTAGTTTATAACGAGAAATTTAAATTTGCGGGTGCTGATTTTTATATTATTTGCTATATAACCGCATAAATGATATTTCGGTGCGCAAAAAATACATCTTATTGTCTTTTAATGAGTATGGGCATCACAGAGATATCATGATACAGATTTTTCTATAAAGATTTCCGCGAAAATTTAAATATGTAAACATACACTGAGAAAAAGAATATTCTATGAGAGATAATGAAACTAGAGATGAAGCCCTTGAATTTGCGCGGTGGTAGAGATTTTTAGGTGGCCTAGAACCAAAATTATGAGGAATGTAAGACTGCTCTTCAGAAGTGGATAAAATAAGCGTTCACGAATTTGGTACCTTGAATTTTAAAAGATCTGAAAACTGTCATAACTGTGGTTCTAGATCTCCTGGGAACTTTTACCAGTGCTCAAATTGAAGGTTTCTGTGTCTACTTTTATATTCTGTATCGTGCTAAATGTTTAGATTTTCTGAGAATGAGGAGAAGGAGTCATAACAATCGAGTGTATTGGCTCACTTGAGAAGTAGAATACCCGATTTTCAGAGGTTCGAATGAGGTATGCAGAGGCTTGGGCCAAGAAAATTTCCCAGGCCAGTTTGTTATACATGTTAAGAACGGCTTCCAGTTAAATTTTTGTATTATTTGAGATTGCCAGAAAAAAGTGCCACTAGTTTGAAAATGCGAAAAAAACGCGATTTTTGCTAAAATGACCATTTTTAAACAGCTGTTTCTCAGAACCTACGCCATGGATTTTAATTTAAGATTGAAGATAATGTCAAAGCCTATCCATCGCGACTTACTGAAAGGTCTATTGGTGCAGTTTTGGCAGTCAACTGAAAATCGTCAAATTTTCAAATTTTTCTTCGCATTAAATCGGTTCCCAAAAATGGGCCTTAATACTTGGGGTATTGAAAATTTTTTTATAAGAACTAGAAGTTGAAACAAAAAAAATGACGCTTGCCGAATTAAAATCGGCTGATAGGTCTTCAAGATATCGGCCTTCAAAAATGGGGCAAAAAGGGTCTTTTTTGTGCATTCTAATGGTGTTTTTTCAGGTTCAGGGACCCCTAGAGGGCTGGAAATTGGCAAGCAGTCTTTTTTTAAGGTACTACAACATACTAAAATTTTGGGAAAATCCACGCCCCCTCCCTCCAAAAGTGGGCGAAAAGTAAAAATATTGCTTATATATATCTCCCAGAGAACTACCCATATATATAGGTAGTTCTCTGGGAGATCGTGTGCAAAATAAAAATTCTTTGTTAACCATCTAAATGTCTTCCTAGGCATCCCATGAGTGCTCCTGAATTTTTTTTAGATTTTTTGGAGACCTATAAAAAGAGTTGTAGCATCATACATATGGCCAGATCTACAATAGTATTTTTAGCTTTTTTTGAGTATATGAAGCGTAAATAACTCCAAAACGATGTAATTTTTAGAGAAAGTGATAAATACATTTTTTTTTGCAAATTTTCTCAATTTTCAGAAAAAAATTACTTCAAAGTCAATGAAAAAAGTTGGAAGGCCATTTTGGCCATTTTCAGCCTTAAAATGAGCTTTTCAAAGAGTTTGATCACGCAGCTAATATCAAGCGGAAAATCCTTAAAGTAGTGTTATATATCTAAAATATAGCTGATATCGTCACAGAATGTTGCAAGAAATGAGTTCCTTGTAAAAATCCATTTTATCACAAAATAACTACTAAATCAGCTATTATTGTACTCTTCCGAGTCAATAAACTAATTAAATTAACTTATAATTAGAGCAATATTACTTTTTATGTATACGCATGAAAAATAATTTTCTCTTATAAAAGAACGCTCAAAAACCAACAAGTTGACCATTTCAGACTTTCCTATTCTCATAAGCAAGTACCTAACAGCTACTGTTTTCTTGCTTTAATTGAGTCAATTTTTTGACATTTTTTCTTTATTATTGTTTCAAGCTACTAATAACCGGCTTATTAAAATATAATTTTCTCTTTTTATTCAAATATTAAAATCTGTGAACAAGGAAAGTGCACAATCCTCAGATCAGAGAGTAGCTTCAGATTGTACTATGTCATTTCGTAGTGAAAAATGTGAAACACAATTCCTGAGCTTCACTGATCAAACAGGGCCTGTATAACACTTTCCTTGTTCACAGATTTTAATTTTCTTAATCGGTATGTATAATTTGTTACATGCACTATAAGTCACTTGAATGGCATATTAAAGTAATGTTATTCAAGTGCAGCAGACTAATTTATGAGTACGTAATATTATTACATTTTAGAACAGGCAAGTTTTTCATTTATAGCTGAATTGATGATAAAGCGATCCAAAGATTACTAATGAAAATGATATTTCTTTTTTGATTATTTAATTATTCATCTGTAACTGTAATAGCGTGTGCATTTGAAGTTGTCAATTCGGAGCATGCTGACATAAATAAAATGCAACGAAAATGTTGATTATTAAATAAAAAGAACTAGTTTGTAAACTGTAAAGTCAATCATGTCAAAATAAATTTTTTAAATATTTTTGCAGCTGCGGTGTAAACCTTCACTAAATAAACTCAATATTTATAGAGATCTTTTTAACATATTCGTTAGCAGAAGAAATATTTGAATAAAAAGAGAAAATTATATTTTAATAAACCGGTTAGTAGTAGCTTGAAAAAATAATAAAGAAAAAATGTCAAAAAATTTACTAAATCAAAGCAAGAAACCAGTGCCTGTTAGGTACTTGCTTATGAGAATAGGAAAGTCTGAAATGGTCAAATTGTTGGTTTTTGAGCGTTCTTTTATAAGAGAAAATTATTTTTCATGCGTATACATAAGAAGTAATATTGGTCTAACTATAAGTTAATTTAATTAATTTATTGACTCGGAAGAATACAATAATAGCTGATTTAGGAGTTTTTTTTGTGATAAAATGGATTTTTACAAGGAAATCACTTCTTGCAACATTCTGAGACCATATCAGTTATATTTCAGGACATATAACACTACTTTAAGGACTATCCGCTTGATGTTAGCTGTGATCGAATCCTTTGAAAAGCTCATGTTATGACTTAAAATGTCCACAATGACCTTCAAACTTTTTCCAATGACTTTGAAATAATTTTTTCCTGAAAATTAAGAAAGTTACAAAAAAAAACTCCTGCCAATTCATTGGCACTTAGCAACCTCAAACTAATCTATCGATTCCTTTTATTAAATTTAAATTTCCAAAATAATTTTTCACAAAAAAAAAAAAATTGCTAATAAATTACCATAATAAAACTCTTTTTCTTTTTTCATATTAGTCATTAAATAACTTGATTTATATCTATCGCTAAATGTTATTGTCTAACTTTGAACCGATGCGGAAAGTTTTATATCTGACATTCTTGGAACCTGTTTTGGACGTCGTACTTCGTGCAAAAGCTATTTTATCACTATCAACAAATGAAGATATAATTGACCGATCTTTTTGGGCAACGAACTTAGTTTGAAGATATGAAAAAGCTATATCTCTGTAAAATTTCAGGACGATTGGTTGATTTTTACTCTTGTTATCGTGAAACAACAGAAACTCTACTTTAAAAAAAAACAACAAATCAATATAATCTCTTAAAATTTTAGACAAATATAGTCTTCAATGAGTGTAATAAGTTGTTAAAATTTCAAGTCAATAAATAAAATATTTTTTGAGAAATTAACTTATGAAATATAAAAACATTTTCCTTAATAACAAATGACAGAGTGAAGATAACTTAAATTTAAAAAAAGAAAATGTAGGTAATATAAAATCCTTTCAATAAAAATTTTGTTATATTAATTAATATTGACTATAAAAATACAAAAATCTCAAAATTCAAAATCGTTTTTAGGTTATAAAACAGAAGAAAATCGATCAAACCTCAAATCAGTCAGGATACCATTTTTTTCGCGAGACGAAGAGAATAGGCTTCATCTAACGGAAATGGGTCGATTTGTTTCCGAGATATAGAGTTTACACACACACATACACACACACATACACGCACGCACGCACGTATCCACCCACCCACGCACGCATGCACGCACGCATGCACGCACGCACCCACCCACCCACACACACACGCATGCACACAACAAAATGTATTTATCAGTTTTTGTCAAAATTGCATCGTTTATAATCCAGCTTCATAAGTCGAAAAATTAAAGTTTGGTACCCCAAACGTAATTTTGGCCTTATCTTGGGTCTTAAAGATTCAAGATCTTGTAACTTTCACTCTATTAACTTTCTATTCTCGAATGGATGCAACTCCCTCATCTTCTTGCAAATTTTTTAAATCAAACACTGGCAATCACCATGAATACGCGTGTCCACTACCGCAAAAAACACATGCCTTTTTTGCAACGGCGGCAAGCGTGTGCATCACGTCTAATGGCTGTGGCTAGTCACCGCGTATGAGCATGCCTAGAGCGCCGTTACGCCGCGGCAGAGAAGACACCGCTTACTCTGTTACCGCTCACGGGCTATAGCTCTGGATTCTTCTTTCCGTGTAGGCTCTCGCATGCGTATGATTTTGTATAATTGTAAGGCTGTATAGTATAGTCTGCAAGAGTCCAAACGGAGCCAACCCAGGCACCTCAAATAGGCCGGGAGAAATGTGTACATTCCTTCTGGCCCCAAAAATGTATCTTACACCTATATTGCTTAATCGATCTAGTCTGGTCCACTGTTCGGTCTTTGTGTCCAAGTACACCATCGTGCAATAATCTAAGTGAGGATGAACCAGGATCTCGACTAATCTTTTGCGGAGTGTCTCGGTGGTACATGCTCGAGACCCTGGTTGTCGAGACCGCAGACTGTAGAGGTCTTTATTTACTTTTTTACCCGGTTTAAATGGTCTCATAAAAACTGATACAATTTTGCAGATTCTGGTGCAAAACCGCATAGGTTATTCACCCTTTTTATCCAGTTTTATCAGACCTTTTCAACTGGGTAGTAACTTGGTCAATATGCGGTTTTCATGTTAGCCTACTATTCATAGTAACACCTAGACTCATAACCTCACAACTGACCTGCATCACAATGCTTGGTAAACCCAATGAATTTATTTATTTATTTATTTATTGACCAGTAAAGATTACATCATAAATTCCTACATTAAGTAGGATACAGAGTAACTCCTACAGAGAGAAACAATAGTGTTTCCCTGTGCGTAGATCTGGCATAACTTAAAAATAAACTTAAAACTAAAATAAACTTAAAACTAACATATGTTATGTAACATTACAGCGAATAACGGTGTTTAAAATATCTGAGGTAGTAACAGTGAATAATATATATTTTGATGTCGTTTATGCCATGCTTTAAAAGGATCCATAATTAGACTTAATCCAATTTTTTAGCCTAGTTTTTATATTTTGCTTATTGGCTAATAAATCTTTGAGATCATTTGGTAGTTCATTAAATGTTCTTAAGGCTACTATAAAACTATCTTTGTTAATAACGCTATTTGTCATTTCTGGTATTGGGATGTTTTTCTTTCTGGTGTTGATCTTCCTGTTTTTTCGAATATCTCTTAAATTGGCATAGTGATATGTGATTGCCTCATGGGCAAATGTTTGTTCCCTTTATATCATTAACATTTTCCTTTGATCCAAATACAATTGCTTTAGTTTTGCTAGCATTGAAGCGCAGGCCTGAGTTCCCCGCCCATTGAGATACCATTTGCGCCGCATCAGTTAGCCGTGAATTACTCTCCGAGATTCTATCTTTGGTGGTGTGAAAATAAATTTGGAGGTCGTCTGCGTAAAAGACATGTTTGATTGTACATCCCTCAAGTATGTCTCGTAGACCGTTTACATATAGACAGAATAGCAGGGGGCCCAGGACGAAACCCCACAGGACACTCGAATTGGTTTCTAGACAATCAAAATGGCCATTTTCATTGGCAATATTACCATTTGAGAACGACCTTGTAAGTATGATTTGATCCACAAGAGAGCCGATCTGGAGAACCCCAGTTGGCGGAGCTTTCGCAGTAGCTTCGATGGTGATACTATATCAAAGGCCTTGCTAAAATCGAATAATAATAGTAGCGTCCCTTCCTTTTTGTCAATGGACATGAGTATATCGTCAGCCAGTTTGAGTAAGGCTGTCTGGGTACTACTACTGTAGTGTCCACGAAATCCGGTATGGAGGAGGTCAAGGAGATTATTGCTATTGAGATACTCCGTGATTTGGTTATGGGACAATCTTTTCAAGGACGTTGCAGAGGAAACAGAGTAGCGCTATGGGACGAAAGTCCGAAACTGTTAATGGATTTACCTTCTTTTTAAATGCAATTATCTGTGCCTGCTTCCAAGAGCTCAGAAAGATCCCCTAAGCAAAAGAGGAATTAAAAATATTTGTAGTATAATTGCCAATAATGGGTAGAGCTTTCACTACCACACTTTGAGGAACTCCGTCTACCCCTCTTTGGCTACGAGGAGAAGTGAGAAATCGCAAGCGCTTCATTTTAGTTAATTGAGTAAAAGAAAAACCTTCCTCATTTGCAGATAAAATGGTGTCTGTTACTTCTTCTATATTTTCAAAGGAGGACACATAAAGTGTGCGTTTAACTCTCCCGGCATGAAACCATTAAGGTCTTCTTCTTTTCGCTTTGACAGGAGGCCGACATTTCGCATTTCCTTCCAAATATCCTTATTAGCATCAAGAGCGTCTGTGACATACCTGTGTAGGAAGGAGTTACGCTCTTATGTAATGTGTATGCCAACCTCACTGCTGAGCCGAAGAAACTCACCAAGCAGTGCTACCCACAAACGCTTATAGCGTCTGTGGGTAGTATTACGCTTATTTATGAGTTACATTAACTCAGGCCCAAGCCAAGGAGCATATTTCTTTCTAACATGAATAGTTTTTAATGGTAATAGCTGATCAATAGTAAGATTTCAATTTGAATTTAAGTTATGTAAAGATCCCTCCAAATCAGATTCGATTAAATTCATGCTCACCCAGTCTCAGCGACCCAGCAATTCATTGCGTGTGACAGGGCAAATATTCTTATAATCCCTGTACGAATCTTTTACAGTCGCTAGCACGAATGTATTGATGGTGACATCAATAATACCGTGTTTGCCGAAACTAGTGAGGCATTCATTGTTCTAGTCCAGTACCTCGTCATTTTCGCCTAAGAGGATCAGACCAGTCCAGATGAAAGAGTTACGGGTATTTCGATGTGATGGGCCATGTTGCACAATTTTTGGATTCTTGGCTAGGGTATGCGCATCCGCATCAGCCGCCAACGACAAGTCTGCGTTTAAATCCCCGTGATGAATTTGTGACTGTAGTCACTGCTAAGGTCCTTCAGAACCTCCAGTAAGTCGGTGTCTTTTTGCATGGCAATATGCGGAGGTCTGTATATGATACCGATTAAAATGGGGGGAGAGCTACCCTGTTGAACATGATCCAGTCCCGCGGTGTTAGAGGATGCCAATTTAGTGATTCTGAAGTCGTTACGTACTTAAAGTGCAACTACACCCCCATTTGTATTACGGTCTTACCTAATCACTGAGTAACCGTCAATCTGAACGAGACCGTCGTCGACGCAGGGGCCCAACCAAGATTCCGCTATGCGAAAGAAATGGTAGGAGGGATCCTTAGTCAGATATAAGCGAAGTCTATCAAGGCGGGATCTTATCGAGTTGATATTGAGGAAACCCCTGTCCAACAGCAGTCGAACCTTGTCACGATGCCTGTACCGGCTCATGAACCTGCACTACTCCGTGTCTCTCACCAGAGAGAGACAGAGTGAGGAAAAGACATCATCTCTACCAAAAGTTTTACGCTTGCGCCTTTTTAGATTTTGCGTTGTGTGCATATTTTCAGACGCTATTTTTTGCTTCGTTTCGTGCTGAAATTCACGTTACAAAATTATATAGCACTTAAAACATACTTAATTTCATGAAACGTAATAGTTAATTGTAAACAAATATTCCATCAAGTTACTACAAAACGGAGAGTAGACAAATTTATCGAACTAAAAACATAGCTCATATAAATTATTTGGCAAGGGAAAACTGATAATCTTTAAATATATTAAACATGATTTATGTAAAATATGTTTATGTATATTTTATTTATTCTTTGCAGCTATAAAGAGAAAATCCTCCTTCGGAGAATAGGTTCCCAAGAGGGTGTAATAGACCTACTTTACCACTAACCCTGTTTTATCGGCGGTACTTGTAATAGTACATTGCGCAACTAGGGAGAAAAGTTGACTTTTTCAAGCGAGGATGATGATTGAGCACGAGTGGCTCACTCGGGCGATGAAAGAGCGAGTGCGGTGACACCTACGCAGGGCAGGAGTATCGTATACTATTTTTCACCATACCCTGGCCGAAAGTACCACTTTCTCTCCCGGCTTAGAATCGCGAATATGATATTTGCGGCCGGAGTATCATGAAAAATAGTATACGCACCACGGGAGAAAAATTGGCCAGCCCAAATATCGTGTTTGCCAGTTTTTTCCGCCCTAGATGGGTAATATACTATTTCCTAACTGACTATGCAAAATCGAATTTTGCAAACTCATAAATTTTTTCAACCTACTTCAGTACACTCGAAAACAATTAGTTATATTGTCCACTAATTTAGTGACAACACACAAGAAAGTAACTTTCAGCACACGTATCTTGACACTAAGAAACTTCATGGTAGGACAACATATTCACAATTTGCAACACAAGCTTCCTCCTATGTTAATAAAAAATAGGAAGTAACTTTCGAATCTCACAAATCAAACTCATTTCTTTCTCCCAAACCCATAAACCACACCACCACTCAACCACTCCCTTGCTCTTTCTCTCTCGCACTCTCTCCCTCAGCCAAATTTTCGCGACCATGGACACGTACCGCTTTAAGATTCCGGCGACGCTGACAGTAGTTACACATAGGGACGCCCGTCCCATGAAGAATCGTCTTTATTAAATTCACCCTCTCTCCTTCTTCTCCTCCATTTCACCCAACCGCTCCTATCTATCCACTCGCCGCAACCTCTCACCTACAAACACACACATACACACACACACACACACACACACATACGTGATTAATCGAACCATCTCTCTCTCTCTCTCTCTCTCTCTCTCTCTCTCTCTCTCTCTCTATACGCTGAAATAACAAAAGACACGCGGACCGAGATATATCGGCATTATTTGCCGGGCGTGTGATCGATCTGTCAAAGGTAATTGCGAGCCTTTAGAAAAATATGGAATGCGGGTGCGGCCGCCGCAGCGGCGCGACGTGATCCGACTACCTTGAAGCGGCTAACGGGTACACACCACGTCGTGCGCGCACTCTCTCTCTCTCTCTCTCTCTCTCTCTCTCTCTCTCTCTCTCTCTCTCTCTCTCTCTCTCTCTCTCTTTACAATGATTTAATCCCGCCTCGCGTCGCTCGCTATATAGTTTGCCTTCCAGGATACGCGCTGCCGCCGCGGCGGATATTTCTTCGATCCGCAATCCGCACCCGCGGCGCGCGTGATGGGGAGAGATTATCCCCCATTATCTAGACTTACGGCTCCCCGCGCTCTTCTTCTTCGCGCGAGCTTTCGTCGGCTTGTCGGCGCGCGTGAATGGGCGATGTGTTTTTTCCTCTCTTCTTTTCGAGGTAAGTATAACGAGGAGAGGCGTATAGTTTGATAGGGGGTTGAGCCCTCGTATCAGAATGTCAACAATATGTATGAGGGGATTTTTGATTGGTATTCTTTAATATTATGACGGTATATCATTCACTTTGTTGTACATTTATATATTATTCTTATGCAGCGAGCAGAGAATAAATTAAATCTGATAATTATTACATTAAAGTAACACAAAAGTATTGCATTGCTTGTACACGTGGAGGGATAATACTGACAAGTTTTATTGATGCACGTGTAATGTGGCACTGATTGGCATTTTAATTATGCGGACCGATAATTAAATGTTGCTTTTTAATTCATTAACGAAATCAAGCACTGACGTATGAACAATCGAAATATAATTAAAAACATATGTATTAACCACACGTATATGCGAATACGGCTACTTTCAAAATCAATATTGAATTATTGTACAAAAATACTTTGATTCTGAAAACATATAAGCATTAACGCTGTTTATGACATAAATTTTATCAGCAATACCGGCAACCAGATATTAAAGATCAAATTGTATAATATAAAATTGACCATTAACCATAGGCCAAAATATTACAACATTTTATTCTCATTATATCATCGAGCGCTATAAATTTGACGACCTTTTAATTTTATATCACAATCATACCGCCTTAATCGTTATAAATTTCGTCATAAAATTTTCTTCATTATATGAAAATAGAACCAATTGCATTTTTACAATCGAAAATAACGTAGAATAACCCAATACGCTTTCTAAAAAAAGTAAAGACCATTTTTAAAGTTACTAAAAACTGCAAAGATCATCGATTTTTTTAGGCGAGCTCAACCTATTGACGGGAAGGGTGATTTTAAAAAATCTATGAGAAAACAAAAATAAATAATGTGCATTACTAATTCGTGTTACCCGTGTAAAAAAAATTAGTCTGGCACTGGTCTAGGAGAGATCTGACTAAACTAGTCTGGCTGAAGTGTGGCTTTAGTCTGGCTATGGTCACTATGCCAGACTTTGTGCCAGACTTTTTACCAGATTTTTTACCAGATTTTAATGCCAGACTTTTTTCGGCGATCTTCTTCGTTTCAGAACAATGCTCAAGCTCCAGCAGCGTCAGACCAATGTCACCGTCGTGCACATCGTGGCATTCCTGCTCTGTAGAAGGGTAGAGAGATTCGAGGTCCAGAATATTGAGTAGGTTGCGACGAGCAAATCACCTTGACATTCTAGCGGTTTTGCATATACCAAGTCGGGGCCAATGGTGTGGTTCTTGTTGATATCCTAGCCCTCGCAAGGAACAAGCTTTCGTATTGTACCGATGAATGCTGTGCCCGAGACAACACAAGTCAATTTAAGAAGTTAGGCAGCAAAAAAAATTTTTATTATTTCATGCTCGAAAAAATAAACAAATTCACAAAGAACATCTTCTGTAAACAAAAACATCGTTGTGTATAAATACATGGAAAATGTCGTAGAAAGGTATATGTAAATTTCAAAATACGTGTACACCCATCCTTGATGGATTCTGCCGAATGGCCTGCTCAGTTTCAAAATCCTGCAATCTCATTGGACAATTCGAGTGTAACCATTAACCTTAAGGAGGCTCTTGCGCTCTACAGTGTGTACGCTAGGAGAGAGAGTACACAAACTGTAGTACGGACGCATTACGTGGTCTGTTTCCCCGGTCTCTGTGCCATGTCGCCACATGTCCCGCGTAAAATAATAAAAGTTTAATACAAAATATGTCAATATTTTCCACTTCTACTTATAATTTACAAAATATAATCTGAAAGAGGAATCTTTTATCTTTAAATTGATATACATTATATTAGTCAAAAATTTGATCCCGTTTGGGAAATACTCAACTTTACTCATTTTTTCTCGCGGTCCCATAAGAGCACGTGTAAAAAAATGAAAATTTCAAGCGTTAATTTCTCGAAGTTTTCCACGGTAACAGGATAAAATAAGGATACCACAAGATTCAGCATATCCGGAACTATTGAAAATGTTATAGCCGAGTTCGTAAATTTCCACGCAAGAGCGTCCTTAAATTGGAATCAGCCAACGGAATTACAGGATTTTGAAACTGAGGAGGCACGTTCGGCAAGAATCCCTCAAGGATGGATGTACAAAGGTTTAGAGGTTAAAGATAGAGTACTGCCGCGACTTATGCATATTCAGTCATTACGAAAAAGTCTAAATAATGATATCTTTGTTTAAAGAAGATGTTCTTTGTGAATTTTTTTTATTTTTTCCAGTAAACCATTCTATACAACAGTAGGCTGCTGCCGAACTTCTTAAATTGATTGCTGTTGTCTCGGGCTCAGCATTCATCGGTACAATACGAAAGTTTGTTCCTCGCGAGGGCTAGAATATCACCATTGGCCTCGACTTCGTATATGCAAAACCGCCACAACTTCAAGTTAATTTGCACGTCTCAACCTACTCAATGCTCTGGACCTCGAATCTCTCTACTCTGCTACAGAGGAGGCATGGCCACGATGTGCACGACGGTGATACTGATCTGACGCTGCAGGAGCTAGAGCATCGTTCTGGAACGAAAAAGATAGCCGAAAAAAGTCTGACATTAAAATCTGATAAAAAATCTGGCAAAAAGTCTGGCACAAAGTCTGGTATTTTTGCCAGACTTGTTTGAGAAAAAATGTATAAGTCTGGCATAGTGGCCGTAGTAAAGCCATACTTCGGCCAGGCTAGTTTAGCCAGACCTCTCCCAAACCAGACTAATTCTTTTTCACGGGTATACACACAGACACCTCTCTCTCTCTCTCTCTCTCTCTCTCTCTCTCTCTCTCTCTCTCTCTCTCTCTCTCTCTCTCTCTCTCTCTCTGCAGCAAAAAAAGTTGATGTAACGTACGTGATAAAGTGCATCTTTCTAAAAAATACATGTCAAATCAAATGATTTTAAGAAAAGAAACAATATTACTCAAATTCAAAATGATCAGTCTCACAGGCATATTATCTGGCTGTTTTATTTGAGGTGAATTCGGCCTTATACAAAATTCATCGATCAAAGCCGAAATTTTACTATCCTCCATCAAACGTCCCATCTGAAAATTCTCAACAACCGTTTGTATCCGAACTTCCCAGCGAATATTTCCACGCCAGAGCTACCACCACCAGCCCAATTCCCGTTTCCACTCCGCCTTGAGTTCGAAAAAATCGAAATTGTCGAAATTCCCGCTACGGATCAACCCGCCTCCCCACGAATATACACCTACACAGACATATATCCTTATCCACATCCCCGAAAGCCAACTTGCGTTCCTCAGCTCAGGTAGACAGTTGCTGCGGTGCGCACGTGAGCTCGCGACCCGCATGTGTCCTCTCCGCCGCACTACACGGCCAGAAATCTGCCGAGTTCGCGCGCGCTCGGCGCTCGCCTAAGTTCGGTGAAACTTTCGTCCTCGCAAATATGTAAAACGTCGACAGTGGCAGGGGGGGGGGCGGGGGGGGGGGGTAGCTGGAAACTAGCGACAGCGCTGCTGGAAACTAGTAGTCTCTTCGACGAAACTCGCTCTGCGGGCAAACGTAAAATTTCTTACGCTGAAAACTTTTCGATATGTTGCCTGTGCGAGAGCGCCTTGGGATTCGTACTCGACAAATTGCTGAGCACGCGCACGAGTCGCCGGGTTATTTTTTCTGGCCGAGCGCAGGCGTAATGTGTGTAAGGGGGGGAGGGGGGGCGAAAAACTTGCACCGCGCTTGTTCACGCCGAGAGAAAGAGCGGAGCCCTGCAACAGGGGCAGTGTATGGTAATGAAGATGACAAAGTTTCGTGTTATTCGTGGTATTAAAAGTTCGGGAATAACCCGCGCGCGAAATTTTCGGAGGAAAAGGAGGGCGATGGTGGCGAGTTTTCACCAGTTCGGCTGTGAGAAGGGAACACGAATTGCGCGTTGTTGCGGATTCAGAGGATGAGATAAGTGTATGATGATTGCGAGTGATAGGATTGGCCGGGTTACCGCGTCTTCAAATTCGACGTAGAAGTTTGGCCGTTTTCCATTAGGCTCTTTTGTTTTCCTCTAAAATTGAATACAAACTTCCCAATAGAATTGTTTACCCTATCAGCCAGCGTCCTGATTCCCGGAACCATTTACATCATAATAAGACGAAACTTTCTAATATTTTTCCCATTGAAAAATCCAAATGACATTAAAAACTTGGAGACTCGCCGCTTGTATAACTAAGTTCGCAACTACCGGAGCGTGAAGCCTCGACGCGGGTGCAGAAGTACGGGTTCCCTCGATGATTCGCGCGTCCTCGGAGCCGCCGGTCGGGTCTTAATTAACGATAACACAGCGCAACCGATATACACATATATCTCGCCGTCCGATCCCATGTATCTTTATCGGCAGGAGTTAATCGGCATATATATGTACGGTCCCACCTCTTCCATTTTCCCACGATCTACAAGTTCAATAATTGTCTTGTACTCGCTGCGCTAATTTACCCACCCTCGCCATATCGATAAATTTCCTATAACTCACGAGCACCTTCCTGCCTCTCTCTCTGTCTCTCTCTCTCTTTCTCGTAAAAATGCTATCATTCTCTGTCCGATGTAATAAAATCGTGCTTCCGCTGGAAACAATGCCCCCCGCGTCCACTTTTACCCTCATGCCGGTGCACCGAAAATTATTATCGAGGAGAGCCCTTGCTCTGTGGGTGTGTGTGTGTGTGCGTGTATGTGTGTGTTTGTATTTGTGCAACGCCTGCTGGAGGTCGTCACGCGAGATAGCCGGGCGACGACAGCCTATACTCTTCGACGCGAGAGATTTACGAGCCGGCTTACAATCCGGTAATAAACTAGAAGTAGGAGAGAGAGAGAGAGAGAGAGAGAGAGAGAGAGAGAGAGACGAGCTAACGGAAAAACTCGGCAAATAATAAAGTGCGCGCGCGCCGATCATAGGTCCAGGCCGTATAGGAGAGCGCGCGACTTTTTTGCGCTTAGAGAGCCACAGGCGCCGCTGGTTTATTTGTTAAACTTTCAACGTAAATCGCGCGTCGAGAGAGAGAGAGAGAGATTTATAAACGAGGCATTTGTCGTAATGAACATGTCGCCAATAAATTTCGAGATGGATTTTTCAACGTCTGCGAACCGCGGGCTGAAAGGCTTGTGGGCCTTGTGGCGGATAATAAGACGACCAAGGATATTTTCGCTGTATTCTACTGTGGCGCGATGTATGATTTGAATTTATGATCGGGCGTAATCAAATAATTAGAGCAGATAATAATGTAATAGACGTGTAATTTTTGTATGTGAGTCTGCACTATTATTATATTGTTGTGTTAAATGAGCGGATAAAATAATAAGTCGAAGGTAAGAAAATGCGTGGATACTGGACCTTTCTATACGGAAACCTACACGGAAAAAAGTTTCCATTAAAAATTACTATTTTCTCTACTAATTTGAGGACATACTCAAATTGTCAAAATATTTAATATATTTTTAGCAATTAATGGTATACACCTTTTTAAAAATAAATAAATATGGTTATAAAATTTGCTACATTACTTACATAAAATTTAGTACTTACTATACTAAATTTTCAAAATACTAATATTTGATAGAAGATGTAGTAATTTTTACGAGCCAGTTTACTAAAATTTGATAGAATTGTAGCAATTTCTACGAGTCACTTTACCAAAAATTACGAGACCTTCTGCTAACGACAACATCAACAAGTCGACATAACCTCAAAAGGGATTTACTTATCACCTTTTCTTCTATAAAATTAATTATAAAATATAACCTGCATATTTTTACAAATATTTATTAATTTAGAAACTCGTGTACTACATCCTTCGCGAAACAAATAATTAATTAACTTATTAAGGTGTCCAATTTGTCCTATTGTGGAACTACACAAGCTGTAGCATATATAAACGAGTCGAAACGTCTTTCGTGTAAGTGCACATTGGAGTAGCGGTAAGACTGCGGCTTCTCGCGCGGCGGGCTAATTGTTATAAGCTTTTCGTTGAATTCTGAGAGTTGACGCACATAGACAAACTTATTATCTACTTCCCGGTCAAATTTCAGATAAATCTGTTGGAAAATAAAGACGAAATTTGAGAACTCGCAACGTTGCATGATATCATATTAACCCCAAAATACGAAATCTTGCGAGTTCTCAAATTTCGTCTTCATTTTCCAATAGATTTATCTGAAATTTGACCGAGAAGTAGATAATAAGTTTGCCTATGTGCGTCAACTCTCAGAATTCAAGGAAAAGCTTATAACGATTAATCTTTAATTAAAAACATTGTGGTCGATACGGTAGAGATCTCTGCCGGTATAAGGCATTCCCTTATGCACATTCAGAATCTAAAATATAACGTCGGTAATATAGATTGCGAAAAAAAATTTTTTTAATTGTAAATTTCCACTTTAGTTTCCGAAATACTAAAATTTGGTAAAGTGGATTCTAAAATTCAATATATTTCGAGTATGTCCCCGTTTTTATATACAGTATACTAAATTTTAGTCATTGAAGGAGTCATTTTAACTGGAAACTTTTTTCCGTGTATGTGCTTTACTACTGAGCTAACGCTATAGGATACAATGTCGAGCACATCGTCCTGATAAGTCGACACGTATCTCGGTTCGCACATCGCTGACAGAGTACTTTTCAGTATATAAATACATTGCGTCTGAAAGTTTATACTTCTGTCACTTCATGGGGATCTAATTTCACAAGCGTAACAAAACAGACGTACAAAGCACCTTTACAACACTGTCGTGAACTACTTTCGTTGCAAAAACTTTAACGGTCTTTGGCCAATATACAACACAGTCAATTTTTCCGAAAGCCAATCTCATACCGTCCCTTTTCTAAATCGTATAGATCACTTTACCGCCACTCATTACAGCTATCCCATTCCCATATACTTTTCTCCCGACGAAGACGACACGCGGCCGCAAAAAAAATCCTGCGGCTCGATACCCACGCCGTCGAGCCGCTTTCGAACCCATGGCCACCACCACTCCATCGTTCGATCCCTCGACGCGCAGACGCACGCACGCAAGCAAGGAAATCGGTAAAAACCAAAAAGCGCGCAATATATCCCGGCTGTGTATAGATATATAGGTGTATACTATACATACTACTCGACGGGTTTACTCGTGGGCGCGGCCGATAACGATCCACTCGCGCGCGCGAGTTAATAAGTAAATACTTATCCAAGACGCAAGACGCAGTGTATAGTAGCGGTATGTGTACATATAGCGTCCGCGGCTACTACTGTTCCGCCGTAAAATACCGCGGCCTAAAAAGAGAGAATCTCCCGCAGTAAAACGGCGCAATGGCCGCGAGAATATAATCGCTCTCTCTCTCTCGCCCTCTCTCTTACGCGCTGGACATTTCAATATCCTGAAATCCCTCTGCCTCTCGCTCCTTTGTGCGCGCGGGCGCTGCTGCTCCTATACGCTCGCTTGGAGCAAAAAGGGAGTAACCAGAGGCCAGTGGCGGCCGCGAGGTACCGCAGGTAACTAGATCACGACAAAGGGGATATGTACCTGCATAGGCAAGAAGAACCAGCTACGTTTAGCTCGGGGCTAGCAGGTGCTGCTGCTGCTGCTTCAGCCTCTCTCTCTTGCTGCAGGTATATTATATGTATATATAGTAGTTCGCCTTTCCGGAGAGTTTGCGCGTATAGAGACCGCACGGCAAGTATATATATGTACGTATACACGGCGGAAAGAGAGATGGAGAGAGAGGGGAGAGTATTACGTGGAAGCTTTCGATCTCGGGCACTTATTTCGCGAGCGAGCGAACGATTTATCGATGATGATGCAGCTTGGAGTGAACGAAAGATGGAATGGGCGGTGTTGAGCGCGAAGCGCGCGCCGGATTTGTTGTTTTAATCGAGGAAAGTATATAGAGATAGAATAGGGAAAGAAAGAGAGGGGGAAAGGGGGTAGTGGGAATTTTTATGATGGGTTGAAATTGTTTTAAGGTGAATGGGGTATTCCGGCGTAGTGCATTATTGAATTAATGCTCATGGAATTATTATAGGAATGTACTTTTTTATGATATAATGCAAAACATCATTTATAAAAAATTTACCTGGGCTCGATTGAACTATTAATTTAAAAGTAATTCAAAATTTATATTCATTTTGAATTCGATTCGCGGATCAACATCAATATTATTCAATAGTAGATTTTTTCCATGTATTAATAATTCGCACACTTATTGTTTAATTCCCACGTTCGTAACAATACTCTTCCGATCTGTTATGTAAATTTTAATTTATTTATTTTGAAATTATTTTATAATGAACGCTTTTGCCAGAATTGTAAATATAATTAATACTTTAGTACGTATTGAATATTTTATATTATCGAAATATCTGATTTGCGATATTATTAATAATTTTGTTATCTTCCTATAGTAAAACTGTTGAAAAATATATCAGTTTTCCCAGTTAATTAATTAAACAAACATATGGACACCTAATCCAGAAAAATAAAATTTGCTTCCTCGTCAAATAACCATCAGCATACCTGTTTGCGAAAAACGAAATATTTTCATAATTTGATACAGATTCTCCGTCCATTTCCCCTCTCTCTCTTCCCCTTCACCATCCGTTTTTTCTCTCTATTAGACTTAATCCCACATATTTCTCGGTAGTCGTCTCTCTCTCTCTCTCTCTCTCTCTCTCTCTCTCTCTCTCTCTCTCTCTCTCTCTCTCTCTCTCTCTCTCTCTCTCTCTCTCTCTCTCTCTCTCTCTCTCTCTCTCTCTCTCTCTCTCATCCGCCATTATCATTTTGATGAATCTTCAAAACGTTATATTCTTAAGGTCCCGCGCGCACCCATCGGGTCTGACGATAATAACGTGAGATTCAAAAAAATAAACGACGATGATGCATTCCGCGGCAACGTCAAATCAAGCAACGATATAAATCTCTCGCAAAAATCCGAGGCTCGCGCGATAGTTCGTCCACTCGCGGAAAAACGAATCGATATACACAGACGCGCACACACATACCGCATCCTATAGACTGGACAGCATCGAGGCTTCTTCCTATTCCTCGAGACCACTTTTCAAGCCATCGCTCGCGCGCACGCGTATAGAGCAACCTTTGAAAATCGCTTTTACACACGCGCGCGCGCGACAACCCGTCGCCTCGGCGCGGCTAATGTTCACGTGTACTTATATATACATGCACTCGTATCACGTATACACGCACAGGCATAAAGCACATACATACAGGTGGCGGATGGAAAGATACAAGATCGCGGAGAGTGGGAAGTCGGGAGATCCTCTTATGGGGCGGCACACGCACGTCCCGCGGGATTTTTCTCGTTTGCGCGCGCGCCGTGTTCTTCGTGCAATTGATCGCGATCAACACCCTCGGAGAGGGCAAGAGCCTTCGTATATACGCGTATATAGAGTTGCAGAACTGGATAGAGAAGAATGTAAATTGCCGCGGCGCGTGCTGCTGCTGCTGCTGCTGGAGGAGGAGTGGGGGAAAGAGACTGTCGTGGTCGTTCCCTGCTTTTTGCGCGCGGAGTTTTTCTTTTTACTCGTTTCCGGCGGCTCTCTCTCTCTCTCTCTCTCTCTCTCTCTCTCTCTCTCTCTCTCTCTCTCTCTCTCTCTCTCTCTCTCTCTCTCTCTCTCTCTCTCTCTCTCTCTCTCTCTCTCTCTCTCTCTCTCTCTCTCCCGCTTCCCGCGGAAAGCAAGGAGGAGTAGGGAAAGTGCAGCAGCACGCCAGCTCCGTGCATCGCGGGGATGTTTCGATTGCGGAGCGCGAAGCGGCACTGTGGGAAATCGGACATATAGGAGAGCTAATCAGCAGGATAGGTATTGCCAATCGCTCGAGATAGAGAGAAAGAGTGAGAGAGAGAGAGGGAGTGATCGATATCGCGTGTATAGTACGAGCAGCGCCCCGACTTCATAATTGAACCGCTCGAGAAAAAAGGCCAGAGCGGCTCTCGCTGCAAAAACGCTTGTTATAGTTTCGGTAAAAACGACCGCAGCGATCGATTAACCACTTGAAACGGAGAAGTATAGGATTGACTTTTTGCTTTAAGGGGATAAAGTTGTGATAAGTGCGAAATCACGTGGATAACTATCGGGGGGCTTAATTGTCGTTGCGTAAGTCTGAGAGACGCGGCGAAGGTATATGGCGTGAGGAATTACGTTCTTTGATACCTATACGTAAGGCGCGAGCACATTTTTCTACACACATCTAGCTCCGTGTCTATATAAGTATCTCTGTGGCTTCCCGGAAAAACCACGTAAGTGACATGTTTTTCAAAGTAGCTTTTATGCCGTATTTCTTATCTTCGAACAGTTCTCTGTCACGTAATCATGACAGAAATTACTAAAGCGCATTCGTTGTCTGAAATAAACACAAGGAAAAACGCTATTACATTTTAATGCAATTTCTGTAGCTAGTAGCGGCATACCGAAAAAAATTTTATGTTGTGAGAACTGAAAGTACGGCTCTGACAACGATATTGTTTGACTGATTTTCTTTTGACTGAATTTTTTAGGTATACAGAGTAATTGTATGGTACAGTTCTTTTATCGGAACATTAAATAGGTTATGGTTCGACATACGTACATATTTTTCATTAAGATAACACGCGGTTGATGCGGCGGATTTTTTTGACTCCTTCAGGTTATAACGTAAACATCGGCTTCGCGTTGTAGCGTTGGCAACAAACAAATACAGGGGGCAAAACAAAATCGTACCGTTATCAGAGCTGTACAAATACATTTTTCGCATCTGACTAATAGTGCCGTTACATTATAAAAATAAATTATAGACTGCTTAATTCAGCCATCTGTAAGGGTAAATGATCTGTATATATAGTGCTAATACAGCAAATCGAAACTATGGTTTCTGCAATCTAAAATTTTTTTCAGTGCATATCAACAATATATATATATACCATAGCCGCCTTTACACAGTCAATAGAAACGTTCATTGGCGCGGCTAGTACACTAAGAGAAAAAGGTTTATAAAAATTACTATACTGTCTGATAAAGCTGCCACAGACTGTAAAAACAAAAAAAAATTACTGTACTTTACAGTAAATTTCACTATACTTATAGACAATTTTCCTATATTTCTAGCAAAATTTCTTATAAAGTACAGTAATTTTTTGGGTTTTTACAGTCTGTGACAGCTTTATCAGACAGTATAGTAATTTTTCCAAACCTTTTTCTCTCAGTGTATGGTAGTATATTGCACTCAAAAAAACGATCCTCCAGTTGTGAAATAAAATTCCTCCCCGGAAAATCTTCGTGCGACAAAAAAGGATTCATCCTGCGCGAAAAAATTTCCTCCTGCCCGAAAAATCATTATCCCGCTACAGCAAGCTTGACTTCCTATTGTAAGATAATTCCTCCTTCCATAGGAAGATATGCTCTTGGCCCTATTTTTAGCGGAAATCCTCCTCCGACAGGCATCGTTTTCTGAGTGTGGTTATTAAATTCTCCGTAAATAATGAAGAATAAAAAAAGTTACTGGAAAAACAATATAATTGCCATTGAAATCGGAAAAACCATATAACTCCAGTAAATTTTTTTTTTCTTTTATTCCCGAAAAACCCGTATAAGTGAAAGTCGTTTTCTACGACATCAACTCTATTTGGTCTAGTTACTATGGTAATAAATATATAACAATATTTATAAATGCATAGTTGCATTTAATCTCATTTGTCTTGATTTAAAACACCAATGCAAAACTAAAAACTCCATTTACTCGAAATTGTGAGAAATAAAGATATATGGTTATTTCTGGAAGCCACAGATATACACGCATTAGATTGCGCATATTTATGTATAATCAAACAGATTTCCCTCGTTTTTTCGCGATGGAAACTGCGAGCGAAGAGAAAATGTGCTAGACGCTCGCGAGGATGTAGTGCCGCTGTTTACAGGAAACGGCGTAATTAAGCTATAAGTCATCTCCGGATGTGTATAACGCGATGTCAAGGCTGTTTATACGGGCGATCGGTGAGACTCGGATACTTATAGATCATGTGAGAATATCTGTCTTTATTGTACACCGCACGGCCTGCAAATTGTTTATTTCTATCTATGCAGCTGCGCTGTAATTTTGCAAAGTTGGAAAATTATGCGAAACAATACGAAAATAATTTTAAATTTGAATACTGAAATTTGCAAGATTTATTGATCATTTTAGATATTACGCATTTATTCAATTTTTCGATGAATGCTCCAATAAAAAGATAATTAACTTTTCATTGCATATTTTACAGTCATCGTCAGCCGTTACAATATTTATTGCAATGGCTAAAATATTCTGCATTTACGACGATTACCATAAGAATATTACTTTATTTTCAATCGAAATATCTGTTATGATATTATCTAGAGAAAAAATCATTTATTTACACAAATGAAATTAGAAGCATAATAATAAAAATATAAAATAGCTTCGTTCGCTTGCAATAAACATCTACGCCAATCATCACAGTAACCTATAACAACCCACTTCCTCCAACACTTTTCCATAGGCCATTATTCAACTCTCAGCTCCACTCCACCATTACTGGCTACCCTATGAAGCCGTGGAATAACCCATTTCCATTAAAAAGCCACCAAAGCGAGGCAAAACAACGACGACGAAGACTCTTTCTTCTCGCCCTTCGCTAAAAACCCACGTCTACGTATCTTCTCAAAGAGCACTGCGTTGATGCTTTGTAATTGAAATTCGAGAAATCTGCACTTAAGAGAGTGAGCGCCACCAGGGGCTTTGTGACCCTTCCCATTCCCTCCTCGGTCCGCACTCCTGGCGGCGCTGATATATCCCTCCGACATCATCTGCCGACGGCCGATCGATGACGAGGCCGAGCGGTGACCTCGGATATATCCCTCCCCGATTATCTCCTCATCCCCGCAGTGCGATCCTACCGCTCGCTCGCCCTCGCGATGTCCAATGGGCCGCGAAATCCGATCGCGCGCGGACGTTTATCCTCGAGTCGACGCGTACACGCGTGCGCGCGTTTTGAATGCTTAATTTTTCTAGAAGGGGAGAGGCGTTGGTAGATCAATAGATATAATCATTCGATATGCGTGATGCTCGTGCGTTAGATTAGTCTGGGGGACGAGGGTAGCGAGACAAGTTTTCGTATGTTTGAATATTGGGGTCGTCTTGGGAAATTCTCGTGTAAGACAAATTGCGGATGGGAGATCGGTGTGTATGCAAATATGCATGTGAATAAAACTATTTTTCATACGTGCTTTTTTTTCTTTTTTTTTTCTTTTCTGTCTTTTGATTGGAAAATTTATATATGTACTTTTCTTTAAATTTTTTCTTATATATGAAATGTCATGTATCAAAAATAACAAACACTTTTACAAAAATTACTGACTATTTTGTAAATTTACCCACAGATAGTATAAAAACTCAAAATATCACTTAACTTTATAAGAAAATTTACTGCGCTGTATTATAAAATTTCCTGTAAAGTATGGTAATTTTTTGAGTTTTTACAGCCTGCGGTAGCTTTACGAGACAGTATGGTAATTTTTGCAAAACTTTTCCTAATTTTTACTGAACTTTTTTCTCATAGTATAAACATAAGTTCAAAATTCTCTTACAAACATTTTTAAAAACTTTCCACCAAAAATTTATTATTCTTCTCATTTTTTACAAGCTACACTTATTAATCATCAATCACAACCACACGAAACCACGCCTTAATCTGATAACATTTTTAATATATCACCAAAATATCACAGGAAAAAAATTTCTTCGCCCTCTTCACGCGCGACTGAACTGCTCGTAGAAACGTTTTAAATCACGCGCGGCGCGGGCAAACAGACGTCTCCTAAAAAATGAATTCGCCCCCAGCCCGACGAAAAAAGTGAGATCTCAATTCGCTTGCAATTTATAATTTTCCAAACCTCCCTCCTGCGACGCAAGCGAGAATTTTCAAATTAATGTTTCAAAACTGTCGCCCTGAGAAGCAAAAACTTTGATACCTCCCAACCGCCCTATCCCCATTCGCACACATTGAAAAATAAACGCGCGCGGCAGACTTTACGCATCCCCCTCCGCCCCCTGGCTTCCACACTTTCGCGCGTCATCTCGTGCGCGCATCGATGAAAAACGACTGGCGCGCACGCGCGTATAAGGAAAGGCGATAAAGCTGCTCCCGCGCGCCAGGAAAGGAGATAAAGGGCTCTCGCGCGCGCGTCTGTATACCATACACAAAAGTGCGGTAGGGGGGAGTGGGTGAGTTCAACATGTAATCGCCGTCGACACAGCGAATTTCTTTACGTACACACGCGCGTCAATCCTTATGAATATTAAAATTCCGGGTCCACACACGCGCGCATGCGCGCGAACGAGCTCTTACGTATGGTCAGCGTGAAAAGACTCATCAGTTCTTTATCGCGGACCTAACCGCGATTTTTCCTCCCCCGTGACTTGGCACAAAGCCCCCTATATACACTCACTCTTTCGTCCCTCTGCACACATACCCACACAAATACATTGGCCGACCCGGAAATAGTCAGTAATTGATCTATACACCAGGCGATGTGTATATATATATATATATATATATATATATATACGCCGGATCCTAAGAAAATTCAATTACGTTTGATTAATCGCGGGGCACGGCGACGCGACGCCCGCGTACCTGTATTATAGTAGAGCGGGAAAGCAATGTCGGGGCCGCGCTCTTTTTCGGCCGGAGGAAAAAAGTCGCCCTGCCGCCGCCGCCAGCGCGCACTGGAATATTTATCACTGCAGCGCCGGCCGCTGCCGTGTATACGTATGTATAATATATAAGTGAGCGCGGCGGCGTTGGCGAGTACGTGTGTGTGTGTGACGAAAGGCGATGATGAATTTTATGTACATAACTTTTACGAGCGCCCGCCGCCGTCGATGGGGAGATAAGAAAGAGTGGGGATAAAGCACGAGTATAATCGCCTTTAGCCGTAAAAACGGTATTAGCTCTTTATGCATGCATTGTGCGCCTGCGACTGTGCGTGCGAGCGTTATATTATCACTGGCGAAGGCGAGCGTGGATATATCGAAGCTTTATCGCCATGCGAGCTCGCGAAACGGCTGGTGCGCCGATAGATTTCGCCGCGGGAGATGGTATAAAGGTGTGACGTTTTTATGGCCTCGCGACGGTCATTTTGGATGGATCGCTGCGCAAACGGAGTGTGTATAGGCCTGTTACGCGGAGGTGACCGGATGATTAAGTCACGATGGCTGGTGATAAGAGGGAAAAGATTCTCTCGAGTGTGTTAATCTTTCTGTAAAAATAATTACTCGTCGAAGGTGTTTTTTTTTATGACTGGAGAAACTTTCTTTCCAATTTTTTCTATAGATTAATTACTGCAATTGCGGGATGTTTATTTGTTGTTTTTTTTATCTCGAGAATTGCAAACAAGAACCTGACGCGATATTGCGCGAAAGAAAAACGTAGCAATGGAATTAAGAACTAAAGGAAAGAACGAAAAGCTACTATAATACTATAAATCAGTTTTTTTCTTATTTATCTGTTCAGAAAGATTAATGAAAAGAGTATATAGAGGCACGCAGAGATTTGCGGTATATAAATTTCTTTCCAGATTAGGCATGTACCCAGCTTATGAGTCAATTACATGTCAATCTCCGGGAATTCCCAACGATACCCGCATTGGTGCGCATCATAAACAAAGCAGTGGTGCCATTGCACAGTATAAGTCTTTCAATGCCCGACCCGTTATATTGTGGTTTCTTGCACATAATAATACTTATATAACAAATAAAAGAAAAATCTTTTTGTCAGTTTTCGAAAAATTTCCTACCAAACATAACCGAGCTCATATCCTACGTAGGCGCATCCTTCACACTTCAGGTTACGCCCGCTCTTCGGCCTGCCCGCCGCACAGCCATAAAACACAGACGCCACGCAGCCACGCTCACAGCTCGCAACATTATATAGTATACAGCATTACGAAAACAGGAACTCGATGAAATTAGTCGCACACACCGCGACCTCGGTACATATAGAATTAATAAGCACTCGACCATCATCCCTTCCCGCTGCAATATATCACGCGCAGCATCGCACAACGATAAAAGAATAAGAAGACACACAGTGCTCTAATACAGAGACGATCGCCGCACACTTTGCCCCCCGCGGGGCCCGCGCGCTGATTCGCACCGATCATTTATCACCACCACCACGTGGGCACGCGCCGCGGCTGCGACCTCCCGGGGGAGGTGGAAGGAAAACTGTGTGCGCGCGCGGCCCGATCGACGCGCTTATAATCTCGTTGGACTGAAAACTTTCGGGATTTATCGGGGCGATTTTTATCTCGCGCGCGATTGGCCGTTTCTTTTTCTCCCGTTTCCCACGCCTAAGTGGTTTCATTTTTTTGCGAATGTGAGGAGTAGAGAGGAGATGGGAGAGAGAGAGAGAGAGAGAGAGAGAGAGAGAAAGTGAGAGTGAAAGTTTTTTCCAACCCCAAGTTTGATGGATTTCGATTGTTTGCTAACTGAGGGTAATATTTTTTTCGACGATTTCTTGTAGCAGCAAGTGTGTGGCGCGATGGGAGCGGCGAGTAAATCAATCGGGCCGATATAGACGGCTTATGGCTGTGGTATAATTGGTGAGAGAAGTTTGTGAGAGCTGGAAGTTTTTTTTTTTAAGGAATAATCGATAAAATACGTAAATGGAAAAATTTAATATAATAAAAAATATTCTCGTTATGTTACTGCATAATGATTCAGGGGATTACGTAAATATAGTTTGGATAGTGCCGTTCGAGGGAACTAATTTCATTTTACGTAACATGATTTACCTAATTCATCTCTATATTCAAGTTATTATAGAATTACCGGTGGGATGGAAATGAAAACATTTGTTTGTAGAAAGTTTATCAAAATCACGAAAATTGTTTACCCTTTACACAGTTGTGTAACTTGGAATTAGTGCGGCAAAATACTGCGTAAAATGTGTGCAATTTGCAAATTCCACAAACGGGTTACTTCTTGAGGGCTTGGGCTGGAATTGAAAAGTACACAAAAGTTCGACCGAGTTGAGTGAGCGAACTGCACGCAAACTGTGCATGCGCATAGACACACAAAACGCGCATACACACATAGACGTGTACGTACTATAAATAATGTTTGCCCAAATACCTCGATCTCCGCGAAAAACTGCTGTATATCATTCCAATGAACTAATCATTTCTACCTCCGAACCCTCTAAAAAACCGCTGCCAATTCATTGGCACGTAGCTTCCTCAAACTTAATTTACTGATTCCTTTAATTAATTTTTAATTCCAATATTTAAAATTTAATACTTTATTTTGTACGGTGAGACTATGTTAAATGGTTGGTGACTTTTTATTAAAATACAAAAAAATATCATCACGACCAGATATTCGAGATTAAAAATTTTTTTTTAATGTTTTTTAATACTGATATCTCAGAGAATATTTTATCAATTTGAAATTTTAACCAATTATTACAATTATTTTTTACAATATTTAGTTAAATTTTCAAGAGATTATCTTAATTTCTTTTGATAAAAAAATTATTTAAAAAAACTTGCGTTTTTATTAAAAAATGTTTGGCACATCGATAACGAAAACCACCACAATGCTAGCAGCGATCGATACATTTTTATTCATGAATTGTGAAATTTGTCTATTGGAATACGTTGTTGATATTGAAATAGCTTAAAAAGAACAGGTAAGTTATGAAACTAGAGCTCAAACTTTCAAATTAATAAAATATTTATTGATCTAGAAATGATCAATTTAATTTGAGACTGATATTTGAAAAATATAATTTATTCTAAATTTAAGTTTGTAAATTTTTATAAACTTAACGAAAATTTTCTTTAAATATATGAAAATATCAATTTTTCTATTTACTGTTTATCTAACATGACGATAATTTTCTAATCCTTTCAAATTATTATTTCATTTTATATAAAGATTCTGCATAAAAGACATTATTTTTTTAAGAATAAAATCATAAAATCGTCGTTATTGAGTATTTATTCACTGTCGAACTACTCATTCACTGGCGGAACGTATTTACTTATTTTTATTATATTTATATTATATTATTAATATTTCATCTACTTATTTTTATTATATATTTACATACCTTTTTAAAAAATTGTTTATAATTCTATTCTTTTTTTTATATTTTTGACACTGACGTAAAGTTAAAACATTTTAAAATACTAATCAAAACAGACTTTTGCTTTTAAATCCATTTTTAATTCTCTTAACTAAATAACAAAAATTGAATTTTTTTTATTCGTTTATTTACTGTTGAAATCACCCTAAGTAAATATTCCAATTTATGTTATTAAGCAATATGCATTTTTCAGATATCAAATTTATTATATTTTAAAGCAAAATAGTAGTTTTCGATACAAGTACGAAAGTGTTGATTCTAGCACGAGTGTGAGGTTTGTCGCGCGATCGAAGCGAGGGTATTATATTCAATTATCACACTTATAATTAATAATCTACGAAATGATGCCTCCCCCCCCCCTCCCGATAAAAACATCCCCTGCTTCCTTTACATTTTTCATCGCGTCAGTTTGTGGAATAACGCGTAGTCATCATCGGACCCCCCGACCGATTACAGTAATTCGCCACTGATGTGTATATCACCCTCTCAGCGCGAACGCTGGGGAAAAAACCCCTCACGTTCCCCAGCGACGAAAAAAAAGAAAACAGGCGAATAATTTACAGTATTACATCGGCGAAGTATCAATCTCTCTCACTCTCGCAGCGCGGAGGAGGATGGAGGACAAAAACAGATCCATCAAAAGTTCCACGAACTCTGGAGGGCGGGAGGGGGGTGGAAAATCACGCGCAAGAGAAGGGTAAAGTGCGCGAGAAGCGCCCACCCACGTACCGCGTGCAGATAGCTAAGATGTATGAAGGGAGGGGAGAAAGCTGCGAAAGGAACGTCTACGAGACAATGAGGGGAAAATGCCTGAGAGTAGAGAGCGAGAGAGAGAGAGAACTAGCTAGAGACTCGTAGGATGCTCGTGTAGTGTGTGCAAAAGAGATCGTCTTCTCAGGTTTCGCGCACATTATTATTTCCGTGAAAGCTATACGGCGCGGGAAAATGTTTTCGTTTGGAGATACTGTCTGAGTGGCTTTTTCGGATTGATAGTCTTTCTTGTTGAGCGTTGCGAGTGTGCATGAGTATCTCCGTCACATTACGAGTAATACATTATTTAAAATGTGAACATGTCTTGTGTATGACGCAATTATGAATGTCAATTTGGTATATGTGCGCTGCGTTAATGGTGTGCCTAATGCTTTCAAAACTATACTCTCTAAATTTTTTCAGTGCAAGTCGGGCACTGATACAGAATAGTGAATATACACTAATTTTTCAGTATATTGTTGACTTAGTAGAAAAAGCGGACCCGTCGATTTTTCCTTGGAAAAGCGGGCACGTCGATTTTTAGTTGAAAAAGCGGACACCTCGCGTTTGAATTTTGTTCTCTTTATTCAAAAAGATAAATTTGATAAATGTATAATTGAAGCAACGATACCAGAAAATACATAAATAAAGTACAGAGAGCGACAGATGATTTTCCAGTGCCAAATTTGAAAATGGCAAGAAATGACCAAAAATAAGCGATGTTTGCCAAATCATCGTAATTCTTAAAATTTTCGTCATTTTTCGCACTTTTCATTCATTTTCAAATTCACGTAGCTTTGCACCGAATCGACCGATTTTAACGATTGCCCTCTCAAATTAAAGCTCTATTCTTCAACTTTAATCGCTTTTTTGTGGAATTTTGTTTGGCCTCTTCAATAGCTTGTTATTGGTTCATCATAAATGACAACTTTTCACCCATTTTTCCCATGTTAAATTTCTATAAGAAAAATTAAAAGTGCTGTAAAAAAATGATACCACTCAATCGGTTTGGAACACACGTTTTTTCACGATCTGTAAGGTTCAAGAAACGAGAAAAACCTTGTGTGGTAAGTGTGCATTTAAAAAAATTTTTCATTTTTTTTCGCGACGTAAAAGGGAAATTTCCCAAGAATTGCTCATATACGTAATTGCGTAGAAAACCAACCGCATACTGCGCGGACGGCTTCGTTTAAATAGAACTAATTGATACAAAGAGAATTTACAGAATTAAACGCTGAACCTTGCCGGAATTCCCCTCCACCCCCAAACCACTTTGTAACGGCAAGTTCTCGACCACCTTTTACCCAAGACAGACGGGCGAACGCGCGCGCGTCAGTCCTGAAACTCTCGAGCTCTCTCGCGCGCGAAAATTCGCGCCTATATACACACGCAGCCGCTCTCGCATTTGTCTCGTCGCTCTAGCTCTGCGGCTCGAACTTCATGGGACACTTGCAGCTGCGCACGCTTGAGCACACACACGCGTATATATACGTGAGCGCATCGCATATAAACGTCAGGCAGAGGCGGCGGCGGCACGCCCGCGGGAAAACGGGGAAAGCCTGATCCTCATCCTCCGCGCCGACGAAAGAGAAAAGAAAGACATTAACGTCATCCGCGGCGACGACACGTTGATCCACGACTCTTTCATGGGAATTGGACGGTGAAAAATGCCCGGCCATATCCCCTCCCCCCGGCCGCATAACGTGGCCTGCATTAGCAGATTGTGTGGCCGGGATGGAGGAGGGAGGGGGAGGGGGTGAAGAAGACACAGTGTCACCGATATACGAATGATACTCGCGGTTATCATTGTTTGCGTGCGCGCGCCTATGTCTTGCGTGGCATTGTTCCCAGCGAAGGTGCCACTGCCCTTGCGGAATTTTCTTCTGCCCGCCGAACAAAAGTGTAAGTCGGGGGCCTAACCTTCCTCGAATTGGAGCCAGCGCGCATGTCTTCGCGTTTGTCTTCTCCTAATGCGCCGGATGACCTACTTGCGACATATTGTACCCCGGGTGCCCGCGGAGTGCAAAACGAATTTTCATTAGGGGCTTTAGAATTCTTCGCCGGCGGCTGTAGCGATAATTCAGCGACCCGAGGGTTTAATTTCTTTGCACTTATCGGGGAAAATTATTTTTTTTCCTCTCTCCCATGGTACTTTTCTACTTCTAGCTGTCCTGTGTAAAATTATCAAAATTAACAGATATGAAGAATTAACTTCGCGGCAAATTCACTTTTTCCAAAATGCTTCTTTCCTATATACTTATTTCAGCGCTTCCAGATGTTTGCTCTCTAATCGATCGTTACCAGACGTTTCATCCAAACCGTTTCGTCCAAGACATTTGGTCCAAAGGACGTTTGGTCCAAAGGACGTTTGGACCAAAGGACGTTTCGTCCAAAGAACGTTTGGTCCAAAGGATGTTTGGTCCATAGGACTTTTGATCCAAAAGACGTTTGGTTCAATGGACGTTTCATGTAAAAACTAATCCTGCTGCGTAAGAGCAAAAGAACAATAATTTTGGATAACTTTGTTAGTTTTTCGCTATTATTATATTATAAAATAAGGCTCTTACAAGAAAATATTACAGACAAAAAAGTTGTATTTTAATTAGTTTTAGCAGCTCGATCTATTTGATTTTTATTCAAATTTAATTTTCTGATCATTTTCCTAAAAAATCGATTTTTTCAAATTGTTATTTGTGATCGCATTTTTACATTTTGTATTGGCTCACCTCCGAATTTAAACTTTTGCTTTCCTATATTATGACGAGTATTCCAAGAAAAAATCCGATCAGATTTTTACAATTTTCATTGAGATAATCGGGGACCTTGATTATATACGAACGTACAGACATACATACGTTTTGGGGAACGCATAAAAGAGACTCTGGTTGGGGGAAAATCATTTTTACTCAACAAATTTTTATTATAATATGGGCAACAAATTTTGCTCTGGCAAAATTATAAGGCCCTTCCGAGTAATGGTCGTACGTAATGATTAAATAGTGTGCGATATGAATAGTTACGCAAACCATAAGTCAAAATTTATGAATCAGGTACTATGCATAACACAAAGAAACATGATAAATTACATGACTTGAATTTAAAAATTTGATTTCATTTTATTGATATCTTTAAAAATATTCATTGTATTTTCACGAAATTCTTACCAGCAGGAACTAAAAGCCCCCTGCTAAAGTTCAATAACAAGAGCGATATTATTTCTTTAGTCAAACATGTACTTCACTGTTTTCAAAATAGATGAAACTCTTAATTTTCCACAAATTTTTTACTAGACTCGTTTAAATAATTGGAGAATAGATTCCAGATAATTTCGTGATGTTATCTTCAATTGCTTCAAGCAAAAAATGTGTCGAATAATGGAGTTGATTTTCTTTCTAGCGATTGCAAATTATTTGTGCAAAACTGTGTTAAACTCTGCCAAAGTGTGCCAAAACTGCGCTGAACTGTGCACACCGGTATTAAAAATCAAATTATTCTTATTTTGGACAAAACGTCATTTGAATCAAACGACCTTTGGACGAAACGTCCTTTGGACCAAACGTCCTTTGGATCAAATGTCCTTTGGGCGAAACGTCTTGGATGAAACGTCCTTGGACGAAACATCCTTAGACGAACCGTCCTAAACCCCTAATCGATACACTGAAAAAATTGAAAAAATATCGGAAATCACAAGAGACAAACGTTGAGGTATATTTCCAAAATAAAGTATTACTCTCGCAAACTAACCTCAGTATAGCTGTTAGAGCAATACGGATGCTTGAAATTATGTCAAAAGTAGATTTCCACGTAAATACATTTGGCCGTCGTAGTCATACTCGTAGCTGTATGGATACTACGTGTGACAACGTGGATAATCCTTAACTTTTTTCTTGGAATATTTCGGATTGCATTAATATATATATTTTAATTTGAAAATAAGTTGAAGATTAAAATAAAAAATATTTTATGTTCATACTGTAACAGTAATGTCACGGTAAGATATTATAGTGAAATTGAGTATAATGAATTAGTTGTCACAGCTATGCCGTATCCGTGTAGGTCTGACAACAATAATTTTATTGCTGTATACTTTTATTGCTCCTATAGGAGCAAGTACATTGTTAGATTTCAAGTACTTTTTTTTCAGTGTACATATGCAGCCGCAGGACTGACGACAACAATATCCCCGATATATTCTGCACCTCCCCACAAATCATCCCTGTAAATCGTCGCTGATCCTGTATCACCTTGATCCCCGCCTCCTCTCCCCGTCCAGCCGGCATTCACTGAATTCCAATCGCGCCAGCAGCGCGCCTCCGAATGTGGCGGCCAAAGTTTCCGCGCGCCGCCGGCGTCGTCGTCATCGTCACGACCTCATCCTCTCTCACTGCTGTGTCGAAACTCCGACGTCGAACTGTTTATGCGGGATACGACCGCGGGATGCGCGCCGATAAATGAGCCGACTCATTGTTTCCCACCGCGTCGGGTGAAATCAGGCCGAAAATTGCGTTAGGCGCTGTCGCGCACGCGTTGCACTTTCGACTGACTTTTACGTCCCCGCGGTAATCGATCTTTTGTGACTTTCTGAAGAATCGAAGATTGATAGTTGGGCGATTGATCGCTTTCATTATATGCGACAATATCAGTCTGGCGTTTTTGCAATTCCGTAGTATTTTTGTACTAATTTCCAATATGCAGAGACGTGCTCATTATTTCATTTATTCAGATGAATCGTCTATCTAATATCTGTCTTCTTAATACAATTTATTCAACAAGCACATAAGCAATGACTCGTCTGACATGAAGGCAGTCGATTAAAATTCAATAGACACACATATTGATAATGCGCGACATAACACACGCGCGGCGTCGACGCACACCAAAAAGAATTCTCATCTGCGCATCATATATCTACCCGTCCGACCAACTGCACCCACCTACATACCTTTCTCTCCATCATTGTTCTCTCTTACACAAGCATGAACACTGTACATAGCACACCCACGCAGGCGACAAATCCATACAATGGATGTCGATCAATGATTCAATGAAAATCTCATTTTTGCGCGCGAACCGGCACGTCGCGCGTTTTTACCTGACGCGCGCGTGAACTCAGCGCCCCGTAAAATTTGCACGACCACGCGCTCGCATGCTTTACCAGCTGTCAATTTGTGAAAGGCGCGCTCACGAACTTTATATGACCACTTTAATCCAACGTGAATGATGAGAAATTATGAAATTCCGGAATGCTCGCAACACGTCGCCTGCACGTGTGGTGTACGCAGGGATGGGGAAGGAGATAATGTATGTAAATTATGTTTCGAGATAATTTTGGGAAAATTTTTTTGAACAATCGTTTGCTTTTAAATTTCGCGTTATTGTTATTTTAATTAATTTTTCATTAATCTGTTTGAAGCTTTAATTTATCAATAAGCTCCAGAATGTAGTATTTTTCACTGGATGCATAGTCTCGAAGTAATTTTGTCCAGCCAGTTTTTGTACGGATTTCCATATTAACTACAATAAATTATATATCACGTGTGCCGTGATGAACATTCTGTAACGAACTATAAGAGAAAATTTAAACTTCCCACGTGACACTTTAATTACTCCAATTCAATCACGAATCAGTACACGTATTGTTGCCGTTTGAATATACCATCGCTTTGGATTTTCATAAATTGATGTAGGTATACGGTTTTTTATTAACAAATTAGTGAAATTGAACACTCCCAGTATATTCTTAATTCGTTTTCGAATATGTTAATTAGAAAAAGTTATTTGAAAATAGTTGCTTTTTATTAAACATTTATTTGACATATATATTACTAAGTACAAACTTTTTAACCTCCATAATTAAGTAAAAATATTATAAATAATAAATACATACATTATAAATTATAATTATTATAATTATAATAATAATAATAATAATAATAATTATTATTATTATTATTATTATTATTATTATATTAATTATTATTATTATTATTATATTAATATAGATATTTCACGCGTGTCGTGATGAACATTTAAACACTCAATTACATGAATTCAATAGCGAATCAGGGACAAAAAAATTACACATATTGTTTACCGCTGAAATAAACCATCACTTCTTATTCTTGAAAATTAATATGTATATATGTAGGTATACCATTTTAATTGAGAAATTAGTGAAATAAAAAAATTTTAAGAAGTACAATACATGTTTAATTCTTCTTCGAATGTAAACTGATGCTTTTCATCATTCAATTATGATTTGTTACGTATGTATCGGAAGATGTTCGTAGCATGGCGGTCGTTATGGAGCACCCACTGGAGCACCATCGCAGCTACGTCGAGCTGGTCCCACTACGGAAAGTGCGGACTTGCACTTTCCGGCGAGGCCTCACGGATTCTCGCGTGTCGTGGGAACAGCTCTTATCGGAGCTGCGAGGTGTCCACTGGACGGCCAAGCAGCCACTACGGCTCGTCCATGACCGATTAATTGTTTTAGTGGTTTTAAACTCTCTTGCATTCTACAGAAAAAAGTCGTGCCAAAACTGGTAATGGGTCATATATGGGTTGAAATGAAGGATATTTCACATTCCCAACGATGGAGCAATTGAGTTAATAACGACTTAATTAATAGTGATAAAATAATTAATGTATTAATTAATAAATTAATATATAATATTTTATAATATATATAATGTTACAAAATATTATAGATATTATATATTTATAATGTATAATAAATAATAAATATTATAATTATTATTATAATTATTATTATAATTAATAATAATTAATTATAATAATTAATAATAATTAATTAGTATAATTAATTATTATTATAATTATTATATTATATTATAATTAATAATAATTAATTAGTATAATTAATTATTATTATAATAATAATAATTATAATATTTATTATTTATTATACATTATAAATATATAATATCTATAATATTTTGTAACATTATATATATTATAAAATATTATATATTAATTTATTAATTAATACATTAATTATTTTATCACTATTAATTAAGTCGTTATTAACTCAATTGCTCCATCGTTGGGAATGTGAAATATCCTTCATTTCAACCCATATATGACCCATTACCAGTTTTGGCACGACTTTTTTCTGTAGAATGCAAGAGAGTTTAAAACCACTAAAACAATTAATCGGTCATGGACGAGCCGTAGTGGCTGCTTGGCCGTCCAGTGGACACCTCGCAGCTCCGATAAGAGCTGTTCCCACGACACGCGAGAATCCGTGAGGCCTCGCCGGAAAGTGCAAGTCTGCACTTTCCGTAGTGGGACCAGCTCGACGTAGCTGCGATGGTGCTCCAGTGGGTGCTCCATAACGACCGCCATGCTACGAACATCTTCCGATACATACGTAACAAATCATAATTGAATGATGAAAAGCATCAGTTTACATTCGAAGAAGAATTAAACATGTATTGTACTTCTTAAAATTTTTTTATTTCACTAAGCATTGTACTTCTTAAAATTTTTTTGTTTCCTCAGCACGGTCTCCCTCCTCGTACCGAAATCATTCGATATCTAAGGGGGTAGCATGTAACGTTTAGTTCGATATCAGATCGAAAAAGAGTACACACGGTACGCATTGAACAACTTTCGTCACGTTCGAGGTACTTGCCCTAATTTTGAAAAATATGATTAATCTTCCCCCCTTTAGTAAACGTGTAGATTTGTAAGTTTATCATCACATCATCGCAGATCGAAGTAAAGTTGGCACGCTGAATGTCATCCTCCGAAAGATGGAATCACGGTAGTTTATACATACCTATATGTATAAGAAAGTCCTGAAAAAGAAAGGTAAAAAACCATTCCGAATAAGTTGTTAAGTTTAAGTTTTTTTTAACATTGTTGGAATCTCATTCTACAAATGGATTTTATAAATGCTTTTTAGCGAAGCACGAGTAGGAAGTATGCAATCATGGTTATTTAAGGTGGAATGGCAGAGTAGAGAGGATAATGCTATTTATAAGTAATTTAAAAATGAAGTCAGAAATTCAATAAATTTAAGATTTATTTGATAACACAGGGCAACAAATTTTTATTTTCAATTAACAATTTTAACAAAATATGACAGAAAACGTGGTAGTGGCTTTTAGGGGGTTTTGAGTTATGGTCAATGATTTTGTTAAAATTTAACACATTTTTGCAATTGACTAAAAATCTGATGTGTAGAAATTCTGAACGGATTCGAATTCAGCAGCCGAACATATACCCACAGAGCTGGCGCGTTGGCTCACGTCAATTGAAAATAACAACATTTTGCCCTGGGTTATCAAGTAAATGCGTATTGAGTTTCTTACTCCATTTAATTACTTAGAAATAGCACCATCCTCTCTACTCTGTCATTCCATCTTCAACAAACGTGATTGCATGCTTCCTACTCGTACTTCGCCAAAATACCAAGCCACACTCTCTCCTTTCCTCGAAGAAAGAAAAAATATATTTTCTCATCATCATAAGGAGGCCAATGGCCTTTCGCTTCATATTTGCCCTTCCATGGGGGGGGGGGGGGGCAGACAATTTATTAGCGGTAGCATCACTGCATGCCACGCGTCTTTGAGTCGGCGCACTTCGTGCGCGCAGCAGGCAAAACATTCAATTTGCCTCTCCTTAAAAAAAGAGAGCCTTTATCCTTATTTGATGTGACAAAGCCACTACCGGGAAAAGCCTTCGGAAATGCAACGGGTTTCGCGAAAAACTCACAAGTGCGCGGGCGCGCGCATCACAGACTAATCGGCCTAAAAGCATTTTTAGTGGTACTCGTCGTCCGTATAAGCGTGGCGTACCTCGCGAGCGCGCGTATAGCGCCCAGAAGAGAGCTGGCGAAGGAGGAAAAGAAGGAGAAATAAAAGCCATTGCTGTTTGCAGACAAAGAAACGTTGTTAATGGGAGGGAAAAGGATAGCCAGAGAGAGAAAGAGAGAGAGAGAGAGAGAGAGAGAGAGAGAGAGAGAGAGAGAGAGAGAGAGAGAGAGAGAGAGAGAACAAGAAAGAATGCGTGCGTGCTCCGCTGTTGCCACAATGCTTGAAGCTTCCGTCGTCCGCCCATTCAGCTGAATGGCGTTTTTGCATAACTCCATAATTTCGTTTCGCGAAAAAGCTCGCGCTCGGTTCCGCGAGCTCTATCTCTGCATCTTGCCCCTCCCCCGCCCCTCTTCGCGAGACGGCGACGACTACGAGGAGGACGTCGACGAAAATGCCCAATTTCCTCGTCTCGTACCATCCCGTGACGCTGTCGCCGCGCCGTGTATTTTAATGGTGATCTGTGCGTTGAACTCGCTCGGGTCATGGGACGCGATGATGCCGTGTCTTGGATAAGACGATGGTAGTTTGCATAGTTGAAGGAAAACTTTTATCTAATAAAGGTCTTAACGGGGTCATCCGACGAAGACAGATTTTATGTATCATATTTTAGAATCACATTATGTTAGTAAAGAATATTCAATTATTTTATTTCTGTTATACAATAAATGTATGCTAATTACGCTGTTTCATCCAAATATTATGTGCCTCTCATATTATTACATATTATATTAATTCATGCATTAATATATAAATTACGCGGTAATGTATTATCATAATGTAAAATCTTAAATATTTTAATTACTTCGTCATTATACATATTGTAACTTGAATAATAAGTACTAATTATTTCAATTGGGAAAAAATCGATAACAAATATTTAACCAGATATTCAATTATTCTTCATATGAAATTAAGAGTGCACATTAAATAATTTATATACTTCTTGGATTGAAATTGAAAATTCAACCATATACGTCCTAGTAATAACAAAATTCAATTTACTAATTCACAAAAATTATCCATTCGAGTTAGAAAAATCTTATTCGGCAAACTTTCCCCTTTCGTAGACACCGCCTTAGAAAGCTGGACTCGTAAAACAAGCAAAGCAGCGTTCATTTTCAAATTTCCAAAAGTTCGTCGGAAAATGTAGTCCAAGTGATCTGTCGAGGCCGTCGCGCATGTACCGCCACTGCATTTTGCGGGAAAGTCTGAAAGACATACGTGCAAGCGCAATCCATCAACTTTATCAATTTCGTGGTGAGCGGTCGGAGGAAAAATTCTATGCTCTCTCTCTCTCTCTCTCTCTCTCTCTCTCTCTCTCTCTCTCTCTCTCTCTCTCTCTCTCTTTCTCTCTCCAGATTTACATCGTATCTGTCGGGCCAAGTCATGAAGAGTTCTTAAAACGCATCCGAGAAAGGAGCGCGCGAGTGGATACAGAAAAAGACTAGGAAGAGAAGGTGGAAAAAAAGGAAGAGAAGAAAGCAGGTCAAAGAATGCCAATAAAGACGACGAGCTACTTCCGCTCGCATTCCGCATACGCCACTTATAAAAAGCTCTCCTAGCCCCCCTGCGAGCTACCAGCGCACGCGCTTACAAAGTTCATATGTGATATCCGCGTGTATAATGTAAATTCTTGTAAAGGTCTCCATGATAAAATTTTGGAGAGTCATTATTTACTTTACGCAATGAATATCGCGAGGGAAATCAATTTTACTTTTCATGCGAGAGCAGACATTTCCTACGTCGCGCTTCAAAAATCTTTCAAGCGTATGATTTTCCTATGTAAATACGATCGTTTCTGTGACTACAGTACAAAGTGTACCTCTTACTTTAACCGGTCCAGATGCGGGTACTCCTACTTTTTGCAACGGCGAACCGCAGTCCGAGAGCGTTTTGAATTCATATACAGAGAAGACATAAATTTTCTCTCTCTCTCCCTCTCTCTCTCTCTCTCTCTCTCTCTCTCTCTCTCTCTCTCTCTCTCTCTCTCTCTCTCTCTCTCTCTCTCTCTCTCTCTCTCTCTCTCTCTCTCTCTCTCTCTCTCTCTCTCTCTCTCTCTCTCTCTCTCTCTCTCTCTCTCTCTCTCTCTCTCTCTCTCTCTCTCTCTCTCTCTATGGGAACTACTACTAGTTTTGAGGCGAGGCTATTGAGACATGTTTATACTTCAATAAACCGTGGTCAGGTCTTTACGATCCAAAAAATCATTTGAGCATGAAATAGAAAACTTCTGCATGCTCGGCACCGTAAAATCCTGATTTTTACGATTTTGCGCCACGAGATAATTTATCGCCGCCATATTTCTCGCGTATCATTCTCCTCTTCAACTTAAAGCCTTCTCTTACATCGACAGCGACGCTCACACAAAGGTATGTAACATAGCTACCTCAGCTCGCCTAATCAAACAAAAAAGCGAGCATTAGAGCGTCCCTCAGCTGCAGCTGCAGCCATCGCATCCCCTCTCACAAAGTCCCTTCCCTCTTCCTCCCGGCACAGCGATTCGCTCTCTCTCTCTCTCTCCCTCTCTCTCTCTCTTTCTCTCTCTCTTTCTCTCTCTCTCTCACTCTCTACTTTCCCGCGGTCCTGCGGAGAATCCCGGAATAAGCTCCCTCTCTGGCCTCAACTGTCCGGGAGCCTTCACACAGAGCTCGGCGGCGGCGGCGGTGGCCTCAATGAGATGCATCGCCACGTAGCGACAGGTCTCTGCGGATATATCCCGGAGAGCCACTCGGGAACTTCGTTTACATCGGCGAGTTTCCGAAATCCCGGGTGGATGGCGCGCTCTCTCGCCCGCGCGTTTGGCCCCATGGCCGCACGTACGTGCGATGAATCACTGCTGGCGCCGCCGCCGCCACTGGCTGCAGCCAGTTTTCTTCTTTCGAGGGTCGTCGGCTGCTGCTGCTGCTGCTGCTGCCGGCGTGCTGCCTTTTTTCCGGGGGTTTTCACTCCGCGTATTCCGCTCGCACGCGACGAGGAGGAGGCTGCAGTTATACCAAGGAGGAGGAGAAGAAGGAGAGAGAGAGGGAGAGGAAAGCTCCCGTCGTGAATCAAGGCAGTGTCGCGCGAGAAAACGCTATACGTATATATACGGAGTGCCAGGCTCTTGACTCTTTCTCTCCCTCTCTCGCTCTCTCTCTTGCTCTCGGTTTTTAAGGCTGGCCCACAATTATGCGGCGAGTGACGTGACCTGTGTGATTGTGGCGGGAGAATAACAATGCTTCTCGAGGCTGCAATTAAAAAGATGGGTGTAATTTGGGTAATGAAATGTATATAATTTGAACCTCGTAAGGACAATTACCATGGTTTCTAACCGAGGTACTTTCGTTACTTAATTGAGCCTAGAGAATGCATAAAAGACAATGTATTTCAACGTTTTTCTTACATCTTGTTAAAATCTTAGAAGTTAACTAGTTAGTAGCATTAACAATAAACTTTTATTTTAGTGTAATAATGTTAGTTGCTACCATTATTTTCTTAATTTATCAATGTTTTCTTAATGTCGAATTCCTTTATCTATTGACAGTCGAAAAAGAATTAAACATATCTTGAAAGTATTTTATTTCACTAATTCTTCCTTATACATAAATATATGTATCAATTTCCGAAAATTAAAAGCGATGGTATATTCGAGCGATCAACAATGCATGTACATTCGTCATTGAATTCGTGTAAATTAAAGTGTTACGTAGAAAGTTTAAATTTTCTCATATATTTCGCTACAGAATATTCATCACGACACACGCGATGTATCGATTGTAGCCACATAGTAATTAATTTTAAAAGCCGCACAGAAACAAGCTGGACAAAATTAGTTCACTTTCGAGACTATATCGTCACTTCCTATGAAGACTAGCACATTTCAAACTTCTACCATATTATATTCGGTGAAAAATACTATATTATAAAAATATTTAGTTATTTAAGCTCAATTAATTAATTAAAGCAACAGTTTATAATTAAAAAAAAAAGTTATTGTTTCTAACAAGCAAAATTTACTTTATTTATCCCTTTCCTGACCCCCAAGTAAAACCACGTTATCTTTAATTATTAACTACAGGCACGCGGATTAACAGGTCGTACACGGAGAAAAATTAAGTGTAGCAAAAATTACTATTTCCTTTAGTAACCGTGGATCAGATTCAAATTTTCATGAAAATTACTACAATTTATAGTAAAATTGCTATTATTTTGTAATTTTTACTATATAATTAGCAATTTCTGCTATAAATTATAGTAATTTTCATGAAAATTTGAATCTGTCCCACGGTTACTATAGAAAATAGTAAATTTCCAACATAATTTTTCTCCGTGTAATAAAGTTGGCCTGCGAGTTTAAAATGTTTAGAAAATTTTTGGAATTACATATTATAGACAGATTGCGTCATCATTATTATACCATATCATCAGACAAATACTTATTGAATTTCTTACTCCAATTACTTATAACATCGCCCTTTATCTATAATAATAACAATAATAAAATCATCTCTTTGCTAGACGTAAATTTCAATGAAGCTATCACCATCCTAAAGCAATCCTAGCTTGTCGTACTTTCCACTCTTCTTAGGCCTCAGCCTGAGAGCCGCAGCTCAAACCGGGAACTATGCTTGTCGCCGAGAAGCGGTTCGTCAGCGGTTAGCCATCTACCTGGAGCGACAACGTGTGACCATGCCAAAGATTGTGAGAGAGAGAGAGAGAGAGAGAGAGAGAGAGAGAGAGAGAGAGAGAGAGAGAGAGAGAGAGAGAGAGAGAGAGAGAGAGAGAGAAAGAGAGAGAGAGAGAGCTTCTCTGGGGCGAAAAACAATAAAACTATACGAACGAGAAAACCTGTATATAGGCAAAGTGTTTTAGTAGAGATATGCCTAGTTAGTTTGTAAAAGCTGCTGATAGTATAGATTGGGTGTACCACCTTTGCTAAATCAACTATACCCATTCCGTTATATGACCAGAGTCAGCTAGTCACATAGAGAGGTTTAGTTTCACTTTAACTTTATTATTTTCTAATAAAGAAATTAGTTTAATTGTAAACCATATCGACAATATTTTATTAAATATAAATATTACAGATCAGCGACATAATAAAATTCATTGTTAAATGATAAAATCTTCGCCAATTTTTGCAATGTTTCTCATGAGTTAATAAAAATCTTAATATTCTTTTAATGCCAATACTTTAAGCTCCTGATAAATTACTTGGGATGGACGAATGATTCTGAACCAATACCCAAGCTTAGTTCTATCACATCCACTTAAATCGCACGCGATTCGTTCCCCTTCTAAAACTAAAAATTCCACTCGATACTCCAAGACAATACACAACTGTCAGATAGCCGAGGTTCCCCATTCTTTTCCACACCGCCGCCGGTGCAACGCGACCACCATCCATTCGCACACGTTCCGAAACACGATTGTGGCCACTATATACATCTCACACGAGCGCGCCCTTATACCCAGCGGAGCTTGCAGGCCGCTGCACGGTCCACGCCCAGAAAAGGCATTTCTGCAAGACGCAGCCCAGCAGCCAAGAGAGAGAGCACGAGAGAGAATGACCTTATAGGTAGCCTCGCATCCCTGACAAAGTGTTATTGCTTCCCTCTGGTCGGACGGCCGTGTCGGCTCTCTCTCTCCCTCTCTCTCTCTCTCTCTCTCTCTCTCTCTCTCTCTCTCTCTCTCTCTCTCTCTCTCTCTCTCTCTCTCTGCCGCGTGCTGCAACTACGCCTCTCGCTTATACCGGGACTTTACGAGTTTCGCGCGCGAGCCACTCGAAGAGGATTCGGAGAATCTGATTTGAATCTACGATATCCGCAGCAGCACGCTCATATAAGGACGCGTTGCCGCCGCGTTTTAATGGCCCTGAGATCGGAGCTCGGGGGATGGGGGTTGAGGAGGTTACGAGTAGTCCCGTCGTGGTTGTCGTTGTCGCACTTGCCCATAAGTTAGTCAAGTTTCGCGCCGGGGCGCTGCACGCACGCGGCTTGAGAGAGAAATAGGACGTACACGTGCGCGCGCGCGTGTGTGTGTGTGTCTGGCTCCGTGTGTTGGTTCGCGGCTGTATCGGTTCAGGGTGAGAAGATAGTTGGATGGAGAGGGAGGGGGGGAGTATGCGTAAGGGCTTTAACGATGGGGCGAATATTAATTTTCGGGCAAACTTTATATGGCGGTACACTGTTTCCTCGTCTTCGCTGCTGTTTCCGTCTTCCTGCACGTTATGTGGCCTGGAAGAGATAAGTCTTTCAAATCATTATGTTTGAAGTTTCGCCCCCTGGGCACGTTCATAGATATTAATTATAGACTTCGAATTTGTGAGATGTAAAATAACAGTTTCTTTCGCTTAATTCTTGCAAATGGAAATCGAAGAGTTTAAAATTTTCTACACCGTACTTTTCACGGATCGAATATAATTGTAGCATTATTTTTGGTATTCACTGAAAGAACAATGTTTCAATAAAATAACTAATGAAAAGGTTAAAATACCAGGAAAATTCAAACGCGCATACTTTTTTTTCGGGTTCTGGGCGCTATTTTTCACTATGATTTAGTTTTAATTAGCTTTTAAGCAAAAAATCAAATGTTCCTGACCAATCAAATCCATCATTCAATGCTTCACAATATCCGTTCATCGCTTTTTAAGGAGAAAAAACACATTTTCAAAAAAAAAAAAAAATATTCACGTTTTTTTTCAAATAACCAATCACACCGATTCTTTAAATGAACCGCTACTCACGGTGATCATTTTTTTAAGAGAGGAAATAAAATTCATGCCAAATCTAAAAATATCCATTAATATTACAATGAAACATTGGATGCGATATCCGTTAAAGGTTATACAGTATGATGAGCTAAACTTTTCACGCCATGTCGCTGTCGCATTCTTCTTTTAGATGAAAAATGAATCCTTGAATAAAGTAAGGCTATTTCTGTATTTATTCATACAGGATATCATCCTGTATTTATCCATTTATGCATGCTATTTCCAATGGCGCTGCTTATACTATAACTAATCAAATCAACTTGCAACGCAATGAACCCTCCTCCACGTTTTTCCAGCTCATCTCGCACAAATCTGCGAAGCAACAACAGCAGCGACCACCGCCTCATCTCTCACTCTTTCGGCCACTCGGCTCGCCTAATCTACGCCACCTCGAGGCATTGCGTCCATCGCGGAGATTAGTCTGGCTGGTCTCCTTGCACCTCAAGGTTGAAAGCTCCGTGAACTCTCTCTCTCTCTCTCTCTCTCTCTCTCTCTCTCTCTCTCTCTCTCTCTGCCTCGCTCTCTCTCTCTCTCTCTCTCTCTCTCTGTTTCTCTCTCTCCCAACAACAAATCTCAGCACTGCCGGCCGTTACTTACTTCTCCGCCGCTGCTTGTCCACGGAGCTTGTTAAAGCTCCGGACGAGCAGCCCCCCGCGGGCCGATTTGAATAATCTGGGGGTGGTGGTTTCTTAGGTCTTCGCCGCGTCACCGTTCACGTATACGTTCGTGTGTGTGTATATATATATATATATATATATATATATATATATATAGAGAGAGAGAGAGAGAGAGAGAGAGCGGGAGAGAGAGCTCTCTGACGTGTATTATCTTTCTGCCGGGTGAGCGTCGCCGTTGCTGCTGGTGCTGTTTCGTTGATTAACCACTAGCTGCGCTCAAGTGGTAAGAGATAAGGTGAGATGACGGGAGGACCTTCGGTTTGTAAGGAGATCTACAGGGTGGAATTTTTTTGTCGTTCAGGTTATCCAGTAATTAGATGGATTACAAATTTTGATTTAAAAAAGATTACAGTGTTATCTGATGAGGACGGATTTTAGATGTAATTTTATTAATATTCAATTATTATTATTTTCTTTCTATTATGCAGTTAATGAATGTTAATTGTATAATTGAACGAACTTACCTGTAAGTGAAGTTCGATTAAAATTGTATTTCGCACGTCTTCTTCCTCATGATCAAATGATAGATGTTTAAAGCTACAAAACGGCAACTGGATATACAGAAAAATGTATCACATTTTGGAAAAAATGTCTCACTCTTTTTGGATTTAAATATCATTCTTCATTTCGACGCTCCCTACGAAAACTAGCACCTTTTTTGGCCTCCTCACGAAGACTAGCACATTTCAGAAAACTGCAACGAAAACTAGCATAACTCACGACTTTGCCGCGAATACTAGTACAATTCGCGAGGTTGCCGCGAAAACTAGCATCATTCACGAGTTTGCGCCGAATAATAGTACAATTCGTAAGATTGCGACGAAAAGTAGCACGATTCGCGAGTTTACGACGAAAAGTAAGACGATTCGCAAGCTTGCCGCGAAAACTAGCACTTCGCATCACTGTGTTAATTTACATAAGAAGCAGTGGAATGTGCTAGTCTTCGCCGCAATCAACCGGATCGGGCTAGTCTTCAACGCAAATCAATGGGGCGTGATAGTCTTCGCGGCCAACGCTGAAATGGACTAGTCTTCTTGGCAATCTGAATCGTGCTAGTTTTCGTAGGGAGCGTCGATTTGTAATCCAACAAAATTACGAAATCGTAATGACAAATTATTAAATATTTTTGAAATCTTCAGTTCGAGTTTAACAATTGTAAAATAATTATAAAATTTAATTATCTGTATTATAGATCAAGCAATCTTTCGTGCACGAAAAGTGAATCAAGATTTACAGATGAGAATTGTCATTTAAAAATGAGTTAAATACTTCATAACTAGAATTTCAATAGAAACACTAGAAACATTGAGTGCAAGAACACGTAATTATTACGAAATCAGTTTCCAGAAAGGTTCAGAATCAAGAAATACATAGTATATCAATGCGATTGATACCCCATTTCAAAAATTTCTTTCGGCACTTTTATACAGTATACTATATTGTAACAGCTAATAATAGATGCTACAGAAAATAATAGATCTAGTTCCCGTGCTGATTAGCCAGTATTGTTAAATAAGAACCAAAACACTATGTTAGTTTATTTTCAATACGAAATAAAACTGTCAAACAAAATTGAAGCAAGGAAATAATAATACACAAGCCATAAATTTTCGAATACCGTAATATAGTTTGTGTTTCAAAAATCATCATTCTAGAAAATACTCCATTAGGTTGGATAAATTAAGCCGTAAAGACTTTAGTTGTATGCAACGTAAAAAATCATGCTGAGAATAAACAAAAAATAGGTATCATCTTAAGAGATTATCCTATTATTGGTGAGAATACGTATATTCCGTGTATGAAAAAAAAGAAAAAACAAAACCTGTTAGATTATCCAAAAATTAAGATAAGATTAATAAATAGATAGTCTCAAAGATAATGCTCTTACACGGGGCAACAGTGCATCCAACCATATCTCAAAAGTTATAGTCAAGTAAAAATGTAGATTTTCTGGAATCGTAAAACATTCGATTTAAAGAAATCCCTACGTCAAGTTCAATGCTTACGTAAGAGCCCTCAATATTTAAGGAACATTATGAAAACAGTTCCACACTACTGGATGAATAAAATAAAGTAGACGAAATGTCTGCGACAAATCGACTAGTAATAGGTATGTTATATGTCGATAGGACGATGTATAGACCAGTGCACTCATGAGCTAAAAAATATGTCTATCAACAATGATTAAATGTTTTCTCACATCAATATCAATTCCAGCTATGCGAATGAACATATAGTGCGACAAGCGCTTCTTCCCGAGCATTAGATAGTGCACAATAACAACTAGTCGATTATCCAATATTCTGAATGCAAGTGTAAATACCCTTAAAGTCAGTAAAGTGTATATGTATATGTTCATCACGTGGCTGCAGGGCCGTCTCTATGCAAAGTCCTAATAGGCCAGGGCCTAGGGCCCGAAGTAAGTTAGGGGCCGGGTCCACGCATATAAGGAAGTCATGAAGACATGAAAAAATAAGCAAAACGATTATTTAAATAATTTTTAAACCCAAGTAGGCGGGGGATGCGAAGTATCCGCATATAAGGGAGTCATGTAGACATGAAAAAATAAACAAAAAGATTATTTAAATAATTTTTAAACCCAAGTATCGGGAGGACGCGAGGTCCACGCATACAAGGCTGTGATGTAGACATGAAAAAATACGCAAAACGATTATTTAAATAATTTTTAAACCCAAGTTGGCGGGGGATATGAGGTCCACGCATATAAGGGAGTTATGTAGACATGAAAAAATAAGCAAAATGATTATTTAAATAATTTTTAAACCCAAGTAGCCGGGGGATGCGAGGTCCACGCATATTAGGGAATTTGGTAGACGTGAAACAATAAGAAAGACAATTATTTAAACAATTTTTAAACCCAAATAGTAATTTTTAAACCCAATTAAAATTCATGAAAATAAAAAATCATTTTTTTTTTAGAATACGGCCCCATTTTATTTTAGGCCTGGTGCCCCATGGTATTGAACAGCACACTTACAAGAGCTATCGTCAACCGCAAGATGTACAAGCGTATGAGCGACGAGTTCACGTGCACTATAAAATCTTTGACTATTCGAATTCATAATCAAGGTAGCTGCAGATCAATCAAATTGTGACTTAATGCAGAACTAAGACAGTCTAATCAAAGAAATAAAATATCACGATATGTAAACGATCAAAGTCTGCTGTAATGATGATCGCAACTATTGAATTCGTGAAATAATATAGATTCACAATTCGCAGTCGAGATGCTGTATGCGCTGATGTAATGTTAGGATACATATAAGAGCAGGCATGTATAAGGACCAGTCGATGGAAGTTAAGAGAAAAAATTGATCACTAGCATCGAGTTCACAACTGATGCTATTATAGTGGCCATTATACGTTGTTGAGGGAGAGATATGCCCTCCCCCTTTCTTTTTGGAATATAAAAGAAAAGATTCATTCCAACACCTAGAGACAAAAACTACGGAGCGCGCCACCTAGACTCCATCATCGGCTACGTCAAAGACCTAGACCAGGCATTCCATGCGCTCCAACATCCAGAAGCAAAAAAACTAAGGAGCGTACGACCTAGACATCATCATCGGCTACCTCAAACACCGTGACCACGTATTAGATGCGCCCTGATATCTAAACGCAAAAAAACTACGCAGCGCACCATCTAGACTTCATCATTGGCCTCCCCAAAGACCTACACTATGCATTCGATGCGTTCCAAGACCTAGAGGCAAAAAACTACGGAGCGTACCACCTGCACTCCATCATCAGCCACCCCACGGTAACCACCTAAAACGCCTTTCAATAGGCCTTTCAATGTGTAGTGTTCGTCAAGACAGAAAAGTATTTATTGATTGGCATCGATTGTTTCCTATGAATGAACTTATGCCAGAGGATGTTACAGGCCAGAGGATATTACATGTATGTAATGTCTTAAAAATCTTATTTGTCTTTGAGTTATAATCTGCCAGAGAAATCACATTTAAAAAGGTACCCGCGCAGAAAAGATCGTATATTTTTTATATAACACCTTGAAATATTAAAATTGAAGTTTTTACGTTTAAAGTAAGTCTGAAGTTTGTAATTGCACTTGGTTAAAAAAGATTTCTATGCACGAATTTATTTTTTAAGGATATTAATCATAACATAGCTATTGTGTAAAAAAAATTGTTTCAAAGTTCAGCAGGTGCTAGGCACTAAAAGAATTAATAAAAGCGCTGACCTTGAACGTAATTAAAATTGTCAATATTAAAGTAAAAAATTAAAACTTAGTGTGGTTTTCGAAATCAAGAACTGCGCCTGCAGCATCACGTGATAATATGTAATTATGGCCGTGTTACATCCAGAAGACGTTACATTTCATACTTTAATCAAGTTAAACATAATAATAAAATCAACTTTTATCAAGTTTGATAATTGTATTACATAAAAGCACATATAATCTACTAATATGAATTTTTTGTAATTTTATCTCTGATATTGAATTAAATATTTAGATATTACAAGAATATGGACGTTATATGATTTTCACCCACGTACACATTACACACAGACATTTTCTAGAAAACGCATATTTCGACTCAGGGAGCACGGAAATATCGAAAATAATCGAAATTTCAGAGTCGAAAAATTTCATCGCTACAAAGCTTTCTCTTTGAGAAAGCAAAAATTAACAATAAGAATAACTCGAGTTTTCCGACGTGATATGGAATAACAATTGATTCAAAAGGAAACCATTTTTTCATGCATGAAATACAACCGTTTATTTAATTTTCATATGAAATACAGATTGATTAGTCTTTAGATTCTAGAAATTCATTATATTCCGATGGTACAAACCTTACATTGATATTAGCATGGCAAATAGTCGAGGGAAAGTTTAGCGCACGTTGCAACGAGACAAAACAGTCGAAAACACAAAGTTTGAATGTATATAGGCAATATTTACCAAACTCTGTTTCCATTCAATTGCGTTTCAAACTCCGAATAAAAGAACGGGTTGACTTTGTTGCTTTCCGCGTGCGGGCGCAGTTCGCTCTATACTATATACTCATCGCGATTCCGCGAGCATTAATGCACATGCGAGTGCTATGCGTGCCACTTGGACGGAGCAACCAGCACTTTAAATAATGGAATGCTAATAATCATGTTATATTCGAGAGGCAGTGTTTTCGTCACGCTGCTCATAAATACATAGTTGTATTCCATTTGCACCGAAAGAATTTATTGTCGGCGCGTTTCCGATGAGTTTTTGCATTTGTTGACGAATTGCTTTTATTTAACATTTTAATAGGGAACGAATCTTCGAATTGCCGCTGCGAAGCACATACACTAAGCTATTTACAAGAAAGATGCACTTTAAAGTTTAAAAAAATTTTTTAAAAGCAATACCCTTACAATATACATTTACATTTTTATCTCACTGAAAGAGGTGTAAAATTTATTTTATAATTTTATTCCAAAAGTCATTTCTTTAGAAAGCCATACCGGCACTGTTCCAAAATTTAGAAAATCCTTTATGAAATAGCTGACAATCATCTTCACTCAACCCTGCCAGATCGAAAATACTTATAATAGCCTCTCCTATCATCTCTATCCTCGACAATCTCGAAACATAAACTCCCTGGACATGAAACATGGGAGACGACCGTGAGCAAACGAGTCGAAATAAAATGATTTCTTCTCGCTCGCCGAATTTCTCTCTCTCTCTCTCTCTCTCTCTCTCTCTCTCTCTCTCTCTCTCTCTCTCTCTCTCTCTCTCTCTCTCTCTCTCTCTCTCTCTCTCTCTCTCTCTCTCTCTCTCTCTCTCTCTCTCTCTCTCTCTCTCTCTCTCTCCCGCATCACGTCTATACCATGACAGAACCCGCACCCCGAGCTCAACGACCTACGTTCCATATACTGCGACGTGGCCGCTGTGGGATGACGCTCTATATATACGGACCAGCCAAGAGTGAGCGTGATGTAGAGAGAGAGAGAGAGAGAGAGAGAGAGAGAGAGAGAGAGAGAGAGAGAGCTAGAGAGGAAGAAGTAGGGGATAAGAGCGCACGAACGACTGGGGCAAACTTGCCAACGCTGCAGCTTTCCTCTCCCAGGCGATCGCGGCGAACGAGCCTTTGCATGCCTGCATATAAGGACGCGTGCGCAAGCGGAGGACCGCGTTTTCGGAAACTTTGAAGTGCCCGAGAGATAGAGAGGGGGAGAGGACGAGAGAGTCGTCGGAGTATATATACACATACACAAACACATAAGCCAAGAGAGGACTTAATGCTCGCCCGGAAAACGGCGAGTTAGAGGGTCTGTAGTGCATCGTCCGCGGGACGAAGGAACTGGAGGGAGAACAGGTGGCAGAAACGACGATGCTAAGCGATCGATCGGCGAACTTGGCCCTAACTTTTACGATTAAGCCTGGTTAACGAGGCCGACGAGCGGACGCTTGTGCCTCTGCTTGTGTGTGTGTGTGTGTGTATGTGTGTATGTGTGTGTGTGTGTGTGTGTGTGTGTGTGTGTGTGTGTGTGTGTGTGTGTGTGTGTGTGTGTGTGTGTGTGTGTGTGTGTGTGTGTGTGTGTGTGTGTGTGTGTGTGTGTGTGTGTGTGTGTGTGTGTGTGTGTGTGTGTGTGTGTGGCGTTTTATCGCTACGATGAGAAAAGCCGAGGAATGGCATAATAGGATTTTCCTCGCCGTGGACGATATTTGAGAGCGCTTTTTTCACTCTCCTTGTTTTCGCTTTTAATTAAATTGACGGCCCTAATCCGGTCGCTCGCACGCGTTCTTACGCCCTAGCAGCGCGGTTGAAAATGATTTTTCTTAGTCCGACGAAGTAGGAGCTTGCTGACGACCTTCCTACTAGACGTGTATGTATATGAGGAAATTAAAAAAAAAGTTTCAGTAATATCACAAAGTATAAGAAAAAAACCTGTGCAATTAAAAACGTCTGTGATACATTTTTTTTTAAAGTTGAAATTTTTGTAGAAAATGGCAAAAAAACTTCCTTTTTAAATCTCAACCATTTAGCCCAGAAACGTCTTACATAATTTAAGAAAAGAGAAATTGATAAAAGAATGAAAGACCTTTGATTTGCTTTTCTGAAAATTAAAAAAATCGCTATCAATTCATTGGCACATGGCTCAAACTTTATTAATAGTCAGGCTGGAGCCTTTGTGACAAGTCATTTTTTCGATCAGTAATACCAAAACGGTATATAAATTTCATGTTTATTCATAAAGTTCCAAAAATCAAATGACGATTTGAAAAAAACGTTAAAAAAATTTTAACGTCAAATATCGCTGAAATTTATGGATCAATCCTAATAATCCTTAATCCTTATTCTTTTTTAATTTTGAAATATAATCTATTTACAAAAAATTACGTTTTCATCAATAACTTATGACTAAATATAGCTATCACCATTTTTTTTAAATTGTAGAGAATTGGAGTGAATTCATAATATATAAACAATATTAGTTCTAAATATTAAATTCGAAAATTGAAAAATCGCTATTAAAAAAAAAATGATTTTGACAAAAATAGAATGTTGACCTCAACTGTGTAAGGAAAATCTAAAAAAATGATCCCTGTCCGATTTAAATCGGTCGTGTAGATCATGAAGTATCAGCGTATACGGACAAACACACACATAAAAAAAGTTGTGTCCACCGGAGAGTCCGGTACTGGGAAACGAATTGCTTCGGTTTAGCATGTCCGGACAAACTACGGTAATGACTAACGAGTTGTTTAAAGTGCTATTAATAACATTATGTACGAATTTTTTGTTATTATTTGATGATTTATTTAAAATCTTTAAATTAAATTTTTAATCCAATTAAAAAAAGCACTCCAAAGTATAATAAGTGTAATCCTTTTAGAGATAAAGAAAGATACAAGGTATAACTTTGTGTTATTAACATTTTAAGAAGTTATCTTTACTACAGACAAACCGGAGGAGTCCGGTAGTGGCTACCGAAGCATCCGGTGCAACGTACCGGATAGTGTCCGTTTGTTCATAACTTGGCGTTCTCCGGTACTCTTCACTTTTTTTCTCTCAGTGCACGCATACACACATGCACGCACGCACGCACGCACGCACAGACACACACACACACACATCCATACGGACATTTTCTAAAAATATAGTGTATTTCGATTCCAAATTTGTTAAACAATATTCCTAACACATTTTCTCAAAAAAATTTTTTTTACCACAAATCTTCCTCTAGGAGGAAGCAATTTTTTTGAAAGTTATAAGAGTTTAAAGTTGAACTTCGGAAAGACAGAAAAATACTCTTCAATTCAGGGCTGCCGATTCTTGCGATCTGTGCCTTTTCGACGTTCAACTTTAAGAACGTCCTTATACCTTTTGAAGAAATAAACATTTTAAAAATTAAAAAAAAACTAATTAAAACTCTTTTCTTACTCGCCCACCCGAAAGTACGTACTTCCGGCCCGCATCTCCGGGCCGAAAGAGAAACTTTCGCATCCTATTTTAGACCAACCGCGCGCTCTGATTGGCTGCCGAAATTTCCTGACCCGCGGCGCTTGAGCGCCCGCGCTCATGTCGGACGAAAGATGTTTGTGCAGTGTGAAGGTTAGACACGTATGAAATAGACAGAGGAAAGTACACGTGTGACGAGAAAAAAGAGTTAGTTGAAATAAAAAGTGGTGTTGTCTTTTTTTAATGAATGTGTTTCTGATGCCCGCCCCGACCAGCAAAACCTCGGCTTCGCCTCGGTCTTGCAAATGTCGGGCGGGCATCAAACCATCTGTGTAACAGCGAAAGTAGCAGACGGCCAAAAAACCAGCTCTCCACGCCGCACACTGGGGCCGAAAGGTTCAAAACCACCTAGAGGTCATAATTCTCAACCGAATATGAAAATTCAAAAACAGGAACTTTTGTGACAAAATACCAAAGACCGCTACGAAGCCTAATTTTGAAAATATGAACCTATAAACCTAATTTATAACCTATAACCCCAAAATTTACACTTGTGATTCCCAAAAATGCTATAAAACTTCAATTTATAAGTCCTTGACACATGCTCTCTTAACCTTGATTCATAAAATTGGTCTACAGATTAAGTCTTGGGCCATTCTGTCAGAAATAGTGTATATTTTTAGGATATACATTGTATGTGGTTTAAATAACATTTTTCTCTTTTTTATAGCTGATTTTGGCCTCAGAAGCCACTAGGTGTAAGAGCCCCTTAAGACTTATGAGGTTAGGGCTTATAGGTTTAGAGTTTATGAGTGCATGGCTTACTGGATCAAAGGTCAAGAGTTCACGAGTAAAGGGCTTACAAATTAAAGGTTTATCGTATTTTTGGGATTTACAGGTCAAAAATTGAATTGATTTGTTGATGTGATAGGATTATATGACTCCTTAGATTTATAGGTTAATTTTTTGGAAAATCAGGCTTCGTAGGGCTTTTCGATATTTGATAACGAATGTTCCTAAGCAAAAATTTTGAGATTCCGTTGAGAATTGCGACCTCTAGGTGGTTTTGAACCAAAAAATCCGTATGGCCCCAGTGTGCGCCGGGCCGAAAGAAAAAACAGTCGGTAATATCGACCGAGCTACCCAAAGCGGCCGACAGAGGCAGTACTATCGAGCGAGCCGAAAGAAAAACTAACACTCAAACACAGCTAGCAGACGACAACGCAATTTTATCAATTATTTAACAATTACAGAACGTACTTTCGGCCGGGGAGTAAGAAAAATAGTATACAATACTTGGACCGGAAATTGGATGCCCTGGCCGTGCGTCATGACGCCCTCGGCTTCGCCTCGGGCGTCATACCACGCACGGCCCGGAAATCCAATTTCCGGCCCACGTATCTTAATGTACTATTCTTTTTTGTTTCCATTTCTGTTTTGAAACTTTATGTAAGAGTTCTGTTCTAAATTGCTGTGGTTTAAAGTGGCATGGGAGAGAGAATTGGTCACATTAATAAAATTTATTTACTATCGTTTATTCACATGTTATAATATAAGAAACGATATCATATAAAAATATGGTTCTTAAAGGAACAAAAACAAAAATTTCAACGAAATTTTAACATTGCAAAAGTAGATATCGCCCAATAAAAAAAATTCAATAAACTATAGAAACTTTTTTTATTTTTGATCTAATTTAAAATTGGAAGCACTCATTTTATTCTACGTACAATTTCATAGGAAGTCATCGATATCAAAATTGAAAAACTTCCAAAACTAGCAAAGATACATCCATATGTTTATAGGTTCATGCATGCTTTTTATAAACAAATAGATGTATCTTTGCAGGTTTTGAATCGTTTCTTATAATATAATATGTGAATAAACGATAGTAAACAAATTTTATTAATGTGACCAATTCTCGCTCCCAAGCCACCTTAAGGTGGCTTCAGCGTTGGGTATCGTACCAAGCGGGAGCACCTATGGTGGCCCTAATAAAATTATGATACTAATTTTCTGCAAATTTTACTTACGAACATGCAAAATCAGTTAACAATGATAAGTGGAATAAAAACATTAATGTTGAAGTTAATCAAACAACTATACACACACACACGCATGCACACACATACACACACACACACACACACACACACATACACACACGCACACACATATATCTGTATTCTACATGTGTGAAGCTTGAACGCCAAGGTACGCGTGGGTGTATGCGCGGTTAGCCAATACGTGACACGAATTATTTCGGCGCTCGGGCAAACTGGCGATAAAGCTCTCTGGCTTCCGGCATTTCTCTGAGTTTCATATATCGTCTACTACCCTCCCACCCACTATGTTCCTTCCTCTTTGATCCGCCCGCGTACGCGCTAGGTTTAAGATCCTCCCACTTATAAAATACTTCGAATTGGATTATTTTGCATTCTTTTTCCTTGAAAGAGAAAGTGTGTGTGTGTGTGTGTGTGTATGTGTGTGTGTGTGTGTGAGAGAGAGAGAGAGAGAGAGAGAGAGAGAGAGAGCGTAAAGCTAAAATCCAGTTAGCTGATATGGCGTTAGCAGCAGGTTGTACAAAATGTTAATGGCGGACGGATTTAAATGTATAGAGTGATTTTTCCATTTTATTTATCCACGGTTCAGGGAATAGGGCACTATTGCAAGACAGACTGTAAACTTTGCATGTTTTTTAAAACACGTTATAATATTTATGATAAGACTACTTTTGGTCAAATTAAGAATTGAAGAACTTGGTGAAGGAAAGCGGAACTTTTAAATTTAGGAATAATAATATATCAACTATATTTTTCTTGACCGATGTGCTGAGTCAATAAAAATATAAAGGTATCGAAATAAAAATTGTTTAAGAATGTCTTAATTTTAGTGAGGACATGCTATGGGTGTTTGAAATAAATTTGAAGTCGCACATTTTAAAATTACAATCATTGTATATAAATATCAGTTATAAATTGAAATTACAATCAGTCGTAGCAAGAAGCATTAATTACAAAATATACAGTTACTAAATTCACAGTTAACAATTTACAGAATAAGCTGATTTGGTCTCACAAATTGAAATAAACACCAACCTTTAGTCTAGCTGAGTTTTGCCGAGATTGAGTTTTTCCATATAGTGAGTGCCGATAAATTCACTCGTCAACGTCGAAACTACAGCTGAGAAGTCTATGTACACACAGATGATAACAATCAATATTATTGATTTAATTGTTGTTGAGTTAAAATGAGTGTAACAATTACTGTTTAATATTATTGACTAACAGTGAGTGAGTGTGTAGCCGATGCAACTTGTTGCGTACAAAATGTCCTCTCGTGTGTGTGAGGTTACCTTGTCGTGCGAATGTGGGAGTGTGCACCGAGTCTTGTCAGTGTGATGCTCCAACACTGAGACCACGCTTTCTCGACGTTGATGGTGAAAAGCCTTTTGTGTGATGAGTTTCTTCTTCTGAGTGGTTCCGATATGAATACCTTGCCAGTGAAAACCTTGCCAGTGAACGTAATCCGAGCTGCTGCAGGAGCGTGAAAGCTGAGATGCTGCCGGTTGGACATTCACACGACAAGAGAGCGAGCGCTTCCGGCTTCTTCATCGATTAGCTTAATTGAGTGGTAGGTTAATCAGCGCGGTGACGCGTCTCTTCCGTAGAGAATCCACGAGGCGCTGCAGAGTGCTGCCACGTCGCGGCGGCGCAGAGAGTCTACTTACCTCGCGCGTAACCGCTAGAAATTCAAATTCCACTAATTCCCAAACATTCCGCCCGCCATCAACCGCCAGGTTTATTAATTTCCACTTGGCACTGGCAACACTGTTAGCTTACTGATAGGGCGAGTGAGTTGTGTAGTAGCTGTCTTAATAGTGATCACCCTGGGGAGATTGTCAGTTCTTGGATGAAGTTGAGTAACTCTGGCGAGAGACCACTTACTTGGTGGTGAGCGTTCATCAGTGAGCAGGACCATTGATCCTACCTTGATTTCATGTGATGGATGATGCCACTTTAAGATGGATTGAAGCCGTTGAAGATATTGAGTTGACCATTGATGCCAGAATTGTGGAGTCATTCGTTGAATTGTTTACCATTTGGAGAGTCTTGATTCATTGAGATTGAGTAAGCTTGGTTCAGGCACTGAGTTGAGTGCCTTACCAATGAGAAAATGCCCAGGTGTGAGTACATTTATCTTCTGGATCTTCACTGAGAGGTTCTAGCGGTCTTGAGTTTAGTAATCCTTCAATTTGAGTAAGCAAGGTGGTTGAAGCTTCAAATGTGAGTAGATTGTCTCCAATGGTCCGTCGTAAATGAAATTTTATTGATTTCACCACTGCTTCCCACTTACTGCCCATGTGAGGTGCAACTGGTGGGTTGAATATCCATTGAGTTCCTTCGTTACTTAGTGAGTTATACAGCTTTGAGTTTTCCCTTTGAGTTTGTTTAAATAGAGTCTTCAACTCCTTGTCTGCTCCGATGAAGCTAGTACCACACTCTGAGTAGAGGCGTGAAGGTATTCCTCTCCTTGAGGTGAACCGTCTGTAAGCCGCTATGAATCCATCCGTTAAATATTAATCACTGACCAAGTCGAAGTGAACCGTCGAAGTTGAGAAGCACACAAAGATACAAATCCAGCATTTGTATGTTTTGGATCCACGACCTTTCCATAAGTTGATGTTGATTGACCCGGCATAATCGATCCCTGTATGAGTGAAAGGTGGTGATGGGGTAACCCTGGCCATAGGTAGTTTCCCCATGAGTTGCTGAGCACATTGAGCCCGATACCTTGCGCACGTTACACATTTTAAAATGTATGATTTGACTGGTGCTCTACCTCCAATTATCCAACATACCTGCCGTGCGTGTGCGAGAGTGAGTTGAGCGCCACCGTGTAAAGTTTGAAGATGAGAATTCCGGATGATCAGTGATATGAGTTGACTGCTCCGTGGTATAATTGCTGGATATTTGTTGAATTGATTCAGCTGCGTTTTATTGAGCCGATCTTTTACTCTTATTATTCTTGATGAGCCAATGTATGCAGTCAATCTGTTAAGTACGTGATTCCGTGGGACTTGAAAATTTTTCAGCATCAAAAGCTCAAAGTGGAAGTGAGGCTGCTGAGTTTGCTTGATCCAGAAGAGTTTTGTCTTGCTGATGTCTTCAGCTGTGAGTTTTGCATCATGATGAAATTTACCTCTTGACTTGAATCGATCACATGCTATCATTACCCATCCAGTGATGCGAAGTAAGTGAGTAACTGACGAATAACGTTTGATGAGATCCCATGTGAGATGTGAGTGTGCGTTGGCTGCGGTGAATACAGTCCTTGATCTCGCTTCTGGAAGGTTGTTTTCTTCAAGTGAGTTAAGTTGAGATGGCCATGATGAGTGATCCTTACAAAGTCACGTTGGCCCATGCCTCCATAACTTGTGTTCCTTCAATTGAGACGTGAGTAGACCTCGAGAGGTACAGTCTGCTGGATTTTCCGTACCAGAGTCGTGTCTCCAGTGAGCATTTGGAATTAATTTCTGAATGAGTGCAACTCGATTTCCAACAAACTTCTTCCATCGAGAGGGGTGAGAACGTATCCATGACAAAACAACTCTTGCATCTGTCCACAAATAAGTATTAAAAATTGGCAATTATGAGTTATCCAGTACATGTTTTGCCAACTTCGTGAGTAATACTGCCACTCCTAACTCCAACCGTGATATGGAGAGCCGTTTGAGTGGTGCCACCTTTGTTTTAGACATCAAGAATGATGAAGTTGATCCTGTTTTAAGTGATGTGGATTTGATGTATAGAACTGTGGCCATCGCCTGTTGTGAAGCATCCAAGAAGCCATGTAGTTCCACAACCGAGTCCATCTCAATTCCTAGCCACCGTGGCATAAAAATTGTATCCAGTTTCATGAGATCTTCTCGGAAGTGCAGCCATTTCTTCACAATTGAGTTTGGCAATTGTTCATTCCACGAGTTTGAGTAACTACAATTCTTGCAGGAGAATTTTTGAGTTAATAATTACCGGTGAAACAATGCCTAAGGGATCGAATAATTGAGATACTTGAGAAAGAATTGTCTGTTTGGTGATTGATTCTTCAGTGAGCGGCCGAGTCATTCTAAATGTGAATTTATCCGAGTGAGGGAGCCAATTTAATCCGAGTATTGAAGTAGCACAATCATCTAATGTAACAGCTTCTTGAGCTGCTGGCTCTGTGAGAAATTCCTTGAGGAATGATGAAGAATTAGAATTTCATTTGGCTAATGGAAAACCGCTCGCCGTGCATAATCCAACTACTGCTTGGCTTTTTCAATGAGAATTTCTTCTGCTGCAGCTCCGCCGAAAATGTCATCCACATACCTTCCTAGTAGTATTGAGTCGATTGTCAGTAGATAATTTTTTCCTTCATCCTTCACAAGCTAAAGAAGCATCTGAATTACTAGATATGAAGCTGCTCTTGTTCCATACGTGACCGTTGTCAAGTAGAAGTGAGTGCGTTGACCCTTGTCATTTATCCATAAAATCCATTGTAAATTCCAATCTTGAGGATGCACCTTGATTTGGCGATACATTTTTGTAATGTCAGTTGAGAGCACAAATGGTTGAACGTCTATGATGTTAGGTGAGAGGTTAGGTCCAGTATGCATAATATCATTGAGAAAATTTAACGTGGGAAAAATAGACGAAAAGTAGTCATTGATGTCCCCAAATCCACGTAATTCTTGGGGACATCAATGACTACTTTTCGTCTATTTTTCCCACGTTAAATTTTCTCAATGATATTATGCATACTGGACCTAACCTCTCACCTAACATCATAGACGTTCAACCATTTGTGCTCTCAACTGACATTACAAAAATGTATCGCCAAATCAAGGTGCATCCTCAAGATTAAAATTTTGGTCATTTTTCGTAATTTTTCGGCATTTTCAAATTCACGTCGCTTTGCAGAGAATCGACCGATTTTAACGATTCTAATCTCAAATTAAAGCTCTTTTCTTCTACTTTTAATCGCTTTTGTGTGAAATTTCTTTTGCCGCTTCAATAGCTTGCTATTGGTTAATCATCAATGACCACTTTTTCACATGTTAAATTTCCATAAGAAAACTTAAATGTAGCTTCCTGAAAAACACTATGCCGATTTCCTTGGTTCGACACGCTTTTCGTGCATTATTTTTGCTACAGAATAGGAAAAACCAGTTGTTGGAGGTGTGCTTCAAATTTGAATTTTTACAATTTTTCGACCATAGTTACGGGTAATTTTCTGTAGAATTCGACATATCTGTCTTTCATTTTTATTGTCTGTTTTTTTTATCTGTTTTATTTTTCTGTTAAAACTTGCGTCGGGCATACACAGTCCGAACCAACTGTGATATTTACCCCTAATCGTGTATCTTTATATAATGCACTGGCTATATTGGACCATGAGTCCTTAGCTGAGATTTAATAATAAATTTAATTCAATTTAATTTTCTCTCTCTCTCTCTCTCTCCGCCTCTGAGTGGCACTTGAAATACTCACCCCATACCTCTCAGATGAGAGATGACAGAGAGCGCTGTTAAATACTCCCGCGGCAACTCGTGGAATTATCGGCTTAGCGGCCCTGTGGGCCCCCGTCAAGTGTCATCAACTCTCTCTCCACGTCCATTGTTTTCCGTGCGCCTCCTTTTTGCGCCCATCCTGTCATTGGATTTCTCCCTCCTCCCTCCCCCACCATTTAAAGCCCATTAACTTTTCGTCCGAGTCGAAGCTTAACGAGTTTCACGAAGCCACTCGCCGCATCCACGATCGTGCGTGCTCGGTTGTATAAATTATCGTCGGCTGGGAGGAAAAAGGTTCTATCACGGCGAAGCGCTAAAAAAAGTTCTAACTCATTATTTTGCTAAGAAAAGTTCTAACTCAAGTTTTCGCTAAGACAAGTCCTAACTCGACCAAGCGCTAAAAAAGGTTACAACTTAGGGCCTTTTTGTCATAGACGTTTTAATTGAGTACCGCTGTAGAGTTTGGAAAATCTGTTTCTGATTTCTTTTACTACATAAATATATGGCCGACTCTCTGTCAAATAGAGAGGTGAAAAATTAATCTTCTTAAAACTCCTAGAACATATTAGTTTACACATTTTTATTGCAATTTCAATTGATAATTACTCTGAGAAGATTTTATATAAATTTGAAAAATCGCTGCTAATTCATTAGCACGTGGCTTTCTCAAAGTTAATTTATTGATTCCTTTAATTAATGTTTAATGCTAAAATTTAAAATTATTACACCCATTTATGACACAATTCTAATTACATTTATAAATTATCTGATATATATTGAAGCTCTAACTTCGATAAAGAGAATAGAATTTAAGTCTTTCCAGTTATCTTCTTGCTTACAATACTATTTTATCTATTTGTTTATTTGTATTTGATTTAGATAACAAATTTTGAATAAAGTCACACATTCATATACAGTGCAATATACTTTAACAGCCTCTGGTCATTTGTATGCCACAAACACATCCCACATGGATACCATTAGAACGACTTAGGGTTACAGCTTACGGTCTAGCGGGAGCATGTCTTTATCTATATAGTCTATGGCTATACATTTTCTCGATGATGTATGACTGATGGTAATACAGGAATTATGGTGTTCTCTACACTATGTCTGTCTTTATCTTCCTCATTGATTTGCATATGTATGTCCTTGTCTAGGACACACAACACACGATGTAGAGGTAGAGTCCTTTAGAATAATTAGCAGTAAAAAAAAAGAAACAAGAACAGATAAGGATTAATATTTTATTCAAATCAACTAAAAATAAATAAAAGTGGATCAATAGTATTGTTAAAGAACTTTCAGACAAATAGCAAATAAGCATAAGAATATTTATTGAACGTTGTTTTACACAGTGATCTTTCTGTTTGCTAGCTATTCTGCAACTGAACTCCAACATGAAAAAGAAGGAACAAACACATTTCTTTTGTTGATAACAATTTCGCTCCTTGACACCCTAGCGCCAACCGCCAATCAGAGTAAAAGAATTTTGTATTCTTTTTCGGCCTCGAAGATGTATTCAACTTTGTGCACGAGGCGACTGGCCCCGAAATAGCTTCCTACTATTTCGTGCACGGCGCAGCATGAATTCAAAGGAGTTTTCATTATTATATGACGATCCACGCGCCAACCCCCAAAGTTACATAATATTCTTGTTGAATATCTATCGGCCACGGAGACGACGATTCTCTCCGTGCACGAGGCGACCTGCCACGAAATACTCTACTATTTCGTGTACGGGGCAGCGCGGATAGTTAATTTGTTATAGTGGATTCGAAAGAGCTTGCATACAGAATTACAAATTAATCAAACTACTATTCTTTTAAAATGACCCAAAAATATTAACTCTTACAAGTATTGTATGCAAGAAGATAACTGGGAAGGCTTAAATTCTATTCTCTTGATCGGAGTTGAAGCTTTAATATATATCAGATAAATATTTTCACAAATCATATATAAACATTTTCAATAATATTTTTCATGGTTACTTATAAAATTTTTGATGCTTTGTGCTTGTATTTCAGCTCAAGAAAAGGAGCAATATCTTTCAAACTGTGAAACTATATATAGAAAGAAGGAAAGAAATTGCGTCTGGAGAATATTGCTGGGTAACCTAATTATTAATCATGCAGTAATATTATAATGATCTTCCCGTGTTGTAGTCTGAAGATATCAGTGTGACGTATTAGTTAAACTTATTTATCAGCTGTATTTGAAGAGGTTGTAAAGGTGCATATTTGTAAAAAAATAAAAATACAATCCGAGTGTATTCAATAAAAAGGAAGATTTAAAAACTATTTTTATAAAATGAATATTATTGATAACAACATTGCATCAATGTGACCAGTAATAGTGAATCTGTGTGTGAATAAATAATGTGCATAATAAGTATTTTGTATATAAATAAGAAAAGTAAGTGTTGTAGAGAGTTGCATAGGGTTTTCAATGCAGCTTACGTCAAATTACAAAATACTGTATTATTTTCTTATTGTGTGAAATTTTTCTATGTGCTCTTAAGATAATCAGATACTTCTGATCATTTCATAATGATTTAAACATTAGTTATACGTGTAAAAGTTCGACAAGTGATGCAAATAGTGGGAATGAAAGAAATATCGTGCACTTGTGGCATGAGATGTTATCCTCTCTTTAAAAAATGATGGCCGGAAGAAATAGCTCATTTAAAGAATCGATGTGATTGGTTATTTGAAAAAAGCGCGAATATTTGAACTTTTTAGATTGAAAATGTACTAGATTTGAATTTTGAAACTTAAGTATTTATAGAACTACTAAATAATTAAAATAGAATAAAAACATTTGATTTTTTGCTTAAAAAATGTATCTAATTATCTCATCACTTAAACTAATTAAAACTCAATCATAGTGGAAAATAGTGTGCCTAACACCAAAAACAAAACAGTACGCGTGAACTGCGTTTGAATTTTGCTAATTATTCTACAATTTCATGACTTACCTTGTGACACTTGTGCGTTTGCTATGGATCATATTATAAGTTAAGATGAATAAATTTCATATAAAAAAGTGTAAATAGTCAAAATGAAAAAAGTGGTATGATAAGAAAGTCATAATAGACTAGTTATATGTTAAAGCTATTTTAAAATCAGGAGTTGCTCATAGCATCAGGAAATTGTTAGCTGCAATGAGTCATTTCATTTATATCAACGAGCAACATGGCTTTCTGCCTGGTAAATTTATAGTGTTGCAAACTTGGTTATGTTCACTCATTATATAGTGGACTCCTTATTCGATGCCGAACAAGTTGACGTTATTTTTAATGATTTTCCAAGATCATTTGATTCATTAAATTACAACTTATTACTGTCAAAGTTATTTAATTATGTTATCAGAGAAAGGTTATGAAATGGATTAAGTTTGTATTTGAGTAATTGACCTCAGCAGATAAAAAAAATCATCACTCTGACTCAGCTCAAGTTCCTTCTGGAGTTTTCCAGGGCTTTGATATGCAACCTTTGTTATTTATTTTATTCATTAACGATGTCGCTTCTTGCTCTGACTACGCTAAATTTCTCATTTATGCAGATGATTTAAAATGTTTACAAAAGTGAAATCTCCTTTAGATGCTGGAAAACTCCAAAGATCTTGAAATATTTGCTTCGTGAAGTAAGTCGCAGGGTTTAAACCTGAACTTAAAGAAACCGTTCTTGTCGTTTTGTCGAAACGTAACGCTTCTCAGTAAAAATGCTTTTGTAAAAAATTAAAAACTTAAATTGAATTTATTTTTTACGGAACCTGTAAAATAACAGCGATTATGATTTCATGAACTCCCCCCCCCCCCCCCCACACACATTCTCTTTGTGCAGCACGCACGCTGGTTGAATCTACTGAAATGAAATCGACTTTTCCCGCCGCGAATTTCACTTCAAAAGAACGTACGATTACCCTGAATAAATGAATTTGCGCTTGAAATAAAATGAATTTCATTGTAACAGGCTGTTTTTGTTACAAATATACGATTACTAATACACACACACACACACACACACACACACACACACACACACATATTATACACACATATTATACACACATACCCACACACAAATGCGCGCGCGATGGAATTAGGCCCTTCACACAGCTCTGAGTTATAAATACAGTGAGACACGGATATAAACAATATGTAACGTACGTGGGAATTAAAATAATGAAGCGTGAAAAAAATAAACCAGGAGCGGGACGCGAACTCACGGACCCACGAATTATATACTCTCGGGCTCAACGACGGAGCTAACGTCGCGATCCCATCATGAAGAGTGCTTTGCGAGCTAGTTGTTCTTTTGCTGAAACGACGGTCTCTTGTCTTCTACGCTGTCTCATCAACATCGACGGAAATCTCTGTGAAAAATAACATGGGTAACTATATATATGAGGAACCGACGGATACATTCTTACAAAGGAACAAGAGATTTGTAACCAATATATCTAGATATTGTACCCTATGTTATTGTTTGTATCTGTGTCTCACTGTATACCAGATGTTCGGAAAATGTATGCGTCTGTAAACATAATCCTGTAGAGCGCAAAATTCTAAGAAAAAAGTTCCTTTAGTATTTTTTCATATGACTATTATTTTTTTAGTAACTGATGTGTTTAAATTCTTTGTTTTTAATAGAAAATGTATGCCTATGTTTATAAGATGATATCTATAGATATACAATTCCTATTAAAAACAAACAATTTAAACACATCAGTTACTAGAAAAGTACTAGTCATATGAAAAAATGGTAAAGGAAACTCTACAGAATTATGTTTACAGGGGCATACATTTTCCGAACAAGTTGTATGTAACTCAAACCTGTTACAGTATGTGTGTATGTGTACGTGTGTATATGTGTTTCTGTAAAAATTTGATTGCAATCAATTATGAAACCAGTGTAGATTGACACCCACGCTGCAAACATATATAATATAAATTGCATATCATTATTCAAAGCATTAAAAACTCTGAGTTTCACCAATACCTGCACTCGCGCTACACCAATCGCTAATGGCAGCTCTGAAACTTCCCAATCAACTCACAAGTCCTCTCAACCCCTATTAATTCACCGCATCTCTAAAGCGCCTTTTTTTCCCATTTCCCTCCTTCGATTTCGATCGTATTTCGATTTAAATTAGGCCTAATCTAAGCTTGAAAAGCCACTCACGTTTCATATGCGCGCACTTGAAACTGGTCGCTGCATGCACGCTCGCTGCTGCGGCTTCCATTTTCCCGCCACGCGCTGGGGAATAAAAGTTCAGCCGGTCACACGCGCGGGGTGCGATCCGCGCGTCGACATGCGCGCGACCTCCCTGCAACGAGAAAAATACAGTTCGCGAAACAAAAAGCGCGTCTATGCTCGCGCGATTGCATTAAAAATACATGTGCTGCGCTGGCAAATGCCCGAAACAGTCCCGGTGTGCTTCAAATTTTTAACGAATCTAGAGGGAGGGAATTCTCATGCGTAGATAGATTCATTTATTACTCGAGCGAGTCTCCTACTCATCTCCATTCGCTTAATCTGGTGAGATATACAAGAGACAAGCGAAGCGCGTATAGGTAAACTCGCCGCGCGTTCTCATGCAAATTCGTGCGACAAGCACGAGAGAGATATCGATCAGTTCGTGAAAAGCCCCGACTCTCCTTCTTCTCTCCTTTTTCTCCGGTTCCTCTCTCTCTCTCTCTCTCTCTCTCTCTCTCTCTCTCGCTCTCCACGCTAGATCTAGGCTTTTCGGATAGCGCGAGCGTGCGCCGCCCGCCTCCGCGGAAATGAATTTAACATTTTATCCCCGGCGACACGGCTGAACTGATTGCGCGCGAGGCGCGACGTTGTTTTGTGGATTTAAAGATTGCACGATACTTGAAAGTGAAAAAGTTTATCGCGCGAAGCAAGAGAGGAGAAAAAGGAGAAGGAGAGATAAAAAGAGAAAGGATGACGTGAGGGCGAGAAACTCGCGTTGCGTGCTCGGTCCGTGGTTTAGCTAATGGTGTGAAAAGTTGGGTTTCTTGAGTACCTAACCTGGATTTTGCGAAAGATTACAAATTTTTCGTTTAATCCATTTTAAGAAAATAATAAGGTCCTATTGATTTTAAAAGTCACTTTTTAGATAATGTATTTATTATCTTTTGAACCATTACGAAACTTTTAATGTTTCTGAACTATCTTTTTAATGTGATTGTCTGGTGGCGCATAACAACATTTTTAACCGTAATTTATTGTCACCGTAAAAATCGCTGGTGTTATAGAAACGCGTGTACAACTATGTTATCGGGTAGAAACATGAAGTATTCGAAATATTATTAAAATACGCTGAATGATAAATATATTTAACATATTTTCTTTTAGTGTATGGTTAGTGGACCTCAGCGAACAAAATAGACAAAATTTTAGCTTTTTGCCAACGTTTCTAAAGTAATGCCCTGAAGAGGAGAGTAGCATAATAAAACGTTGACAAAAAGCTCAAGTTTTGTCTATTTTGTTCGTTGACGTCCACTAACAATACACTGAACTATACGACCTACGAACACTCTTTGTCAATCAATATTTTCTTTTATACTTTGAAAGTTATATGGAGTTTTGAAATGACGGATGCTCTTCTTTCCAAACCGGAATCGTAGGTTACGTTTTTACATTTTGATGCCTGTAAATAAATCTATCCAATTATTATTGAAAATCATAAGATTTACTGTACGAAAAATGTACCTACCCATGCGAATATAGTAATGACAATTCGACTATTCCATCCACTACAACTATAAACGATTTCCACCCCATTCCCAAAATTCCTGCCAAATCAATGTCGACTCGACTTTGCAACTCGCCAACGCAGCATCTAATCATCGACAAACCTCTATATCTATATATACTCTCCGAACCGATCGACAAGCCATCGCTTGCATCCTGCTTGAGAATTCATTCCTGACCGTTAACAGCCCCCTCCCCCCATCGTCTCGGCAAAAAAATCCTCTTCCCCCACAACCGCCCTGTCTAATTTGCGTAATTTTTCGCGCGAGCGGCGCATCCCCCGAGAGAATCTCTCCCCGAGAAAGAAAAAAAGGAAAATGAGAATGAAGACACGCGCGCTATCACCTAATTGTAGTAGTAGTAGCGGTAGCCCCGACGGTACACCATTCTAACCAGCGCTATATAGAGTCGAGGTCGATGCATATCCAGGGGGCCGGGCGATCGAGCAATTACCATCTGCTTTGCAGCGCGCGCTCTCTCGGCCCGCAGCCGTTAAAAGCCAAGGGCTTAATCATCCATCGCCCGTTAACTGCAGTGTCTCTGTGTGTATCTCTCGGCACATTGCGTCCTCCCATTCTCTCTCTCTCTCTCTCTCTCTCTCACTCTCTCTCCCTACCTCCCTCTCTCTCTCTCTTTCTCTCTCTGTCTATCCGATGGGTAACTGCTGGTCCGAGAGCGGGCGACACGCTTGCAAATGTAGAGCGCGCGCGCGCGTGGATATGCGCATCGAGCGTTCCAGATTAAAATGTGTTGCGCGTGGTGAAGGTTGGAATTTTAGTACCGCGCAGCTGCATGTGACTATATGGTCAATGGGGAGAATGCGAATCAATTCTCCGATTTTGTGCAGTGCCCGGGATGTTTATGAGGATTTACGAGTTGTTTTGGTCTTTGGTCTTTGCCCGATGACACTCGAGGATTTTTATCGATAGCTTGTGATATTGTGCTCTGGCGATAAACTTGTTGATCTCATTCGAAGTATAGTTGAGAGTTTTACGAGCGTTTAGTCTTGTGTATACTATTTTTAATTAACAATTAAACAAGCTAACGTTAGGAAAATAAGAGTAAAATGTTCGAGGTACAAAACTATAGTGAAACATCAAAGCCCAAGTTTTTTTGCGCGATTGCAATTACGATTGTAAACATATTTTTCAGTGTGTTTTTAATTGATCTGTTTACCGGGTAAACGTTTCTAATTAAACGATTTCTATGGAAGGCTGCTTATGTAGTCGATTCGGTATTCACATCATCCAATTTGGACTAAGTTTTAGGTGTTTCCTGCACCGTTATACAATTGCATATACCACGTTCTATTTACATGCGAGCATTACCTACGTTCCATTAGCAAATAATTTGTATTTACAAAAGAAGAGCTCTGTTTCATATTTCTCTAATGAAATATACATATAAAGTCAAATAGAAGCTATTAGTGAAAAATGTACTTATCTATTATTTCTATTTTAGTTACAGTTTTTGTCGGTATAAACAATACTATCAAAATAGTTTTCTACGTATTTTTATTTCAAAATTTCAATAACACGAAGAAAAAAAAAAACTAATGAAATTAAAAGACATTATTTAGAAAATGTAAATATAAAAAGGTTCAATGCTCGTTCCTGCAAAGAATAATAGGAAAATAAAAAATGATCTGAACCTAAACATCCAACCAGTCTACTCTCTTCTATTTTGACGCGCTGAATATTGCTATATTCAAAGTAGGTAAAGAAAGTAACCTTCTTTCAGAGTAGAAATTTTACAAGTCGGTAGTAATCAGCGTTGGTTTATCCAAAAGTCTACGCTCATAGTTCATGACTGTTCGATACAATAAATCTCACTATTGTTCAATTTTGACGATTGGGAATCAGTGGGTCAAAACACATGGAGATGCACTAGTTTGGTCATCGGGCCTGACCATCTTTTTTTGCTCACTCAATTAGGTACTATTTACTCATAACACCAACTGCAGTTCCAGACCAGCCATACATCCAATCAAAATTTAAAAACAGCCGAGTGTTCACACACACGCCCTCATCGATTCCACTTCAAAAGCAATACTTACCCGCACTGCGAGTACAAACAAACAAAGCACTGCACGCTTCTTTTTTTCGATATCAGTATGTACATAGCCCTGCGCGCCGGTACTTACGAAACCGCTCAACTCGTCGGGAATATACCCACCACTTCGGTGGCTACTCTCTCTCTCTCCCTCTTTCATTCGCGCTCCTTATGCGCGAGTTCTGTCTCTGGACGCTGCTGCAATTTCCCCGGCATTTCGCCGACCGCGGGCTACATACCTCGAGATATTAACGCCCCCACTCCCCGGCGCATCGTCGTCGTGCAACAAAGGGGGCAGAGAGACGTGCATAGCCGGCGCGCGCAATTCGGCCATTATTTAAGCGGCTGGCCAAATCCCTTCGGGAGCACCCGAGATATTTGGCTCGCGCGCGCGGCTTTGTCCGCTCTGTCTTATTCATCCTCTGGCTCTCCGCCGTGCCTTACATTTCAATGCACGCGGCCGAACAATTTTCTGGGGGGGGGGGGGGTAGAAGAGAGGGGGATGAGGATAATTACATTGCATCGAGATGAGCTCTAGCGGAATATCAACGATGCGAAGGTGTATATATAAGTAGTAATGAGCCGGCTCGTGGGTATTATTTTATTATCGAAGAGACGGGCTCTGTGGTGACTTTGTCAGGGGCGTAGAGGCTGATTGGTTTATGTAGCTGGCCGTGTGACGAATGCCAACTGTGAATAGAGTTCATCGCTGTGTGTGCGCGTGTCTGTGTGTGTGTGGGGGGGGGGGGGGGGGGTAAATTGAAGCTCGGTAGGTGATACTTATTTATTACGAAAACCTTGGTATAATTACGCTATGGTACATATTGTATTGCCACGAGAATTAGACTACTATATAGACGTTTTCATTTTGTGGTTTTGTTATAAATACAGTAGTGAGAAATGCAGAGGGAAAGACAGGGAGAGAGGGAATACTCGCGTACATATATACCACACACACACACACACATACAATATATATATATATATATATATATATACATATATACATATATATACATGTATCGGTCGCCGTTAGTAGAAATTTTCGACTGTTAAATGTGAGAGCGACGTGCTTATGCGTGCAAGAATTACTGAGATCCTCTATAGCTTGTAATCTACATAGCACAAAGGGAATCACGTTTAATTATACCGGCGTTGAGTATAATATGGTACTTTGCCATGATAAAGATATGAAAACGATAATTAAATTAACGAAGTATTTACCTATAATAATAATTATTGTATTTAAAATAGTACGTTATATATACGGGCAGTTCTCTGGGAGATCGTGCGCAAAAAATTTTTTTTTTCTTTGTTAACCATCTAAATCTCTTCCTAGGCATCCCATGAGTGCCCCTAAATTGTTTTAGATTTGTTGGTGCCCTTCAAAAAAAAAGTTGTGACGTCATATATATGGCCAGATCTAGTATTTTTAGATTTTTTGCTTATTTCTAAGCCTAAATAACTTCAAAACGATGCAATTATTACAAAAAGTGATACATACATTTTTGCTTGCAAATTTTCTCAATTTTCAGGAAAAAATTATTTTAAAGTCATTGGAAAAAGTTAGAAGGTCATTTTGTCCATTTTTAACCTTAAAATGAGCTTTTCAAAGGGTTCGATCACAGCTAATGTCGAGCGGATAGTCCTTAAGGTAGTGTTATATATCCTAAAATATAGCTCATATGGTCTCAGAATGTTACAAGAAGTGATTTCTTTGTAAAAATTCATTTTACCATCAATAAAACTCCTAAATCAGCTGTTATTGTACTCTTCCGAGTCAATAAATTAATTAAATTAACTTATAATTAGACCAATATTACTTCTTATGTATGCGCATGAAAAATAACTTTTTGTTATGAATGAACACTCGAAAACCAACAATTTGACCATTTCAGACTTTCCTATTCTGATAAACAAGTACCTAACAGCCACTGATTTCTTGCTTTAATTTTGTCAATTTTTTGACATTTTTTCTATATTATTTTTTCAAGCTACTGATAACCGGTTGATTAAAATATAATTTTATAGCGCGGCGTGACCTAAGTCCGCACTTAAGTCACGCCTATCCGTGACTTAAGTAGTCCATTATTGCACCGTGTTTATCGCACTCGCTACACTCGTGCGCTAACCTCACGGTACAATAATGAACTGCTTGTGACACGGATAAGCGTGACAGCGGACTTAGGTAAACGTGCTATAAAATATCGTATGATACATGTGACTTCAGTGGCCCACAGCACGGCGTGATTTATCACCCTCGCTACGCTCGGGCGCTAACATCCCGCCGTGCAATAATGGGCCACTTGAGTCACATGTATCGTAATGTACTAATTCTCTTTTTATTAAAATATTTCTTTCGCTAAGGAACATGTTAAGAAGATCTCTATAAATATTTACTTTATTTAGCAAAGGTCTACGCCGTAGCTCCAAAAATATTAAAAAAATTAATTTTGACATGATTGACTTTATAGTTTACGAACTAGTTCTTTTTATTTAATAATCAACATTTTAGTTGCATTTTATTTAGATCAGCATGCATATACTTTGAATTGACAACTTTAAATGCATACGCTGTTACAGTTACAGATGCATAATTAATCAAAAAAGAAATAAAAGTTTCATTAATGATCTTTGGATCGTTTTATTATCAATTCAGCTATAAATGAATAACTTGCCTGTTCTAAAATGTAATAGTATTACGTATTCATAAATTAGTCTGCCGCACTTGAATAACATTACTGCAATATGCCATTTAAGTGATTTATAGTGCAAGTAACAAATTATACATACTGATTAAGAAAATTAAAAGCTGTGAACAAGGAAAGTGCACAATCTTTTTCTCATTTTCCAAAAGGAGTATCCGTTCGAAGAGTCCTTTAAAACGGAAACTCCATTTGTTTTAAAGCTATTTCAATGTATTAAAGTGTAATGCCAACAGCACTTTAACAAACGTTTTTACCGACATTGTTGTGAGCTAAATGAATCTTTTATTCTTATAATCTTTAATCAACTGTGTGAAAAGTAGAAATAGTTATTTACTTTTTCCGTGTAAAACAAATCGAATTGTTCTGGGAGATTAAAAGCATAAATTCTCGGTATCGCGCCGAATAATAACGGTAGCTATTATATGGACCTACTACACACCTATACGCTTCTTAATAAAAAATAATTCAGTTGAAAACAAGAGTTTCGTACGCAATCAAGTTTTAATGTTCTACCTCATATTTTTAATAACCTGTTCCACACGCAGTATATAACTTTCGAATGCGTAATGAACAACGTGTACGATCGAACAACGTAATTAATTCAATCTTCACATCTTTGTTTAATAACTGCGGTGTTTTTATTCTCGTGTACACGCATACCATCACAAGACACGTCCAAATAATCCTCTCGATCAATGTCTCAATCTATCCCGCGTAATTGCTCACTTCAATACCTGCTCGTCGCCTCAATAGCGACCTCGAATCGAAATTTCAGTCTCTCTCTCTCTCTCTCTCTCTCTCTCTCTCTCTCTCTCTCTCTCTCTCTCTCTCTCTCTCTCTCTCTATTTATCTATGTATCTATCTATCTCTTTCCTCTCGAAAAGCGGGACAATAAACACGAAAGAAAGGCGCAATCATCGACGGTTCGTCGATCCAGAAATCCAGCGCGGCGCCAGCGGCCCATCAATTACATAATAAACGCCTCCTGATGCACTGACGCGCGAGCACCTGAAGTATCGCATTATTTCCAGGAAGCCACTTGAGCCGTGTCAATCAAACGCTATACGACTATACACTCGAGAGCATTTCCCTCTTTTATATACAAATGCGCGCGCGCATTGCGTGTCACCGTAGTGACGACGACGACGATGATGATGATGTTGAGCGATTAAATCGCCTTTTCTTGCGCAAAAATGCTAATTCGACTCGCGCTCGACGTTATGCTCGCCGGTCGACCCTCAGGCGGCAGCTTATGCGGAGGCTGACGATGCTGTGCGCTAGTATACTCATAGACACTCGAGGCAACGAACGAATTAAGTCGACTTTTCAGCTATCAGGTGTAGCTTGATGGGCGTTGTAGTGGTTGGGACTTTCTTTGTCGCGCGCGAGGCGCGAAACGCGGTGATGCGATACTTGGTCCAATTGTGAGCAGACGTTTACGGAGGTTGTCACTGGGCTCTTATAAAAAGCGAAATGTATGTACTTGAGGCCTGATGTTCCGTCGTCTGATTGAATGAGTTGAAATAGAATTTAAAATGAAAGGTATTATTAAGTTTTTGTTAGCGAAAATTTAGTAGACACGTGTACGGTTGAATAAATTAAATCTGTCGTATTATTCCATTTTAACTTTCAAGCAACTGGAAAGTACTATTTTCTTGAATTTTAACTAAAATGTGCATTCAAACTTAATGAACATACAAATGTAAAACCTTAAGATCGATATAAAAATATAATGCAATAGGAATTTGTTTTACACATTTCACAATAGTACATTTCGACACGGGTGCGGAAGGTGATTATTTAGCTCATGTGACGTTTTTCGCACGAGCGAAGTGAATGAGAAAAGTCACATGAGCTAAAAATCTTCTTACGCACCAGTTTCGAACCGTGTTTTATACTACGAGAGCTTAAAAATCAAGTCAAAGTTGCGATTTTTGTGTTAGAGTGGTATAAAATATATTTCATCCATTTCCATTTAGAATAAACACCAACACAATAAATCTCGAATTACACGCTAAAAGCATTGCTATACTTTTATTCGCGCTCAGATTGGCATGGTGTGGTTTATGCACATAAGAATTGTGCTCAATAACTATGTGTGTACAATTCTTCTTATGATAAACCATTTCTTACGCATAAACCACACCATATAGCGCTTTTCACTAATAAATTGTAGTAAAATTTATGAAAATTAGAGTCGGTCCCACGGTTACTATCGAAAATTGTAATTTTTCCTACACAATTTTTCTTCGTGCATATCACAAATCCCATATATTGCCTAATGAATGTAGCACATATTCTTGTTATAAATAAAACGTCGCAAGTCAACAAAGCTTCAGAAAATTCAATAATTTGAGATTCGCATTCCTGTTTCAAGATAGCAAAAGATGCCTCTAATACACGTAATGCGATAAAAAATTTATGAGCCAAACGAGGACCGGTCCGGTCGACTTTCTCCGAAATTTCATGCTTCCCGAATACAGTTATAAATCCGCGCGCAAAAAAAAACGATAGTCCAGTTACTTCTCCAAAGGAAGCATTAATTTGTAAAGCGATGTCAAATAAAGAGTGCTTTAATTGCGCTCTGTAGTTCCACCGCAAACATCTCTATCTGTATAATTCAAACGAATGCATTTATAATCGGTATGACGATTTTTGGAGATAGCAAGAGAGAGAACGAGAGTTTGTGTGTGTGTGTGTGTGTGTGTGTGTGTGTGTGTGTGTGTGTGTGTGTGTGTGTGTGTGTGTGTGATCAGATTAATTTGGGAAGTTGCAGGTAATCCCGTTTACATTTAATAATTTCATGCGATGCGCGCATTCACGGAAGTAGACAAGGGTCGGAATTAGTCAGACGCTGCAGCGCTGCGTGTATATGTATATATTCATGGGTGAGTCGCGAAGTGCACGTGAGCGCCACTCGCTAAGCGCATAATCGTGAATTTCGCAACGATTCTGCGTTTCTCATCGATTCACATGCCTGCGATTAAATTATGCTGTATAATACACGCGATATCTGGTGGGGTGTATACTACGATGCCCCCCTGCTCTCTCTCTCTCTCCTCTCTCTCTCCCCTCTCTCTCTCTCTCTCTCTCTCTCTCTCTCTCTCTCTCTCTCTCTCTCTCTCTCTATCCGCTTTATTAAATGCAAACCATACACAACGCTGTGAGCATAAAATTACCCTTGAGATATCAAGAAACCTTAATGCCCGGGCTCGCACAACACTGCCCCCGAAGTCCATCGTGCAGCTCGTTCGGCACGTAATACCACAGCCCGTTAGCAAAACTATTATACATTATGTATATGTATACGTGTTTATTATATCCATAGCGACGTATCTCGCCTGCTATAAGCATATAAATAAATTCGAATCTAAATCTAAATCTCGCAGCCTCTTATGCACTACCATCTATACACGCGTAAACAACGTGCGCACGAATTAGTCGCTGCTGCCGCAGCCGATGCGCGCGAGTTGAGGGGCGCAGAGACGGACGAGCAGATGCGAGATTCCTGACAGGGTCAGGTCCCCTCTCCTCTCCGCCCGGCATCATCATCATCATCATCATCCTCTTCTGAGAGAAAGAAAACGAGTATCGGCTCGCTCGCGCGCGCGCTGCATCCGTTCTCATTTTATCACGCTCCTTCTTCTTGCTACAGGGGGAATAGACACACGCATACAGGCACACGGCAGCAGGTCCATCCTTCGCGCAGGGCGGAAAGAGAGAAAAACAATAATAATGAAAGGCTCCGGAGAGCAGAGAGAAAGAGCATAGCGGGGGAGAAAAAATCGCGGCGCGCGTACGTAACCGGTCCAACAGGTATATCCTCTCCCGGCGGAGGGAAAGGACGCGAAGGGACGATGGTGGGGGCGAGGATCGCGTGTTGCTCGCGTGGCCGAGCACCGACGAACACCGGCGGAAGCGACCGAGCCTGCCTCTCTCTTTCTCTGCCATTACACAAATTGCACTATTACGTGTAATGACGTTTAAAAAATAGGAGACGGAGAAGGAGAGAGAGAGAGGATGAAGGGAGAGGGAGAGAAGAAGCGGTAGGGCGAGGACGGCTCCTACAAGGCACAAAGTCTCTCCGAAGGACGACTACGGCAGCGGCGAATCGTATAACCAAGCGCGCGTGTTGAGAAGAGAAAACTCGCGGAACGGCTCGTTCATAAAGGATTTGCGCGCGCTCTCGGTGTATATTCTTTATGCGTGCGGCCTTGGATCCCTTATATTCCCTTATATAATGGACTTTTGGGGTGAGGAATCGTTAAGTCTTATGCCGGTACAGGGGATGTACCGATTTTGAACACTGAAGAAAGTAAAAAAAAAAAGAATGAGAGAGGGATGCGCTACGTAAACCGCGTAAGTGCTATACACCAGTACATCGGGGTGTGTAAGGATATACTTGGCGAGGCAACCTCGCGAATCCGTTATTAAGTCGGATGCATTCCGGCAATACTGCACAGCATCCGCCGCGGCGCCGACCGGGGGAAATGAAAGGAAAACATTTACCGGAAACTGCTACATATATGTGTGCTCCCGTTTACGGATTTCCACTCTCTGCGTGAGTAGCGTGCTTAGAAGTATTAGCATAAATAATACAGGGATATGGTTCGATTGATTACACGCGCGAATTATAACAATTTCCTCGCAGACGCAGCAAGTTATATTATTATAAAGGCGTATATAAATGTAATCACGTCGAGGAGTATAAAGCTACAGGTGGAGGCTATATAGCTGATGCTGAAAAATTACGGCCGGTAATACGCTCGGTGCGCGCGCCGGAAAGCGAAGGATTCGTCGGGAGAGGTACAACGCCGCGGGCGCCGATTCGATTTATAGCGAGAGAGAGGGAGAGAGAGGAAGGGATGGCGAGCTTATGGCGGGTACGTCGAACGATTATTTATGTCCTGTTGTCTTTGTCCCCCGCGTCTTCAACGTCCCAGAGCTCTGGAGGACGAGCTGAGGATGATTTTCATGAGAATGTCGCGAAGCGAAGAGATGCATTATTATGGCAACGGAAAACAGATGCTTCTTGTCGGACAATATTACGAAAAACTCGACGTCCTCGCAACGCCGCGGTTGTTTGACTGTTTGGGGTAATTTTGTTGATGACGTCAAACGTAATCTAGGTCACCAGTTGCGCTGTAAGACGGGAAAATGAGTCGTGGTTATTAAATAAGAAAGTAACGTAATTAATGAATAATACCATTGTTGCCCAAGAGATCTTATAACGCGAAGCGATAAACTTTTTCTGGACTTCTAAAATTCATGGTATTAGAATAAAAAGTGGAAAATAAGGCGTGCGGACCTAAATTCATATACCTAATTCAACCACTTTGATACTGTTCTGTCCCGACTTATGTAAAGAAACATATTTATTGTTAAGTCTTGAAATTAGAGTAAAAATACTTGTATTTATGATTGATTAATATTTCTTGTTCTTTTATCTTTCCCTTGATGTAGGTTCTCCAAAATGAAATAACCCGAGGTTTTAAATAATAGTGTTTTATTTATTTAGATAAGATGAATTAATAAAACAATTGATAAAAATATACGTTTTAAAATTGCTATAGGGATTGAAAAATGATTGAAAAACTATAATGTTATATAACGGAAGTTCTCAAAATTTGCAGGAAATACCTTCGACAAATCATTCAAATCCAAATATGGGCTTAGTGTATGTTTTGGTGTTATTTATAGCTGTTTATAATAGTTTGAAATTCTGTGGTGGTAAAGAAAAAGGGCACTTCTTTAGAGGTACTGCGAGTTAAACATTCCAGCTACTGTTGTAAAAGTAATCAGCTGATTTGTAACCGTAAAATATAGCATTTAAGTTCTCATAATAAATTCTATAAAGTATTTTCAAACCACGGTGCTTTATTGATTGTTTCTGTACGTCTAAGAATATAAACGACAGAATTTAAGTTTTCATACAATACTCTCATGTCTAGACCGGTGCTTTTTTTCAAAGTATCGAGATAATAAACGAAGTAAACTTGTGCCCTTTTTCCTGACCACTACAAAATTCAGCTCCGAAAATGCTGAATGATTAATTACTGCGTTTGCAAAAGAAACTTTCAACATTCCTTAAATAAAACTAAAAAATATTGTACTCGAGAGTTTCAAAGTGTTCGGATCTACTATTACGGTTTTCACTAACAAAAACATATCCTAAAGTTCAAACACGATCTGTATCCTCAAGGTATGCAACACTCAATAATTAGCCTATGCTTTTGCTCTTCGACATGCCCATCTATCCCGCGTAAGTATACGTAAGAACTTCACCTCTGCGAACTTGAAATTGATTGGTCCTCAGCAAACCGTCGTCCCACGGCAAAGAAAAGACACACCAACAGAGAATACATATCCCACTCGCAGCGCGAATGCGCGCAGCCGAAACTTCAACCCTATAAAACAATCCTGACACTCCCACGTAACGGAGCGATTCGCATGCATTAGCATTTCCTTATATACATATATAATATGCTGGAGGCAAGTTGTAAGGAGCTTGGAAAATTCGATACGCGCGTGCCCCCCTCCCTGCCTCTTGCTCGAACTCTTTGATTATACCAGGAGCGTTGGGAGGACTGAACTAATGCGCCCCCGCTGAAATTTCGAGTTTTCCCATTAGTAAAACGGGCAAACACGTACGCACAAGTATTTTAAGTAACGATCGTTAGCGGGGACTGTTTACTTTGTTATTACACGCGCCTGAGTCCTAATTCAGACCTCACTTTTGTAACTCCGAGTTAAGGAGAGAAGTTTCGAAAGGTGAATGTAAGTGAATTTAATAAGCGCTGGAAGAGGCAAAGAGAGAGGGTATAGAAATGAAAATTACATTGGAGAGATAGGTGTCCCGTGGCAGAGGTATTGCAAGCAAGACCCGCAGGTGCAACTCAATAGATCCTTATAGTTGCGTCTGTAAGTTGCGTGAAGTTTTGGTTTCGATTATACTGAGAACGAAGATATCGCTAGTACGTGGCTCAAGTCTAATGGAAAATGAAAATGGCTTCACAAAGTGTTAATATTAACGGGTAAGCAGGCTTCTAGAAAAATTTCTTTTGATTAAAATTTTTAAAAGCTATGTTATAGCCTTTACAATACATGAGAATTATACACTTTCTAGAAGAGTGTCTCAGATCCGGATCACGGATTCGTCTCAAACTTTCGTAAATGTTTTTGAATGTTAAAATATAATTTAAGTTTTATTTTAATACAATGTTGTAAAAAATCCTCTCTTTCAAACATTTATCATTCAATTCAGAAAAGCGTTACAAGTGTCACGTGCGTAACACAAGCAAGTGTAAAAATAGAAAATAAAACTACGGAGAAAACGAGCTTTCATTTGTTTTATTGAAAATGCACCGATAAACCACTAAAATTCACTTCGACTTCATGCATAGATCAATGTTTTTTCGTTGCTCAACAGTGTGACGAATAATTCAAATGTCGCGCCCTTTGAAGCGAACGACTTCTAGAAAATACAACGTGAGATCGTAATTAGCGTAACGAAAGTACCCTCGATGAACGCGAGGCTTCACTCTCTTTTCACTCGGGTTCGTTGACGAGTCCACACGCCTTGCTGAACACCAACTTGCTATGTGATTGGAGGGTTAATTATAAAATAGGGTGACTACACCAGTATTGGAACAGTCACCAGTTAACGAACATTTTCTTTGTATATATGAAAATATCAAGCTCTCTATGTATTGTTTCTTTAACATGACGATAATTTTCGAATCCTTGAAAATTTTTATTTCATTTTATATAAAGATTCTGCATAAAAGAAATTATCTTGTTAAGAATAAAATCATAAAATCGCCGCTATTAAGTGTTTCTTCACTGTCGATGTATTCCTTCACTGGTGAAATGTATTTAGATACTAAGATTGCGTGTTCCTTTACTGGTTTTTAGGAGATATTTACAAATCTTCATGAAATAAAATTTTTACTTTGATTCTTTATTCAAAATTTGCTCACCAACGTATAGTTTGAACGTTTTAGAATATAAATTTCAAAAGGGTTTTACTTTTAATCAATTTTTAAACTACTTAATTAAATAACAAAAGTTACAATTTCCTTATTCGTTCCTTCACTGGTGAAGTTACCCTACGCATCGTACAATCAAGAAATTTCCAACGACTGAATAGTCAAGAATTTGCTGAGGGGACTTCGGGATCCGCGTGATGGAGCCTGCAACATAAAGATAACTTACACTAGCGTGCGTTTCATGTCCTTCTTGTTCTGTTATTTTGCTATTATATCGATTCTAGCTTATGTTTTTTGTATTATAATGTTCAGTATGTTGGATAAATTACGTTTATTCAATATAAACCCTAGTAGAAACGTTAACGACATGTTGGCTAATTGTTGGTTAATTTTGGATTTAAAAACGTCACACTAACATTGCTTCGTTTTCAAAGATAAATATTCAATTTTCGTTGATTAAGAACATATTCTATTGTCAATATTTGAACGTGTGATTATAATTTTCGATCAACTGATAAGAATTTTTCCATCGGTCTTACAGTCTTACAAATTAAATTAAAATAATTAATATTTATGGCAGTCAGATTGCCCTTGTTTATAATCACCCCCGCAGAATCTGAAATAAAAACTTAATTAAAATCTGGAAAAAACTTTGTTAGCAAAGGACGATCTGACTGCCCACCACCACCACATTGTCCGGCGTTTCGAGCCTGCTCCGGCTCCTCCTCAGGGACTGAAATAAAACCCGCGATACACCTCCTTATATACCATGCACCCATACCCCCTTCTTTTCTCTTACCCCACCACCCTCCACATTCACCTCTCCAACTTGCCATTCTCACTTAAATTAATAAAGAATGATAAATGTTATCTAATTTACTTGACTCTATCATTAAATTTACATTATTCCGATTTCTTAGAATGTGAATACTTTCAAGGCTTTCCCTCTTATATTTATTCTTAATCCCTGCTCCAAAATATCCACACTCCCAAAATCGAAAGAATGCAAACTATTTAAACAATGTTCTTTCAAACCCGATGTACAACTTGAGCTGCGTAAACTATATTGATGTTCATATATTCTCTTTTTCAAATATCTACCCGTTTGACCAATATAACAACCATTACAATCCCTACAATTAATTTTATAAACAACTCCCGATTTCAAACATTTATCATCCTTGTCTTTACAATTACTAAATAACCTTTCTAAATTATTATCATTTCTAAAGAAAACTTGAATATTATGTTTACTAAAAACCCTTCTAATCCTTTCCGACAAACCTCTAACATATGGTAAACTAAAATATGCATTCTTTCCATTTCTATTCCTTGTTTGATTATCTACCCGCTGCTTCAATCCACCATTATAAATTTGCAAGAATTTTTTCGTGGTCAAAAGAGGCACTTTGAAAAAGTAAAATATAACCATAGGAGTAAATTAAAAAGAAAATTTGAATATTTAAAGCATAGAAAACACTCTCAGGTCAATCAAACTAACAATGTTAATAAGGATTGGTTTAGAAATTTAACTGACAAAGTAATACCAGAAGAAGTGGTAAATATCATGTCAAAGGGTGCTAAATTTGGAATATCATATTCAAGTAAATCTCTTCCGATCAAGAATATCATCGCTGAGGTAGAAAGTAGTATGAGTAGTTTTAATCTGGAGTTTAAAAAAGAATGTAGGCGTTCTTTAGTTAAAGTTGTTGATAATTTTAAAAGAGAACATAGATTTGATAATTATTTGAATAGTAATTTATTCCATGAATTAAAAATAACGAAGAAATTCTTGAGAGAGAATCCGAATATGATCTTCCAAAAAGCAGATAAAGGAAATGTAACTGTAGTTTCGGATAAAAGGGATTATATTAATAAAATTCAACTTATGTTGGAGGATGATACCACTTATGTGAAAATTAGGAATCCACATATCAATAGACTACAAGATAAATTGAAAGAATTATTGATGCATTGGAAAACAAAAGCTTATATTAAAGATGGTATGTTTAAATATTTAAAATGTGAAAATGGCACTGTAGCTAAATGTTATGGGCTTCCTAAGATTCACAAAGAACAGTTGACATATAGAATAATAATATCATCGATAAATTTTCCGACGTATAGACTTGCTAGATTTTTGTCTAATATATTGTTCAAGATAGTGGGTAAAACAAATTCATATATTAAAGATAGTTGGAGTTTTTATGGTATAATGAAAGATATTATTATTCCGAATGATCATAGGATGGTTTCATTGGATGTAGTATCTTTGTTTACAAATATACCTTTAGAGTTGTTGAATGATATTATACAAGATAAATGGTCTGAAATTAAAGTACATACTAGTTTAACAAAAGATGAATTTATAAAGGCACTTAATTTGGTTTTTAAAAACACAATTTTTTCTTTTAATAATAGTCTATATGAACAAAGATATGGTTGTCCAATGGGATCACCTTTGTCACCTGTTATAGCCAATTTAGTAATGGAAAAATTGGAAAGTATTGCTTTGTCTAAGTTGGTTTTTCAGCCAATTATTTTTAAAAGATATGTTGATGACATTTTTGCAGTTGTACCAGAATGTTTTGTGGATGAAATGGTGGATGTATTTAATTCTATCCATGATAGAATTAAATTCACAAAAGAAGTTGAGAAAGATTATCAATTGAGTTTTTAGATATTAGAGTCATTAGAGGTAATAAGAATAGAGTGAAATTAGATTGGGATAGAAAACCTACATGGTCAGGTAGATTTTTAAATTTTGATTCTCACCACCAATTCGGAAACAAGACAGGTGCGATCAAAGGTGTCATTGACAGAGCGATTAAATTGTCACATAAAGATTTTAGGAAAAAGAATTTAAATTTAGTTAGAGAAACATTTATTAAAAATAGTTATCCCGTAAAATTTATTGATAAAATGATTGATGAGAGAGTGTGGTAAATTTATAATGGTGGATTGAAGCACCGGGTAGATAATCAAACAAGGAATAGAAATGGAAAGAATGCATATTTTAGTTTACCATATGTTAGAGGTTTGTCGGAAAGGATTAGAAGGGTTTTTAGTAAACATAATATTCAAGTTTTCTTTAGAAATGATAATAATTTAGAAAGGTTATTTAGTAATTGTAAAGACAAGGATGATAAATGTTTGAAATCGGGAGTTGTTTATAAAATTAATTGTAGGGATTGTAATGGTTGTTATATTGGTCAAACGGGTAGATATTTGAAAAAGAGAATATATGAACATCAATATAGTTTACGCAGCTCAAGTTGTACATCGGGTTTGAAAGAACATTGTTTAAATAGTTTGCATTCTTTCGATTTTGGGAGTGTGGATATTTTGGAACAGGGGATTAAGAATAAATATAAGAGGGAAAGCCTTGAAAGTATTCACATTCTAAGAAATCGGAATAATGTAAATTTAATGATAGAGTCAAGTAAATTAGATAACATTTATCATTCTTTATTAATTTAAGTGAGAATGGCAAGTTGGAGAGGTGAATGTGGAGGGTGGTGGGGTAAGAGAAAAGAAGGGGTATGGGTGCATGGTATATAAGGAGGTGTATCGCGGGTTTTATTTCAGTCCCTGAGGAGGAGCCGGAGCAGGCTCGAAACGTCGGACAATGTGGTGGTGGTGGGCAGTCAGATCGTCCTTTGCTAACAAAGTTTTTTCCAGATTTTAATTAAGTTTTTATTTCAGATTCTGCGGGGGTGATTATAAACAAGGGCAATCTGACTGCCATAAATATTAATTATTTTAATTTAATTTGTAAGACTGTAAGACCGATGGAAAAATTCTTATCAGTTGATATTAAATTGCAGTCGACATAAGTAATATTTTTAATGATAAAACTAAGGTCTATTAAAGGTGGGGTAAAATGTTTTTTAGAGATATATATGGGATTTATGGGAAGGTGGTAAAAGATTATTGCTCAAAATGGGTAAAAATGGTTTTAAGGATTGTAATTTTAAAGGAGCAACTCACTTTTCTTCTAAGGTGTAAAAAATCAAATATTTTTCCTAAACATATTGGAAAAACATTTGATGATAAGGGTTTTTATCGGGATTACAATAAAAGAGTTTCTTATGATCTACGGAAAAATATTTTCTTTTTCAAAAATAAATTACTTAACTTAGAAATTAGAGATTTGAATTTTGAAATTAATCGTTTGAATAAATATTTATTAGAGCTTGAAAGATATTTATATAATAAAATAGAACAGAATGATTTGCAAGAATTTTTTCGTGGTCAAAAGAGGCACTTTGAAAAAGTAAAATATAACCATAGGAGTAAATTAAAAAGAAAATTTGAATATTTAAAGCATAGAAAACACTCTCAGGTCAATCAAACTAACAATGTTAATAAGGATTGGTTTAGAAATTTAACTGACAAAGTAATACCAGAAGAAGTGGTAAATATCATGTCAAAGGGTGCTAAATTTGGAATATCATATTCAAGTAAATCTCTTCCGATCAAGAATATCATCGCTGAGGTAGAAAGTAGTATGAGTAGTTTTAATCTGGAGTTTAAAAAAGAATGTAGGCGTTCTTTAGTTAAAGTTGTTGATAATTTTAAAAAAGAACATAGATTTGATAATTATTTGAATAGTAATTTATTCCATGAATTAAAAATAACGAAGAAATTCTTGAGAGAGAATCCGAATATGATCTTCCAAAAAGCAGATAAAGGAAATGTAACTGTAGTTTCGGATAAAAGGGATTATATTAATAAAATTCAACTTATGTTGGAGGATGATACCACTTATGTGAAAATTAGGAATCCACATATCAATAGACTACAAGATAAATTGAAAGAATTATTGATGCATTGGAAAACAAAAGCTTATATTAAAGATAGTATGTTTAAATATTTAAAATGTGAAAATGGCACTGTAGCTAAATGTTATGGGCTTCCTAAGATTCACAAAGAACAGTTGACATATAGAATAATAATATCATCGATAAATTTTCCGACGTATAGACTTGCTAGATTTTTGTCTAATATATTGTTCAAGATAGTGGGTAAAACAAATTCATATATTAAAGATAGTTGGAGTTTTTATGGTATAATGAAAGATATTATTATTCCGAATGATCATAGGATGGTTTCATTGGATGTAGTATCTTTGTTTACAAATATACCTTTAGAGTTGTTGAATGATATTATACAAGATAAATGGTCTGAAATTAAAGTACATACTAGTTTAACAAAAGATGAATTTATAAAGGCACTTAATTTGGTTTTTAAAAACACAATTTTTTCTTTTAATAATAGTCTATATGAACAAAGATATGGTTGTCCAATGGGATCACCTTTGTCACCTGTTATAGCCAATTTAGTAATGGAAAAATTGGAAAGTATTGCTTTGTCTAAGTTGGTTTTTCAGCCAATTATTTTTAAAAGATATGTTGATGACATTTTTGCAGTTGTACCAGAATGTTTTGTGGATGAAATGGTGGATGTATTTAATTCTATCCATGATAGAATTAAATTCACAAAAGAAGTTGAGAAAGATTATCAATTGAGTTTTTAGATATTAGAGTCATTAGAGGTAATAATAATAGAGTGAAATTAGATTGGTATAGAAAACCTACATGGTCAGGTAGATTTTTAAATTTTGATTCTCACCACCAATTCGGAAACAAGACAGGTGCGATCAAAGGTGTCATTGACAGAGCGATTAAATTGTCACATAAAGATTTTAGGAAAAAGAATTTAAATTTAGTTAGAGAAACATTTATTAAAAATAGTTATCCCGTAAAATTTATTGATAAAATGATTGATGAGAGAGTGTGGGAAATTTATAATGGTGGATTGAAGCAGCGGGTAGATAATCAAACAAGGAATAGAAATGGAAAGAATGCATATTTTAGTTTACCATATGTTAGAGGTTTGTCCGAAAGGATTAGAAGGGTTTTTAGTAAACATAATATTCAAGTTTTCTTTAGAAATGATAATAATTTAGAAAGGTTATTTAGTAATTGTAAAGACAAGGATGATAAATGTTTGAAATCGGGAGTTGTTTATAAAATTAATTGTAGGGATTGTAATGGTTGTTATATTGGTCAAACGGCTAGATATTTCAAAAGAGAATATATGAACATCAATATAGTTTACGCAGCTCAAGTTGTACATCGGGTTTGAAAGAACATTGTTTAAATAGTTTGCATTCTTTCGATTTTGGGAGTGTGGATATTTTGGAACAGGGGATTAAGAATAAATATAAGAGGGAAAGCCTTGAAAGTATTCACATTCTAAGAAATCGGAATAATGTAAATTTAATGATAGAGTCAAGTAAATTAGATAACATTTATCATTCTTTATTAATTTAAGTGAGAATGGCAAGTTGGAGAGGTGAATGTGGAGGGTGGTGGGGTAAGAGAAAAGAAGGGGGTATGGGTGCATGGTATATAAGGAGGTGTATCGCGGGTTTTATTTCAGTCCCTGAGGAGGAGCCGGAGCAGGCTCGAAACGTCGGACAATGTGGTGGTGGTGGGCAGTCAGATCGTCCTTTGCTAACAAAGTTTTTTCCAGATTTTAATTAAGTTTTTATTTCAGATTCTGCGGGGGTGATTATAAACAAGGGCAATCTGACTGCCATAAATATTAATTATTTTAATTTAATTTGTAAGACTGTAAGACCGATGGAAAAATTCTTATCAGTTGATATTAAATTGCAGTCGACATAAGTAATATTTTTAATGATAATTTTCGATACTTCTAATAAGGTTTAAATATTGATTTTGGTCGAAAATGCTTCCATTTGATTAACACGCTAACCAACAAAAATGGTTAATTTTCTACCATGGAAATTATAATTGTTATTTTCTTAGTATCAACCAGAATTTTTTGTTATATTAGTAATGCCAATGCGCGTCAATTTATTGGTAATTTCAGGAACAAATAATTAATTGTAATAGAGCGTAGAATTTTTTATACGAGGGTCATTTGACAAGTACCTAGCCTCACCGCCAGATGGTGCCACTATCGCACCAGAAATACACTACAGTGCAGTATCTTCCTGTAAACGGTTACAGACGAAATTTCAGCCGGATCGGAGTTGTAGTTTATTTTTGAGAGCGTGTGAAAGCAAATGTGTCCGTTGATTTTTGAAAAAATGGAGAAAGAACAATATCGGTCGGTGATTCGATTCTTGTTTTTGGAAGGGAAATCGCGCAGTGAAATTAAAGAACGCTTGGATGCAGTGTATGGGGATGCTTCTCCTTCGATGGCGACCGTTAAATTTTGGTATAACGAGTTTCAACGTGGTCGTACGTCGGTTTTTGATGATCCACGCCCAGGTGCTCCGAAAACAGCCACTACGGAGGAGAACGTAACAAAAATACACGATATCGTTTTGTCAGACCGCCGATTAAAGGTGCACGAGATAGCTGCGATAGTAGGCATCTCAGAAGAACGCGTGTGGCATATCCTACATGAGATTTTAGGCATGAGGAAGCTGTCAGCAAGGTGGGTGCCGCGTTTGCTGACTGCAGACAACAAGCGCATCCGTGTGACCAGTTCAGAGCAGTGTTTGGAGCTGTTTAATCGCAATCCAAAAGAGTTTTTGCGTCGTTACGTGACCGTCGACGAAACATGGATTCACTACTACACTCCAGAGACCAAGGAGCAGTCAAAACAGTGGACCTTACCCGGTGAACCTGCTCCGAAGAAGGCGAAGACGGTCCCGTCGGCCGGAAAGGTGATGGCCACTGTTTTCTGAGATTCTCAAGGTGTGATTTTTATTGACTATCTGGAGAAGGGCAAAACGGTCACAGGACAGTACTACACCGAACTATTGAGCCGATTTGACGCCGTGTTAGAAGAAAAACGGCCCCATTTGTCTAAAAAGAAAGTGCTTTTCCACCACGATAATGCACCGGCTCACACTTCTGCACTCGCCACGGCTAAATTGGTCGAATTACGCTACGAACTGCTGCCCCATCCACCGTATTCTCCAGATTTGGCTCCGTGCGACTTTTTTTTGTTTCCGAACCTAAAAAATTCGCTCGCCGGGAAGAGATTCCACTCCAATAACGAAATAATCGCGGCCACGGAGGCCTATTTTGCAAACCAAGAGAAAACATTTTTTTCAACGGGATTAAAAAAATTGGAACACCGCTGGACCAAGTGTATTCAACTAAAAGGAGACTACATTGAAAAATAAATTTTATTTTTTGTAAAATTTTGGTGTTTTCATTTGTAGGCCAGGTACTTATCAAATGACCCTCGTATGTGTATATTACATTAGATTATAGCAACCAACTGATCTTTTTCATTGGAAAAACGTTTTGGGCGATTGAAAAAAGCAATTGTTTCTAGGAATGAAATTTCGAAAAAATTCTTATATATCATAGTTTGACTTTATCGGATGAATACAGAATTCTCCGAAACCTTCCAATAAAAGAAAAAAGCATCGTTACAACAAACCAAGGCTTCCCTCGGCAGAATATTTCCGCTTCCAAAAGCAACGTATATAGCTCAGGTTACGGACATACGGGTATAACATCCCGTGCTAGAACTCCCACGTGGGATTTAATCGAACAAAGCCGTTTAAATCCAACAAAATCTGCGCATTATAACGACTTGTACCCGTGCACGATACCCATGTACATCTAACACACACGGGTCGAGCTTATATATATATACATAGCTAACCTGTGTAAAAAGGGTCGCGCACGCGGACAGTTCCCCTGGCCTGCCTCATCCCGATTATACACGTATCTCGTACATCATTGTGCGTGTGTGTACACGTATTATATATGTGTATCTGTACGTTTGAGCGCCGGTCGATTTACGAGGGTGCAACAGACATCGAAGAGAGCTTCTTCTTCTTCTTCTCCTTCTTCTTCTTCTTCTTCGCGATATAATATACGGCAGCGCCCGCGATTGCACACTCTTAACAATGTATATGTACGGATAGATGTGCATCCCTCACGCGCGTGCCTACGGACGAGCTGATACTCTCACCTGTGTATACCATTCAAGCGCTCCCTGCAGGTGTGACGCGAGGCGGCGCGCATTACGTGCTCTTTCGTGCGTGAAAAGCGCTCCCATGGGAATCGTCGCTCACTCCTACACACTCACACACACACACGTCCTCCTTTTCGAGTGGCATTTATGTGTATATAGCTATATATATATGAGAATGCGCTTGCACATATAAGTAGCTGGTTAGCGCCCGCAGCGAAAAGAAAAAAAATAATGGACAAACAAAAGAGCGAACGCAAGCGTGTGCGTGAAATTACGACGAGCAAGAGAGAGAGAGAGAGAGACATTGAGAAGAGTGAAAAGGTATATGTGTGTATGTGTGTAAGTCGAGGGCGAGTCGATGGCCTTCTTCTTCTTTTCTCCAGTTCGCCAAGGTAGATCACTCCGTGTCAGACTACTTCTCTCTCTCTCTCTCTCTCTCTCTCTCTCTCTCTCTCTCTCTCTCTCTCTCTCTCTCTCTCTCTCTCTCTCTCTCTCTCTCTCTCTCTCTCTCTCTCTCTCTCTCTCTCTCTCTCTCTCTCTCTCTCTCTCTCTCTCTCTCTCTCTCTCTCTCTCTCTCTCTCTCTCTCTCTCTCTCTCTCTCTCTCTCTCTCTCTCTCTCTCTCTCTCTCTCTCTCTCTCTCTCTCTCTCTCTCTCTCTCTCTCTCTCTCTCTCTCTCTCTCTCTCTCTCTCTCTCTCTCTCTCTCTCTCTCTCTCTCTCTCTCTCTCTCTCTCTCTCTCTCTCTCTCTCTCTCTCTCTCTCTCTCTCTCTCTCTCTCTCTCTCTCTCTCTCTCTCTCTCTCTCTCTCTCTTATACGCCTAAACATAATTATTCCCCAAGCCGGAGCTCTCGTGCAGCTTTGTCCGTGTCTTAAGAAACGCGCGTGCGTATACGCATAATACATCCTTCCACTTTGCGCGCTCTCTCTTTCTCCCTCTCACTCTCTGCCTCTCGTTTCCGTATTCTTATTTTCCCATCCGCGCGTGCACATTGTTGTGACATAACTGGCCTCTGACTTTGTAGTTTCCCTGCACGTTAATACGTCACGTGCACGGGGAGGGATAATTGGACGAGGTCGCGCGGCGACGATGTATCCCGAACCCTGAATTGTATATATGCAGCGCATTGTCATTAGAGCTGAAGGCTATATGCGCCCGGTGAGGTATTAAAATTGAATTTTCCAACGAAGATTGAGATGAGGGGCAGTTGGGAAACTTATATTATAATTTCGGTGCTACCGGAAAAACGGCTAATTTGAAGAAAAACGTAGACGAACTTCCGGGTGGGTAAGGTTGAAAAAAAAGATTATAAATGCCCTTTTTCCTTCTATAATGTTTTTTTTTGTTTTACGACGTAGGTAAATTACTTTTTTTAATTGCCAAATCATCCTTAACAACTTTAATATCGAGAAGAAAATCGTATAGCTTACTTCTAAACTATATAAACTTCCATTCTTCGCCGCACTCTTAAAAAAACTCATTAACCCACATCAGAACAAACGGCTCCATTGAAGCATTGCATCGATATAAATATTAATAAAAATGCAATCTACATTTGCATGGCTACACACCTGACCACCTCCTCCTCCTTTTTCCCGACTATCAATGCTCTGGAACCCAGTCTAATCCGCGCGGACTCCATAAACACGCTCCCTCTCTCTCTCCCTCTCTCTATCTCTTTCTCTCAGCAGCACCATCAAAGGAAAAGACCAGCCCGCACGCTCGTGAATCCACGCGCGTGTATAAATTCCGCGCAAACTCGACGCGCGCTCGTTCTTAAAATTAATTTCCGAAAAAAAATGCCTCGAGGTTGCGGCTGCTGCTGCCTCTGCCTCCTTCTCTTTTTCCCCGCACCGCCACACGTCGCGTGTACGTGGCCGCTCGTTAAGCCTCCAGCGTTTTTGCCACCTCTCTCTCTCGCATCTTTCTTCCTTTCTGCCACTCTCTCTCTCTCTCTCTCTCTCTCATCCCTCCCGCTTTTTCTATTTTAATTTTTACGCGAGGCGCGCGAGTGGGCCATTATGCACCCTCTTACCAAATGATATTTTGGCGCGCATGCGAGGGAGGAATAATAGAACGCGGAGCGCGGAGGCTAATAGACCGAACAGGGCTTCTTCATGCTGCGGTGGCGGAAGGGCCTCGGCTCTTGCGTTGCTTTAAGGTTATTGTAGCTACAGGCGCTCGTGAAATTTTTTCGCGGAAAATGGGAGCTTGGAATCATGTAGCTGTTTCGATGAGAAAATTAAGCGAACATTGTTGAGGACGGAATTAGAGGTGATTATTCGAATTTAAAGTCAGCTTTGACATGGATAATTTGAAAATGTTTTTTTATACGTCTTTAAATTCACAAACCTTCTACAAAAACTGTTTAATTCGTCATGGTCTTGAATATTTGCAATGCAAAGAAAACCTCATCATTTTCTCTCGGCTATTAAAAAGATTAAAGCTGCCAATAAAGTTATTACTTTATTTATAAACTATAATTTCCAGGTGAGAATTGCCTGGCTTTCGGCCTCTTTCCCGCCAATGTTTCTCGCCACGCGCAGATGACTTCGTGTTTTCTACTAGAAAATGTAGTGATTTCCTCTCTAAAACAGCTATGCGCCTCCCCGAGTTACCAGTAAATATGGCAATTTCTAGCAGAAATGCTGTAATACGTACGAGGAATTTTCCCTCCCTTTAGAAGGTAAATTTGCTTTATACTTATAAGTGAGCTATTCCACCTTTATTTAGAATTCTGTATTATTCATAATTCACGTAATAGAATTACTCGCATTTCCGAAGTTCGAGGGTCAAGCTCGCTCAAATATCTAATTCTGCAAATACGACATACCTCGTTTCAAATTTCTGCTTGCAGGTATAATAAAAATTGCTCATTATACACGTCGCTCATACCCTATAAACGGGCACTTTTTTCATTATAATCGTCAGCTCCGCAGAAAGTGTGCTTCATTGATTAATGACACTTGAAAACTTGCCAACGCACGCTGGCCTCGTCTCCCGATCAATTTTACCCAATAAAATTTAAAACTCGCAACGCAGCCACTCGTTCTTCCTCAATCTGCGCATCGGGATGTTATTCGGTCGCGTGTGCTGAAAACTACTTACCGTCGCAGCAGGAGACAGCGACTCTTGACCCGACCTGTACTACCACAGCACCATCCCCATCAAGCCTAATGCCACGCTCTCCCTCTCCCTCTCACTATATTTCTCTCTCCCTCTCCCAGCGTAGTACCTCTGCACTTGCACTTTCACGACGCCAAGAGGTGGCAAAACTGTCCGCGTGTACGAGGGAGGAAGAGAGAAAATTTCCACGTTCGTGACTCGCATTTGTATATATACGCGGAAATGCGCGCGTCGGGGGAGCGTGGGGAAGAGCGAGAGGTATATTCTCCATCTCTCTTTCTCTCTACACTTGGTGTGCTTTGTCTTGATTATGAATAACTGAGAACACGCGTGGAAAATTTTCCCCGGAAAACGAATCTTATTAAGGGACTGCATGTCCATCTTTCTCTCTCTCTCTCTTTCCCTCTTTCCTCTCTTCCCACTCCCTCTCGCTCGTACATAGCGAGTTTTCTTTTTCCTCCTCGTATGTTTTTTCTTCCTCCTCGCGCTCTCATTCTCTCGCTCTCGCTCACTCTCCTCGTCGCTATTACGCAGCGCCGGGTCATTTATTTATTTCTGCGCAGCGCTCGTGCGCGCAAGTACTGTAAAAGCGAGTAATTGGATTGGTTTTTGTGACGAGCGAATGGATTTTGCGCCGGTTTTAGCGCGCAACTCGCACTCGGGTTATCCGCGTGTATCCTTTGCAAGTGGCGCGCAGAAAGAGAGAGAAAGAGAGAAAGATTGTTAGTGCTGACGGCGCGCTCGCCGAGTGATGTTTTACCTGAAATAAAAGGGAGTTATCAAGCGAACGTATAATTTAAATGTTGATATAGATGTTGCTAGTTGAGTTATTCATATGGGTTCTCTTTGACTCTCTTACGATGTTTGATATCACATAAGTGAAATAATGTATTGATGTTAAAAATCGGTTTGTTTATTAGAATATAATTGGTATTGAAAGTGATTAATCATCATTTTAAGAAGATAGGGTGATAAGTATTTGATTGTTGGATCTCTATGACGAAATAATAATATATAACAAATTTTTAATTATTCACAAGTTTATTGAAAATTACCAAATTGGTATTTTTTAATGATTATAAATAACGTAAACAAAAACTTAATATTCGAAGACTTAAAATATTTTTCGAAAACAGCAGAACCATTTGAATTTTTCTCCTACCCCTCATGAAGTTTGCTTCATTTTCTTCAATTTCCTGGATTGCATTCATACATGTTTTACCAATCTCATTAGCATTTCGATTTACTTCTTTACATCAATCACCTGTCAGTTTGAACTGGCAAGGTACGAATTTCATGGGAGACGATAAAGCCTCTACAGGATTGTATTACAAGAAACTGCAATAGTAACTATATGTATTCAAGTAAAACTGTGTACTTATTCACGTCGTAAAATTTAAGTTAGCCAAATAAACTTACGTCGTGACATCAAGCATACCTTAAATGAGGTACTGTGTATTATTTATTATCAATTATGAAAAGAAAGAATGGAAGTTTACATAAGAAATAGAAAATTAACATTTATGAGATGTGGAAAGCAACTCGAAAATACACATGTAAAATGCATCTTTTAATACTTTACTATACTTTACTATAATTCAAATATAAATATAATGTATACTTTTTCGTCGTTATTATTAATCACTACAAATTGTACGAGTAAAATTAGGCATAATGACCATCCTTTTCCCAAAATTCAACACAACCTCCATTAAAAGAAGTTTTTCCACTGTTTGTCCTTGATACGATTAGACTCAGTTCCGTTCCCATCAAACAAGCAACATTTCAATGCTATCCACCGCCGTGGGACGCGAACACCTCCGGCGGAGAGGACCTCGAGGACTTCTTTCGCTTCGCATACATACCTATACACGCAGGCAGTAAGACCTACACACACACACACACACACACACACACACACACACAACAGACACTAGATGATTGATTCCTACGATCATCAAGAGTCTCGTGAAATTCAATTAGAGCTCGCGGCGGATTATTCGTCGAATTAGCGCGTCGGTGAAATTCTACAAAGCGTGACGTTTTAATTCACTGTTTCTAATGGCATGGGATGATTAGAAAAAGAAAAAAACGGCCGTACTTGAAAAAGTGCTAACGCGCCTTAACGATCTCGAAGACAGGTTTAGTTCGCGTCTGGGAGGGAAACGCGCACACGCGCCTAAATTGTTCTTGGAGATGATGGCGATGATGGTTCAACGACCTTCCGCGATGATTTCTGTGGCGAGATGCTGAAGTATTATATTAGGATTAACGGAGTCGAATTTAGAACAAGGCGAATTGGGGAAGGATAGTCGAAATCTGTACTGGAATAGGTCGAGTGAAAGTTTAATTTATTCATTTATTAGTGGGCCATTACATGAAATATATATTGCTCATGCAATTATAAGATGTGAAAAATGTTTATCTGAAGTTAGTCTAACACCAAGAAGATTTAAAATAAATATATAAGGAAGTAAGTGAAGAAGTGTTACATAAAAACGGCCTGAATTATGTCCTGAAACCTTCTATTTAATACGTGTACTCTAGGTAATTTTCCACATAATTTTTTACTTACCGCGGCCCGGGAAAAAAGAAGGATAAACTGTAAAGTGAAAACTGAGGACATTCTTTAAAAAAGTGCACCTCCTGTATTTTTTCGCAGGCACAACTTTTTTAGGCACCAGCAGCCGTAAGAATATATTGTTTATGCGCGTGACGCCCCGCGCGACAGCCGGCGAGAAAGAGAGAGGAAGAGAGAGAGAGAGAGGGGGAAGGAGGAGAGAGTGAGCGAAACTGCGCGCAGAAAACTGTATATAGTGCTCAGATGAAAAATGTCGTATTTTATACGAGGAGAGAGTAAAAATATATGAGCTATAAATTAAAAATACTGATTATTTAATGTGTATGTTTCTTGCTGTTTCTGTACAACGCTTGTGAAAGTTTATAATTATTTGGTGATTTTTTTAATGGACAAACGTTTATTTTAGGTGTTGTTATGTACGATGGAATTAAATAATAAAGTGTGAAAAAATATGCGACGAGCGGGACGTGAACCCACGGACAGAAACCTCCATGACAGCGTACTCTGTTACAATAATTTCATGATTTTTTTTTATCAACATTTAAGTCATTAATAACTGAAAGTGGGGTTACATACGGAGAAGTTGAGACAGAATAAGAAAAAAGAGGATATAATACTCTTCCGTTTTTACTTTAAAATTGTGTCTTTTTGTTACCTGCTTGTGACCGTAACACATTTTAAAGAAATTTCTTCATCCTGCTTCTGTCTCTAGCCTGCAGTTTAAAATGATATTTTTCGTCACAATTAACGCAAAGCTGTTTTTAAGTTTAACCGTTTTTAATATTCTATTCGTAACTACTGTTTGTCCACAACTCTAACCGAATTTCTGACTAAAAAATAAACATTGTATGCCCATGTACGGTTACGATCATTGCTTACATAATAGTGTCCTCGTTCCGGGGAGCCATACTCAGCCCGCAGCTCGAAGTTTACGCCGTGTGCCAAAGTGAGCACCAGAGCATGGATGAAACATTCAGAGAGAGGATCTGCTGGAATGAGAGAGATTTGCGAAGACGCGCATCACTCGCGAATCGTCTCGTGTTTTCGAGCAAGGCTGACCAATCGGCACGACAAGCGACCGCGTCACAAAGCTGGATTAGCATTACGTTTCGGTGTATGACTTAATAAATACTTGAAGCATACTATCCATAGACGAGGATGGCAAGGTGTTTCAATGAGTATTGCTATGAACAAGAATGTGAATTTCTTAGTATTTTAAATATAGATTTGAAAAACAGATTAGGGGCTTTCAAAACATTGGCTGAAATCACAACACAATCGGGTAAGAGGATATTAATGATGCCAAAAAGCTCTATACCCCTGTGGAGGATAGAGGAGAAAGCATTTCCCGAGAAGTATCATAAATTCGAAAGTGTGTATATACATGTGTAGCTGTGTGCACGTGGCTGAAACTTTCTCACAGCGCTTCGAGCATGACCAGAATTTTTTCTTTTACCATTCTCTCTCTCTCTCTCTCTCTCTCTCTCTCTCTCTCTCTCTCTCTCTCTCTCTCTCTCTCTCTCTCTCTCTCTCTCTCTCTCTCTCTCTCTCTCTCTCTCTCTCTCTCTCTCTCTCTCTCTCTCTCTCTCTCTCTCTCTCTCTCTCTCTCTCCCTCTCTCTGTCTCTCTCTCTCTCTCTCCCTATATATCTCTGTTTCTGTTAAAAGTAAATATGTACGGGGGTGAAGCCGGCGAATACAGTCTCGTTTGCCGTTTGTCCACTTTCCAAAATCTTGCGTCACGGTTCTCTTCACGGAAAGAGGTTTTATTGAACCGCTCGCTAAAACTCTATTGGTGCGACTACACGGCCGAGTTAACGAGCCGCTCTCTCAGTTTTGGTGAGTGGCGCGCCAATTTTCGAGTTCCGACGCACCAACGATTTCGGAGAGCGGCGCCGCCTGTTGGTGTACTACTGGCATACAATTTTCGCCGTTACGAACACTCAACGGCTGGCGGACGGTGCTCCGTTAAAATGGATTGATATAAGCGATTGTTCCATTGAAAATAACTCTACTACAAATACAAATAAAATAAGGCCTCATTTTTCGTTAGATATATCACTTTCAGACTCAGATCTTATATCTTAGAAGTTTCTTATTCTTGCGTCCATAAAAAGTTTTTTTTTTTTATTTTTTCGAAACTTTTATATTACCCATGCCCATGCAATGCGGTACATGTAACAGAAAAATATGCTTGTGAAAGAGTTTAATAATAAAGTAAATTGTATAATTAGCAATTTTTTTAATTATTAACAAATTATAAAACTTATAAGCTAGGCATTACAATTCAGCGAGGAAAATAAAACTTATAATTACAAACGATATCGAGAAACTATAAAATGTGTTGTACTATTTTTAATTGAGAGACAAGGCGCAGGATCGGGAAGATCATCAAAATTTAATAATTAAACGAAAACATTTAACCAAAATGCAAAATTTACAAACAAAAATAAAAACTGCATGCGTGCACGCAAATATAAATATATATATATATATATATATATATATACACACACACACACACACATATCATAATATATTAAAATCTTATAGGTTACGTTTTACGAATGTAAACATTGTATACTTACTGTGAAAAATATCCCTTAGTTCTTGGGGTAACTTATATTTTTGTAGGAACTCGTTCATTGTAACTTGAAAGACTGCAACAGCAATATTAATTTATAAATTTAATATATAAAACTTATAAAAACAATACAATGATGATCAATTAAGACGATCGTTGCCGTTGCCGTTGGATGTTGGACGTTCAGATGCCATAAAGACAGTGCGTAGTTTGCCAATCACTAGAGTGCACCACTTTCCAAAATCCTTGTTGCGCGGGAGCACGAATATTGGCGTCTCACGCACCAAACCTGAGAGAGCGGCTCGTTCACTCGGCAGTGTAAGCGCACCAATAGCGTTTTAGCGAACGGCTCAACAAAACTTCTTTCCGTGTTGACAAATCAAACAAAGCGCTTTGAAATATTTGCCTATTTTAAAAATTACAAGTTTTCATTGAGAGATCTAAGTGTCAAGCGCATTTCACTCTACTTAATTAAAGTAAAACTCGAATAAACGTTGAAAGAAACGTGGTTCCTTTAGCTTTGATGTTTCATACGGAGCCGTTACGTATAATTTATGAAACGCACGATGGATAATTTCAGAACGTTGGGTTTGACTAACTTATTACGGTGCCACGTGACGATCAGATATCCCGTCGGCAAATACACGTATTTCCCATGTGTACTATATAGCTATCAATGGCGTAGGAGGGTTAAACACGATAATTACATGCTAACGAAATATGCATTGTATTGATTAATCAACTCCAATTATTGATCCGTTTGGCCGAAAGACTTCCATCATTATTTTCCACCCTGCTCGAATATTCTCATAATCTAACAATCAAATACCTATTACGTATACATATGTAAATCTTATAAAATCGTTCGAGACATTAAAAAAGGAAAGAAGGCAACTAATATCAGTACTTAACAAGTTCGTCATGCACGATTAGTTAAACAGCATTACCGGCAGCTAAACCTCCGACGCAAAACTGTGAACCGCTGCCGCGCCAGCCACGCGCAAGACCGTCCCACCCATAGCTATGCCAAACATTTTAACTAAATTCCACAACTCCAACACCCTAGAGAGCGGATTTTCCAGGCCCCCTTCAATCTCCTCTGTGTATATACATATATTTGCGATAACGCCATCATCATCCCGAGCGAGATCCGGAGCGCGCGTGGGAGCTTCCTTTTAATTTTTCCCTCCCCCATATCCATACATACCACATTACAAGCTCACCAGCTCCGCGTAGCCGCCGCCGAACTATTATATATATATATATATATATATATATATATATATATATATATATATATATATATATATATATATATATATATAAACGACGCAGCGCGGGGCCGTCACGATGATAATTCCCGTGGCTTTGTTCGCGAAACCGCTAAAAGCCAAGTTGGCGCTCTCTCTCTCTCTCTCACGATCCTCTCCGCGTCACCGATATATAACCTTATAACGTACGCCAGGGGTCGCCATGCATTCATTCGATTTCTTATCAGCTAATGTAATTGCGGCTGTGGTGCGTGAGTGTGAACGACAAAGGCACTTTACAGACGAACCACAACAGAGAGAGACAGAGAGAGAGAGCTACAATGCCGTTCTCTTTGGTTGTGAGCGAGGGCTAGGCGGTTCCCGCTTACCGCGGAGCTTTAAAACAATTTCGGACTTATGATAGTTTAAAACTACAAGGAGGAGGAGCTCCCCCTCCTTCCGTGCGATTATATAACGCTGATGCATAATGAGAAAAACTTTGTACTTAGGAGGGCAGGGACAGACTTCTGGGTTAACGCTGTGCAAGAGAGGGAGAAAGAGAGAGAGAAGTGGGAAGATGTAAATTTGAAAGTGGGTCGGGGTAAAAAGGGGGTATGGAGATCAGGTGTTTTTGGGCTCGGGGTTGAATATTTTTTTTACTTTAGGATGATATTTTTTAAAAATATTTAATGGTTTCTCGGTTATTGGAACATCCAAAGGGTACAAAGATGATAATACATCGCCGGCTTTATGAGTATCATTGTATAAACTTGACTGTACCTTCTACGGTTCAACCTTAGATGCACACACAAAAATCATATAAAAGTCTTAACTGTAGTTTCTATTATAGTTTATGATCACCTATAGTACATTCACCAATCAATAGCGCTACTTTCATATTGTTATTTAAATGTATACCTATTTTAGCTTCTGTGTGTAAAGAGGTCAATTTTAAAAGAATCGAGCATTTAATTATAATAATGCAACACTTTATTTAACATTCAACAAGTTTTTTACTGATTTAGGAAATGCGCAGACACTCGCTAAAACTAACAGATTCAGACTGCATTAAGTGAAATAATTTTATACAAAAGTTTTTAATTTATGTCCTACTTATTGTTATAGACATGCAGAACGGTAAGTACGTGTCTTTCCAGTAATCATCGTAACTCTCTTACCAGGAGAGTGTCAGGGACACAGATCATGGATTTGGCTCAAAATTTGGGATATGTTTTTGGACGTAGAAACATGAAGAAAGCAATATTAAATCCTAACGCTCCAAAAAACTCAAATTATGGACATTTTTTTCTTAATTTTGGAAAAATCTTTTTAAAAAGCCTCT
>CM070876.1:5836741-6129241 GCA_036365515.1 Torymus aiolomorphi
TTACATGAGCAATTTGCATTGTACGTGTTTAGCACAGACTGCTGTTTCGGAAGTAGGGGAAGGCGGGGCATGACGTGTCAGGTAGGTAAGTTTGGCACCCTCATATTTTTAATATTAATGAATGTAAAAAATGTAATTTTTACGTAAATCTAATTAGATATGCTTTTAGAATTTTCCTCTATACTTTTGAGATTATAGATAATGTTTAACACTTAATTTAATAAGATTGAAAATCGGTGCTTAGAAACAAGGTTGACTTCATTTTTAAGTCGCTTGGAGCAACGAGAAAATGATTTTTTTTCTAAATGAGACCAAACCTATTTGATAGTTTCAACTTTTATCTTTCAAGCCCTGTTTTTGTTATTTTCAGAAAATCTTTATAAATAATATAATTAAAAAATGAAAATGGTATTAAAATGGGGCATGACGTGGCACTCTGGCGGGGCACGCGTGGCACACTCGGGCGTATCAGTGCGCCGCGGCGGCCGCCGAGCGAAGTGATGTAACCTACAAACCTACAAACCAAAAACGGAGCAAGATGGGTTAACAACTACGCAGTGCAATAATTTAGTTTTAAGTAGTTTTTAGTTTCAATTATTACATTAATAAGTAAATAACGATTATTTCGACTGCGTATTAAGTTATATTTAGAGTAGAAAAAAGCCACTTGAAGACTTAAACACAAATCAGCTTGATTTATCCATTGTTAATAATAATTCAGCTTCCGTAAATAATGAAAATTACTTTAGAGAAGTAATACCTGAAGAATCAATTGTAGATACTCAAACTGCCTTTTTCAATGGTCAGGTAGTTCAAATATGCTACATAGATAAAAATGATGCGAAATCTTTAAATTTAAACTTATTGTAATAATAATGATAATTTGTTAATCAAACAAAAGTATTATGTTGTGATCACATTTTATAAGAAGGAATTTATAATATAAAATCATTTATTAAAATGTAATAATTTATTTTAAAATAAAAATTGTTATGTTCCTTAATAAAAATAAAATTTTTAATTTTCAATAGACTGATTAATTATTTGATTTTTGAAAATTTTATTATGGCTTAATTATTAAAGTATTAATTACTGGAAAAAAGATTGAAAAGTACCTATAGTAAAATATTAAATTTGACCGTGCCATGCGTACCCCGTCGGGTGCCACAATCCACCCGCCGGTGGGGCACGTAGAGCATTTTTTTCAGAATTTCTTTTCTGTATTTTATCAATAATTAAAAGAAAATGAAAAAAAAGTTAATAGTTTATTTTATCTTATTTTTTTCTGATCTAATTATTCCGTTTTTGTACATTTTGAAATAATACATGGTTTAGTTGTTATTTTTAATCAAAGTTAGGGTGTCACACGTGCCCCGCCCTCCTCTATACAGAAAACTTCGTCTAGACTATAAAGGAACCGGTCTTGGATGATTCTACATAAGTGAATAAAATAAGCTAAGCATAATTCACTATTAGTAATCTTAAACATTTATTTTTTTAGCACTGGCATTTCTTTTTCTCTTTCTTAAGTAAGAAGTTTATGGATACTCGTGTTTAAAATTTCACATGTACAACTAGCCGATCTTAAAACCAGCCAGTTTTTTAAAATTAATATTTCTCATCAAATCGATCTAACCTTAAAATATTTGCCAATTCATTATTATTCCTGAACATCGGAGATTTTAAATTTAGCAATAGCTAAATGCTTTTTAAAAAAAATCTATTCATAAGTGGAATACATCACGTTGCAGTTCAATGGGGGTAAAAACGATAATTTCGACAACTCGCGCTCAATAACAATCAATTCATATCACACTCACATGCATTCCGTCCTCGTAAACCACGTGAGCTCTCATATCAAAGCCCATAGTTTTTGCATATACCTCCACGCGCATTTTCCCAAGGCATAGCATGTTTTTCCTAAAAAAGGATAAACCTCCTCCTCCCCCCTTTACGTAATTGCTCATCGCCATACACGCAGAAATCACACGCGCTCTCGCACAGCTCATCAGAAGTCTCTCGCTCTCTCCCTCGAGGAATTGCCCTTATCGATCCTCGGTATACGCGCTCTCCGCAATTATAAAATAGACGACATTGCTGCCGCGTATTAGACTCCCTACGCGCATGTGTGCAATATACTCGTATACGTATGTATGCGCGCGCGCGCGCGTGTGTATGGGTGTGTGTGTGTATATATGAACATACAACCGCGAGAAGACGAAGAAGAAGTCGTCTTTCCATCGACATTCCACGCGCGCGAGTTGCCCTTCTTCCGTGAATCTCTCCTCTTTTCTCTCTCTCCCTCTCTCTTCCTCTCTCTCGTACTCGCTTCCCTTTGAGCGAATGCCGGCGATATTCTATATAGACGATATTGTGAGAGCTTCTATAGGGCTGCAGCAGCAGCAGCAGCAACCAGTCTACACGTCACTCGATTCCTGAAAGGAAAGCGCTTGGCGCACGCGCCCCGCGACGATTGAAGACGAGCTTTTACGATGCTTCTTTATTTCATGGAGCTCCCCCTCCTCTATCCCCGGCTACGCTTCGCTGCACCACTGCAGTCTTTCACCCCACGGCTTTTACTCGCCCGCTTTGTTTCTTTTCCCGTGACCGACTGAAAATTGTATCTCAATCGAGTAGATTTGCCCGTTAGATTGGAGAAGGTAAGGTGGAAAGGATCGATCGGTATCGACTGCTTCTTTTCTTTGGTATGTTGATGGAGTGGCTGATAGAAAGTCGACAAATTTAACGTTCAACGCTTTTGGTTTTTTTTCGATGTAAATACTGCGGGGAAACTAGAACGTTGTGGAGGAATCGGAAGTAGATGGAACCATTGGTATGCATAGAAATGAACTATAATACTAATGTATTTATTTGTTTGAGCATTTAATTCGTGTAGAGAGATGAAAAGGACACGGTTAACTTTCAGAAATCAATTATCGCACGAACACGTGGCTTAAGCGACTTTTCAAACTCTGAAATAGTTAATATTTTTTGTATACGATGCGGAAAAAATCACTCAATTATTCGCATGAAAATTGCTAGAATTTATGCCTCTTACTGGCCCATAAGAAACATATTAACGCTATTAGTACCCTTCAAACACGAACCTTTTTGACAACGCCACTAATCTGATACTAACAAAGGTTTTGGTCCATATACATAACATACATTGTGTTTTTTTTATAATAATTATAACTTTATGAAGAATTATAATTAAAAAAGAAATGTCCACAATTTCTGTTGTAGGTGAAACATTTATTGTTACTTTCGCTTTGACTAAAACGGAGATAATTCCCACAATGTTTTACTCCACAATATAAAAAAATAAATAAATAAATCGTTTTACTTTAATCAATTTGTCTTATAACTATATTACAGAAGAAAAGAATAAAAATGACTATAATATACGACTCATTTAAAAACGTGGAATATCACACAATTTTTATTACACGAAAAAAGGCACTAATCTAATACAACATGCTTTCTCTTAATTAACTTATGTATTATTCCAATTTGTACCATAAAATTGTGTCACATTTAAGCACGAGTAAAACATAACGTGCACCGCCAAATAATGGACATAATACTCAACTTGTTGCGAGGGTATTTAACTCTTAGACTTCCTTCTTGTCTTCCGCTACAACATATAGAGCGCAGGCGCGCATTTAGCTCTGGCCCGCGTCGTGTAAGGAAAGTTTTTAACGGAACTTCCGTCGTAATATACGTTTTGAAAATTAAGGTGACCCACTTCGTATTTATCTTTCTGATCGCTCCCTTCCTTGTTCGTCGACCCCGTGAAATTATAATACCCACAAGAAGTTGAGCGTATAATCAGCGCGCGCGAACGTTCAATGCTTACATTTGGCGAATAAAACATCATCGGGATCACGACTGTCTGATCAATTTCACTAATTTGTATAAAAAATTATGTAGGAAAATTATAAGTGCATGTATGAAAAACAACTTTTGCATGGTAATGTTTAGATAGGATTTCTATTGTCCAGAAAAAAGTTTTGTTCGTATGTTACATGTATAAAAGGGGTTCTCGTTCTCGAAGCTATAGTCTGGGGGATAAGCCCAAAAATAGGTGCACAATGAAGTAAACAAGATAACGTATAAGGAATAATTACTTAGTGTTTATTTCGTTATACTGGTATCTCGAGAGAGAGGCGCTCCTAAATGAATAACGTGACGCGGTAGGTTTGCGACTTCTTGATGGCAGGAAGGGAGCTGATGGCTCGATGATCTTGGTCGTCAGTCGTCTGGGCAGGTCGACGTAGGGGCTGGCCTGGGGCTTTATCGAGGTAAACAAAATTTAAGTGCTGTTTTCATTTCTGGCCATAATCAGCGAGCTGGAAATTTTTTAATAGCCAATCAAATTTCTCAACACCTCGAAAATTTCGCCTTGTACCGGACACTCGATAAAGCCCCTGCTGGTCGTCATGTCTCCCTCTCATGAAACGTCGGTCGGCTCAGTCTCTCTCTTTAGCTAGTTTTTCTCGGGCGACGTCCTAGCCTCGGTCTCTCTCATTAGCTAGTTTTCGCATTCCGGCCTAGCGACCAAGTCCCTGTGTTAGCTTTTCTGTGTCCGGACGAGTCACCGTGACTCTTTCGCTATACTGACCTATATGGGAGAATATGGGACTATATGAAAGACTTTTTTTTGTTATTAATTGTCATTTTTCCTAAATGTGCTAAATATTTTAGAAAAATATCATTTAATTCTATGAAGCTTCAGAGATATGTAGTTTAAACATTGTAGAAAAAATAATATAGTATCCGACCCATAGTTTGCGGAGGGAAAAGTTGATAAGGACCATTTTTACTCAGAAGATGGCAGAGAATAGCTCAGAATTTTTTAAAATCGAAAATATAACATTTTTTATATTGTTTATAAAAAATGTTAATTCACAATTAACCTGACCACTTCTCAGCCTCATAACCTTGAAAAATGGATTCAGCATACAAAAAAAGGCATGGTGTGGTTTGTGCACATAAGAATTATGCACATATTTATTGTGCACACTTTAGCATTGGAGTATACACATAGATATAGATATACACCAATGCTAAAGTGTGCACAATAAATATGTGCATAATTCTTATGTGCACAAACCACATCATGCCCAAAAAAATATACAGTAACATCAAGTTACCCAGGGAACCTAAAAAAGTACACGGGGACCCCCCCCCCCCCCTCTCCCCCCCGGCGCTCTCTGACTATAACTGTTGGTATATTAAGGTGGCCTTAAACCTATAGGCCTTTCTTGTCAAAATTACCTAAAAAATTATAAAAAATATTATTATAATAAAATAATGAAAATATATTGTAAATATAACTTATTTTGAATAAAATGAGTCAAGGCAGAGATACATAAACTCATTTTATCCTCAGATATAGCATTTTCAAGAAAAACTTTTATATAGTTATGGACCTAAGAGTTGCAATTTTAAGGTTTTCATGTATAAGTACCTTTTTCATGGCAAAAACTGATTTTTTTGCAATAATTTTTTCCATTTTTGAATTTTTAGGATTTTTATCATGGAAAAGGTACTTACACATGAAAACCTTAAAATTGCAACTCTTAGGCCCATAACTGCATAAATTAGGAACAATTTTCACTTTGTCCCATGAAAATCCATCATGCGGTCTCAGAGAAAGGTTACGACAAACTATTTTTCTTGAAAATGCTATAACTGAGGATAAAATGAGTTTAAGGGGGTATCGCACTATACTAACACTGTTTTATCGGCTGAACATGTAACAGTAATTAATATAAATAAAAGGATAATGATTTACGCATTGAACAAATTCAGTTGCCCTGTGTAATGCTGTAATACATTATTCTACAAAGTTTCGAGACAAAAAAACGACGACACCTTTGTTTATTTACGGAACGAAATTTGGTTAATTTTTGTTAATTTTCGTTCCAGAAATAAACAAAGGTGTCGTCGTTTTTTTGTCTCAAAACTTCGTAGAACGATGTATTAGAGGATTACGTAGGGCAAGTCAATTTGTTTCAGACGCAAATCATTATCCTTTTATTTATATTAATTATTTTGTCATATTCTACCGATAAAACAGGGTTAGTGGTAAAGTAGGATATTACACCACCTCAAGAACCTCTGCCTTGGCTCATTTTATTCAAAATAAGTTATATTAACAATATATATTTTGATTATTTTATTATAATAATATTTTTTATTATTTTTTTAGGTAATTTTGGCCAGAAAGGCCCATAGATGTAAGACCGCCTTAAGGCCATGTGAAACCGTGAATTTCAATATTTTTTAAATAAACATTCAAGCGTTTATTCGGAAAACAAATTTTATCAAGCGCTCCGTACACATAAACACTATATCCAGGAATTTTTTGGAGTGATTCTATTAGCATTTTCGTTAGATATGCTCGTTTGAAAAGTAGGTCAATTGCAGATTCCTACTTACCGACAGTACGGTTTTTATTTAATTAAATAAATTCTCATATTTTTTTTTAAAAAACACGTTTGTCAAGCGCTCCGTATATGTTAATACTATACTCAGATTTTTTTTGGATGATTCTATTGGTATTTTCATGAGATGTACTCGTTTGAAAATTATGTCGGTATTTAACATCACCTTAATGGACAGATAAAATACAAAGAGATAATATAGAATACGTATTCTGTTTAGTAAGATGCTTAATGAATAAAATGAAAATTACAATATGGATAAAGCTTTTACTGTTATTAGAACAACACGTTTTTCACCTCAATTTTCATCAAGCCTTTGAGGCACGCATTTTGCTTTTTCCATTCACTAACGAATTCTCTTTCAGAGATTTTCCGGTTCACTAATTATTCGCCTGAAGTTAAGGTTTACAAATTTAAAATAATTTCTTACTAAACTAATACGATAATTTCAAAAATAATAATTAAATAGAAAACTCATGCTTATAAAACCTCTTGTACATTACATTTTTCTTTTTGAATAAAAATTAAACCGTAAAATCAAAAATAATAAATTATGCAAAGTTTCGAAATCGAACTATGAAAAGCCCGAAATGAACCTGTAAGAATCTTTTCCGAAAAAAAATCCATTAAGGTAGTTAAATGCATAAAGTTTTTACGCTCCCCCTAAATACTCCAACATTATTCATCTCAACGAAATTTGCAAACCTTTATAACAAGCAGAATAACGTATATGCAAATCTGAGGATAAAAAAGCAAAAATCCTCGCTTCAAAGAACCGTAGCCTCCAACCAAATTGGCCAAAAAGAAACCAACAACAGTACACCCTGTGACGCCTCGTTTTCTCACTGCCAGCAGTATATAACAAACGGACGAAAAAGAGCGACCCGGCTCAAAGGCGATTACGATCTCCCGGGCTCTTGTCTCTCCCCGAATATATATCGGGACATACATATATTCAAGCGAGGAGCCCGCGGTAATCGCGTGTTCCCGGCTCATTACGATGCATTATTATAAACGGCGCTTATTTCGCGCACGCGCGCGAATAACATACGAACTTGGCTTTTTCCAAATTTTAAATACAAAAACGCGCCTCTCTCTCGCTGCGTATTTATGCTGGTCTGATCCAGCGCATACGCGAACAAGTTTGGAGAAGTAATGATCGCAGGGTCGAGCGAGCGAAGTGAAGTTAACTAGGTCAGTGGCACTTGGCTACTCCCGAAGTTTTACGACGCTGCCGCGGCCATCGCAGAAGAAGTAGCAGCAGCAGCAGCAGCAACCGTGCTGTTGATTTTACGGAAACCCCGCGCAGACTACCCTGGTTCTAATGGCCCTGCAGCGTGAAAGCGCGCAGGGATACATTGCCCATGAGAGGTCGGGCAGGCATTGCGGTCGTCTTTGTAATTGCAAGCGCGAGAGAGCGCTGGCTCTACGGGGAATTATCACTGATGGGAAATTTTTGCCAAACGCGCGCGCACTGGTATTGAAATGGTGCATTATTGCAAATGACGAGTGTATATAGAACAGTGACTTTCGCCCCGGCTCTGACGCGCGTTGCAGTGAAAAGGGGTGATTTTCCCGATAAAGGGCACGTGAATTGTGTAATTTTCTATGTGACGGCGAAGAGTGAGTTTAAGTTCAATATTCGATAATGATGGACATCAATCATTTTTAAATGAAAATTTGTTATTCTATTACTATATTTGAATAATAACTGAAAAATATTTGATTAATTAAAAGTTGGCGTTAAATCAATCATCTATAAGCTCTATTTTCTAAATTTTGAGAAACCGGAGTAGCCCGATTCTTTATTTCTTCTGTTACCACGATTGTCATCTGTACGAAAACTATACCATTTCCTAAGGGATGCTTAATTTTCAATTTTTACCAGGTCGAGATATCAGCAGAAGCTTTATCAAGCTTTTAAAGCGAGTTAATTTTTTCCCGATATTTCAAAATCAATATTTTTCTAAAAGTTATTTAGTAAATACAATTTTGTTTTAGGCAATAAGTATTTTCATTTCTTAATTTTTGTGATACCTATAGAAAATAAATAATTATCAATATTATTGTAGAACAAGGTAATACTTTGTTATGGAATAATATTGGATATCAAATATTAATTTTCAGCTGTAATATGTGAAGTTAAAGTATACTAATTGCATTGATTCAGTGAATCATATTGCAATTCTATCCTCTACAAATTATTGTTTTTATTTTCAATTCTTATCAGACAAAACAGTCATGGCAATAGAAGCTGTTATGGATGAAAACTTAAATTTAAAAAGGCTTCTATACCGTACTATGTCGGTATATAACAGAAATATAAAATTTCCTATCGATTTCTGTATGAATAATGTGAATGTTCGATTTTACCTAGAAAATTATGAGGAATGTGCTTTTTACTAACGAATTGTCTTCTGGAAACTGCACAGAATTTCCAGATGGCGTTATTTGGTTACTATCGCGAATACAACACTTACATTGTATACATATAGGTAAATCCATTTTTAACAGTAAAACGTTGCCGTTTTACTAAATAACGTTTAATTATTCTAAAATAGAACTTTTATATGCCTCAGTAATATAATTTCACGCACGTGCTAATGGACACGCAGATTGTTCATTCTTGCATTTCATTTATAAATTCTTTTTGGCTCTCCCCGCGCTCATTTAAAAAATGCATTTTAAAATGTAAAATGAATTTCTATTCCAAAATAAAATAACTTTTATTGTTTTCCCAAGTACGCGCAAGTAAAATCGTAAAAATAAATTCCTAAAATTTTTATTTGAAATTGATACCGTTAAGTATTCATGTGGGCGTCGCGAAACTGCAGCATATTTCTGTTATTTGCAAAAGCGACGCGTTGTCCGTTCAGCTCCGACACAGACGCATTATAGGGGTAAATTTCAAATTTAATTATTCGTAAAAGCTTTTTGTAAAAAGCTCTGAAAGTCCTGGCCTCCACGCAAACATACGCGCGAATAAATTGATTTCTCGCAAGTACTCCGCTGCGATGTATATTTTTGTTTGCTTAACCAATGCAACAATTTATTGTATCACGTATCAAGCCTGCTTGCAAGCCAAAATAATGTATTTATTCATATAAAAATCGCGCGCGAGAAATTCATCAAAAAATTAATTTCGCGATACGCGCACGTACATGATATAATTAAACTTTCGCGATGATCAATTATCGTCATACTCTAAATATTATTTTGGCGAATAAACAATCATGATTAAAACAGAGAAGCCCGAGAAAGAAGGAATGTTTCGAAACATTCCTCTTCCTCCTATGTATAGGGGCAATTCGACGGGAAACACCAATAACTGGGTATAAAGCTGCTCTTCTGCATTTTCACAGTATTTTTTGTATTTTGCACTCGTCTTTAAACTTATGTAACTTTTGATGGAATAAATATTTTTTCATTCTGCAAAAAGCAAATGGAAACTCATGTTTTCAAGTTTTATTTTCTTATTTGAAAATTCTCTCTCTCTCTCTCTCTCTCTCTCTCTCTCTCTCTCTCTCTCTCTCTCTCTCTCTCTCTCTCTCTCTCTCTCTCTCTCTCTCTCTCTCTCTCTCTCTCTCTCTCTCTCTCTCTCTCTCTCTCTCTCTCTCTCTCTCTCTCTCTCTCTCTCTCTCTCTCTCTCTCTCTCTCTCTCTCTCTCTCTCTCTCTCTCTCTCTCTATTGAAAGGTATTTTAATTACCTACATTTTCTTTATTTTAAATTTAAATTATCTTCACTCTGTCATTTGCTATTAAGGAAAATGTTTTTATATTTCATAAATTAATTTCTCAAAAAATATTTTATTTATCGACTTGAAATTTTAAAACCACTTATTACACTCATTAAAGACTATATTTGTTTAAAATTTTAAGAGATTATATTCATTTGTTTAAAAAAAAAATTATTTTGGAAAAAATTTGCGTTTTCGTCGTAGCACGATAACAAGAGTACAAATCATTCAATCGTCATATAATTTGGCACAAATGTAGCTTTTATATATCGTCAGATCGAATTCGTTGTCCAAAAAAATGGTTCCATTACGACCAAAGATATTTCAAGTTAAAAAATTTTTTTTTTTAATTTTCGAGTCGCCTGAAATGTAGCAGAGATACAGCTTTTTTATATCTTCAAACTGTGTTCGTTGTCCAAAAAAATCCGTTAATTACATCTTCATTTATTGATAGGGATAACATAATTTTTGCACAAAGTACGTTTTCTAGAACAGCTTCCAAGAATGTCAGATATAAGACTTTCCGTATCGGTTCAAAATTAGACGATAACATTTAGCGACAGATATAAATCTCATTATTTAATTACTAATAAAAAGAAAAGAAAAAAGTTTTATTGTGGGAATTCATTCACAATTTTTTTTGTGAAAAATTTATTTTGGGAATTTAAATTTAATAAAAGGAATCGATAAATTAGTTTGCGGAAGCTAAGTGCCAATGGATTGGCAGCGGTTTCTTTTAGTACCCAGTTGTTTGATTTTTCCCGCAGAATTCTTCATGTAACACACGTCACCCTTATATAAATATATCCCCCAGCAAAACTTTTGCGGAACTTCGCGCGCTACGTTCTCTGAAAATTCGATACTCGACTCGCTCCAGAAACAAAAGTTACCTCTATTATTCGTATTATTCTTATACTTTTCCCGGGCTGATCAAAGTAATAAACACACCCACACGCCCGTGTGTGCATGCAGCCAGCCTCAATCGCGTTTGCCGGTGCAGCGGGCGCTCATTTGGGGGCGTGCCCCAGAGTATATACACACCGATATACAGCAGAACCACGATACAGGAAGTGTAACAAGCTTATTCGCGCATGTCCTTTGGCGTGGCGCCGGCCCCGTTATTGTATAGCGTTGGCGCGAACCACAAAGAGAGAGAGAGAGAGAGAGAGAGAGAGAGAGAGAGAGAGAGAGAGAGAGAGAGAGAGAGAGAGAGAGAGGTAACCTTAGAAAAAACAAATAAGCGACTTTTTAATTAATTTGTTTTTATGAAAAATTGCGTGGTCCTTGTGGACTATTTTAAAAAATAAACATTGTCATTTGCCAAGTTTGAAAATAATAATCAATTTCAGTACGACAAATTTTTTCCGGAGTTTTTTCAGATTACTTTTTGCCAAACGTATAATGACACCAATACCTATCATTATACATTTTTTCAAAGAAAAAAATATAATCAATCACCGCTCATGCAAATTGGAGTGTTATGCCTTGCGAATTTCTCAAACGTCCCCTGTAATTAGCCGCGAAAAAACGCGCGCCAGCAGAAAAGAAAACCCATTATAGCGATCAGAATCGTCCCGGTAATATTCATATCTTCTCTCATTTTCAAATTATCAGCCACAGTTCCACGTCGACGTTATAGCCGAAGCGCGGCTATAAGTGAAACTCCTCATTCGCGAAACTTCTGGTCTTGTGTGCCTCGATGACAGGCTAATACGCCGCACGTTCCTCCCTTGCCGCCATCTAGCCTGCTTTTATTTCAGAATAAATCTCCGACTCGAGAAGGATACCAGGGAAAGAAAGAAAGAAAGAGACAGAGAGAACTCGTGTATGTGTGTTTACGTCTATATAAGAGCACAGAGTTACCGGAGACGAGCACGAAAAGAAGGATGCATTTCACGCGAGACATTTTGGATTCTCATACGCCTAACCGCGAGGACGAGTACGCATGTCTGGCGGAGGGGGAGATGCGAAACCCGAGTCATTCTGACGGCCTTTCAAAGTGAAGTATAGCGGCAGAGAAAGAGAGAGAAGCGTCGCACCATCTTTCTCTATCTCTCCGAAAATTCACGGGAAAACTGAGAAAAGAGGCAGGGGTGAGAGAGAGCTGCTTTTTTATACGGCATGTAATACTCCGAGTGGAGTGAGAAATATTTTTATTTCAAGTAAACAGCTGTGTAAAGGATACTGGCTGCCTGGATATTCGGGATTGTAGACTTTTTACGGGTACACTCTTTTTCCAGCACTCGACCCGACGGTGCGCGCGCACGCAGCTTCTCCCGTAAATGCTCTATACATGCCTCGCAATGCTTTTTATTGTGCAAAGAGTGAGATATTTCGAAAGAGCGTACACGTCTAGTGAGCGAGGCGCGTGGTATAGTGCCAGCTTGCGATACAAATTTCGCTTCCATTCGCGTGAATTTTAAGATACAGAGGGGGGCAGCAGCTAAATGTTTTTCTGTACATTGTGTGTTAATTTAAAGATTAAGCTTTTGCAGCTTCTATACAATTTCGAGTGTAATTAGTTCTTTGAAAAATAAAATAAATAAAAGTAATGAAAATACACATCTCATCGTTTCATCACAAAACACGCTTTTTTCGTTTGAAAACGTAAAAGGGGAATACAGGTTTATGATATTACTTTATACACAGAGGATCATGGAAAAAAAAACACCGATGTTAAATGCTCAAACAGATACCGAATGCAAATTATAAGTCTAAAAAACACATCGTTATGATGAAATAAACTTCTTGCTTGCATTTCCTCAAAAACATAGTTTTTCATTTAATTTCTTCTTCTACTCTATTTTGGTACATGTGGATACACGTACGAATATGAAAGAACGAAATAAGCAAGGCGTGTCCGATTACAATATGACGCCGATTAGCAGAAAGCCGAGCAGTGACGGTCGTGGCTTAATGGTATCGTTTCTTACTCGCGAGTCGGCGGCTCTGGTTTGATCCCAGGGTCCGTCACTTTTTATTATTAAAAGTTGTGATAGCTCACTCGTAACAATTTCTGGCTTTTTAAAATAACACAAAGCGAAAATATATTAAGAAAATTTAATAATTACCGTTGTACAGAAAAATAAACGGTTGGTCTAGTTAGCATGAATTAAAAATTCCGCACTAAAAAGGAGGGGAGCTGTGCTTCAGTTACACACCTTATCTATGCCGACTCATTGTGAACTTCAAAATTAAATAAATCATATTTTCAAATGTAACAATTAAGTACACGCAAGTTTTTGAAAATATGAACTTTCGAATGATTGCTTTGTATATAGAAAGTGCCTCATCTCTGGTAGAAAATTAACCATATTTTATAACTAACATGTTAATTAAATGGAAGCATGTTTAACAAAAATCATAATGCAGAAATAATATAATTCATCTAAAAGTTCTACTATTACTTAAAATACATATTTTATGAAGTGTAAATACCATAATTTATTTCGGATTAATTGGTATTACATAATTATGATATACAAGCAATGTTCGTTTCTAGCCATAAAGTTAACATTTCTTCTGGTTAACATTTTTACCAGGGATATGAATATTTGATACCATGCAAAAGTAGACATAAAGTAAAGAAATTTCGCTATCACGAAATTTTCATGTTGACTTCTATGTTATAATAGTGAATCATCAAAACATTGCCCCTTTCTCCCCTCGTCCGCTAAAAGCCTTTACACAATTGCAACACGAACGACGAGAACTGTCCAATATCAATTAGCATTTAATCAGATCGAAGAACCTCCATAAGTAGTAAGAGAAATGCACTTGCGAAACGTTGTCTCGACTTTAGTATAATATAACCTGTTCGCGATCGATCCGCGCGATACGGCACTAAAAAAGTATCATATGCATGTACGCTGATCGCTATAAAAAGCCGCAAACTTATACACAGGCAGAGTTAAAAAAACTCGATTTCGAAAATTATGAGAGAAGCAAAGGCGAAGGTCAGACGTGCTTGGCTGTTTCAGTTTTTTTCCTTTTTTTTTTGTGTCGGCGCGCGCGATCTAAATCTAACCTTCCGTAATAACTTAACATTAGCATAAGACGGGGATTCGAAAAAATTTCGTGTAGTTTAAACTACAAGTGCCATTCAATTTACGGGGTATTAATATCGGAGAAAACAAATAACAATTTGAGTTTTGTGTATCAATGAATATTGCATGGAGGTTCGCCTTTTTTTGTTGTTCTTGCTATAAGAAGAATGCTTGTTCATCGAAAAATTATTCAATATGAAAAACAATGTCACGGACAAAGCGCCCATAAAAATAACAAATACTCAAGATTCTTTTGTAAAAAATATCAAAAGATTAAAGACTAAAGCAAACGCGACTTTACTATATTTGTTTATTTGAACACCCTCGATTATTCAAAAAATCGTGAAAATTCGATATTTGAGGGCCAATCCGTGGAATATGGAGTAAAATAAAAAAATCCATATAAATTACATTCAGCAACGTTTCGCCAGCAAGGTTCGCTGGCCTCATCAGGCTATTATTTATTCCAAACAAAAACAACACATAAATATTACAAACACAATACAAGATTTTCGATGAAGAGCACAAACTTTTCTCACCAGTAAATTTAATTATTAATTATATAACATAACGATATTCGGAAGTGGAAGGAAAAACGACTTCCACTGCCACCGTCAATGTTTTAAACTGCGAATGAAAACCAACCGCCGTTATCTTATATACAGGCAACGGCGTTGGTGTGTTTATTCTTGAAAAGGTTATTAAGCTTCTTGTACGTGTGGCTCAGTGATTGTGTGTCTTCTTTTCTATTGAGAGTGTGTTTATACATGTTAATGTGAAGCATCTCGGTGTATCAAACCACCTATGTCACGCGTTAATAATAGCTTTGAATTTAAAGAGGCAATCTCGAATATAAACGTACCAGCTGACTTTAGTTTGCTTTCACTCGATGTCAGCTCTTTGTTTACTAATATACCTTGTGAGTTAGTATTGAAGAGTTTAGATATAAGATATACACAGATACATAAAAAGAGTAAAATTCCGTTTGATGAAATAGTCGATATTACAAAATTTCTTTTCGACAACACTTATTTCACTTTCAATAACATAATTTATAAACAAATTTTCGGCACACCAATGGGATCACCGATTTCGCCAATTTTTGCTGACCTTTTAATGGAAGATGTAGAAATAGAATGTATAAAAAAACTAAAAGTTGAATATAATTGCGAGCTCTTGTTTTACCGGAGATATGTAGACGATACTATATTATGTGTATGAATAATGAGCATGTGGGAACAGTATTAAAAGTTTTTAATGAATACAATAAGAACTTAAAGTTTACACATGAGGTTGAAGAAAATAATTCAATTAATTTCTTAGACGTAGCAATTATTAAGATTGAAAATAAACTAATCACAAATTGGTACCAAAAGCCGACATGTACGGGTAGATTATTGAATTTTAAGTCGAACCACACAATCCAGCAAAAACGGAATATTATTTCAAATTTAATAGATAGATCCATATTACTTTCAGATGAAAGGTTTCATACTCAAAATATAAACAGAATAAAAACAACATTATTAGAAAATGATTACCCTTTAAAATTTATAGTTTCCTGCATAAATAATAGACTCCGTTCAATAAGAATTCCAACTCTAAAACGGAATATTAATCATAAAGAGCCGTTAGGTTCTTTAGCAATTCCTTATCATGATAAGTTTTTTAATAAGGTTGCTGGTTCATTAAAAAAATTCAATATTCGCACTGTGCCTTTGGTCAATCATAGTCTCGCAGACATAATTAAGCTCGGCAAAGATAAATCGGAAAAATGGGATGAAACGGGTGTAGTATATAAGTTTGATTGTAAGGATTGTTCGGCATGTTACATTGGCGAAACAAAACGAAAATTGAAAGAAAGAATATCTGAACATGAAAAGTGCAAAAATAAATTACTACCCGTTCCACTACATATTGTTGAAAATAGTACCCATAAGTTTGATTGGAATAATGTAAAAATTTTAAATAGAGAAAAGAATTATAATAAGCGACTTATTTCCGAGATGCTTCACATTAACATGTATAAACACACTCTCAATAGAAAAGAAGACACACAATCACTGAGCCACACGTACAAGAAGCTTAATAACCTTTTCAAGAATAAACACACCAACGCCGTTGACTGTATATAAGACAACGGCGGTTGGTTTTCATTCGCAGTTTAAAACATTGACGGTGGCAGTGGAAGTCGTTTTTCCTTCCACTTCCGAATATCATTATGTTATATAATTAATAATTAAATTTACTGGTGAGAAAAGTTTGTGCTCTTCATCGAAAATCTTGTATTGTGTTTGTAATATTTATTTATGTTTTTGTTTGGAATAAATAATAGCCTGATGAGGCCAGCGAACCTTGCTGGCGAAACGTTGCTGAATGTAATTTATATGGATTTTTTTATTTTACTCCATATTCCACGGATTGGCCCTCAAATATCGAATTTTCACGATTTTTCGACTTTACTATAGCTAAAATTCATTTTCAATAACGCGAAGAATATTTATAGTTCAATTTGCCCTTATAATGCAAGACCATTAATTTGTCTCCTATTCTCGGTCAGCTTTTCCCGGCCCCAATTCGTACAACATACGGCCCAATGGCCCCTCCCCCTGAAATTCGGAATGCAGCATCTGAGAAAGAATGAAACACAGCGCCAAGAGCCGAAATTTATCAGCCCATAATCCGTTACCCATTATCAGGATATTTTAATCCCGTGAGCCAAACTATTCTCCTTCGCCACCTTGTCCCGCGTGCGCATCCGACCGACTCCCCTTCGCCCTTCTAAGAAAGGAGCAAACGAAGCAAAACTATATATAGCAGAAACACGATGACTGACTCCCGTACACAAATCTCTGCTTGCCTCTCTCTCTCTCCCTCCCGTTGAGGCTCTTATTGCATCTACGTGCGCGCGCAAGTGACCTTGTGCTTGCACCTGCTCCCATATATATATATATATATATATATATATATATATATATATATATATATATATACACGCGCACAGCTGACGAAAAATAAAAATGAAGCCAATTATTGATCGCGCACCGTCTCCCATCTCTCTTGCCCTCTCGGCTTTTAAAATTCACCAAGCATTGCGCGCTACTAATCATTTTATAAAATGGGGAAATCGAGCGCTAGCGTGTTCCAATTAGAGCGTGGGAAGTTAAAAGGTTACGGGTTAATGCGCGTGATTTTTATTGGCTAGAGTATAGGGGGGAGAGCGAACTTTTAAAGTCTCCTCTTCTTTCTCGACTTTGTTGGAACTGTCTCTCGTCTCTCCCGCACCGCTCGTCCATTACCGTCGAAGCGAGATTTGCGCCTTTTATTTCCGCCTGAAGGACACACACGCGCGCGCGCGCACACGCGAGGCACTTTGCCGTACCAGCCGCCGCATTAAAATCCGCCGATTCAACTATCGGAAAGTGCGCCGTACGCGCAAATTAGTGGCGCTCTTTTGCTCGCGCTCTGGAAAATAGAACATCCCCCGCCTCCCCGTCTCTTTCTCTGGTGACCCGCTAACTTCGTACAAAGACAGGCAAAAAGGGGTCGCCCGCGCGTCAATTTTCTACCTCTTAGCAGTAAACTAACCATGTGTTTGAAAAAAATTGCGAGTTTCTCTTTCACATGTCAAACGCTGCCAGCGCTTTTATCAGTATGGCCGGACAAATGGCGCGCTAAATAAATTTTATTCGTTTGCCTCCTTTTGCGCGGAAGCGCGCACTGTGTATAATATACGCGATATTGCCTCTGATTTAATGGTTTTATTTCATCATCGCGCGTGGCCTCGCTTCGATATAAACCTTATCAAACGCAGCCGCCGGTTTTTATATACCTATAATACTCTTTAACTCGTCAATTTGTTTGATGATAATAATCGTTCAGACAAATGTTATTATCATCGGAATCTCTCGGTAAATTATATATGCTTATATAACACCGCAATAATGAGACTCGATTCATTCGATTATTTCTCGCAAAGATAAATGCGGAAAATGTGGATTGTGTGCGACCCCATAAGATCAAATATAACCCTTCGCGACTTGTTCCACACTCATCTTCGCCTTCAATTAACATCCTCCCCCCCTTCCCAGGCACACAATATTCACTCTCGAGGCAGGAGAAACAACATTAATCTCCCAACTTTCCCCACAAAACGCAGGAGCATTAATATAACGAAATGTGCAAAGTCCGGGAGGGAGGGGTAGGGGGATGTCAACGCGACCATAACGGAGTGAAAGTAAACGGGAGCAAAGGCTTCGTTTATCAAAGAAGGTCAATGCCGTGAGCTGAGTTTCGTAACGCGTCGAGGGAGCGAGGAGTGTGCAAAGCTCCTCGAGGCGCACTATCCCACGGCACGGCGGTGCAGCTGCTCGTCGGAGAATGCGACGATCGCGATCGGCCGCTCCCGATACTCCGCTCTCTCTCTCTCTCTCTCTCTCTCTCTCTCTCTCTCTCTCTCTCTCTCTCTCTCTCTCTCTCTCTCTCTCTCTCTCTCTCTCTCTCTCTCTCTCTCTCTCACACACACACACACACACTCTCTCTCTCTCTCACACACACACACACACTCTCTCTCTCTGCTGATTACTCGCCCGAAACACGTGTGCAGCGAGATTTTGAATCTCGCGCGCACTGTCATCAAGAGTAATTTGGTAATGGGACGATTGATGTGTATAGTAGAGGACGCGGTGTTTGAAAGGGACGATCGTTTATTGTCTTCTGTGATGATTCGGGCTTTGAAATGTTGATCGGTTGTAATAAATAAATAAATAAATAAATAAATAAATAAATAAATAAATAAATAAATAAATAAATAAATAAATAAATAAATAATTAAATATATATGTGTGTGTGTGTGTGTGTGTGTGTGTGTGTGTGTGTATGTGTGTGTGTGTGTGTGTGTGTGTGTATGTGTGTGTGTAGTGGGTGATTTACACAGAAAATTCCATTATAAAAGTTTTGTATACTTAAAGTTGTTAAAACTTTTATAAACCCGAATTATCGTGAGAAATTGAACATGAGCTTATCTGATGAGTTAAAACATTTTTTGCAGGATTCTTCGTTAAAGGATACCGTTTTATTTCAGGAAAGGTTATTGGCTGCGGAAGAATGGAGATATTGGAAAATATTCCTGCTTACTGAATAATTTAGAGTGTGCACTTGAGTTTTTGTGACACTGTAACATCCAGAACAGGGATGAAAGTGTGGCGAGCCGAAACGAGGGTATTGACTATAGCGAGGCTATACGTTAAAAAATTCGGAAAATTCGGCTCCGCCTGGCCGAAACGAGGAGAAGGTATACTGCTTCCCAATAACTATGCTGCGGCCTAGGACCAAAATAGTTTTAGAATTTCTCTTTGAATTTTATACGAATTTTCAAATTTGACAAAATTTGCATAAAAAGCTATTCTTTATGCCTTTTTATATATATAGTTTTAGAAAAACTCATTTCTATATGGCACACACTTTTTCCCCTAAATAACATCATCACATTAACGACTGTTTTCTGAGTTAATCCAACCAAATAATCGTGTCAGATTTTAACTCCCAAGATCTCTCTGTATCTATCCCATAAATATACACAACCATTTCCCTCTAAAACATATCGCACAAACGCAATTCAATAAATAGCGCACACGCTTACTTACGTTGCACCCCTAATCCCTATACGCGGCAATGTAAAAATGATGCTTATCATCTGCGTCTGCAAAAGCAACCTCCTCCGCTCCTGTTATTTGCACCGCACCTCCTATTCATCATCAGTGAAACGAAAGCAACAACCATCAAACTTTTGTGCTGCAGCCTCACGAGCTATCTCTCCCCCTCTCTCGCTCTTGTGCTCTCCGCGTCTTTGGAGTGCACAGCCAGCGGGGATCTTTCTTTCTCTGAGCGCGTTGAACGTAATGCACACGCTGCGATGGCTTCCTCTCAGTGTGTACATGGTTAAACGGATACACGCGACGCGCGCGCAAACGCCTTTGTGCTAGAGAATGCCGCGCGCGCGAGATATATATACATATATATCCTTTGTGAGGAGTAATGAAGCTCTCGCGTTGTAAGCGTTTCACTGTCAAGGGCGGGACGGAAGGAGATGATAGGTGACGCCGTGACGTGACGTGTACGCATACACGCCAGTTTTTGGAAGGCATCGGTGGTTGTTACGGGGATTTAGGAGTTAGGTGGTGTGTATATATAATATACGAGGTGCGGGAGATCGGCATTAGTTGAGGTGTCGCAGAATTTGGCAATTGTTTAGCGATTTCGGTTATTTGTGTGTTCATTGCGGCATAGTTATATATATATATATATAGATTTGACAAGATCAAGTTGGTGCCAATGGTAATTCCTTATTTCACGTTTACAACCAAACAGATAAATAACAGCTGACAAGTATGGGATGAAAATAAAACAAGGTGAGATATATAATTTATACAAAACAGAGTAGCATTTACAGTATAGTCGGTCGAGCTTACATGCAAGGCTCCGAAAGCAATTATCTGAAAACACCGTCTTGATCAGCCACTGAGTGATCAAGAAGCATTTTACAGTAGCCGTTATATTCTAATGGGCACACAATATACCGGCAACCGTGTGTACGCCCAATCTTCCATCCTGGTAGAATGGCTTGTAGGCTAATTCAATGTATGTGTATGTGTATGTATTGTAGCTACCCGTGTAGCTTACTTGTGGGATTCGATACCACGACCGCCTCTCCCTTCGCTCCGCCTCGGCGTCAGAGACAATAGGCAAATGTGGATCGATCATTGATAGCCAGCCACTTAGCATTTAATTAGTACGAGTGACTCCGCACTATCGCCGGATATGAAATTTAATCTACTTCGATTATTAATTTTCGCGGGCAATAATTTCATCGTTTCGACGTTTGCGTAGACTGACTTGTATTTTTAAACATAATTTCAAAAGAATGTAAACAATTTTCTGCGATCCGTGCAATATAGGCCGTGTAAAAGAGTGGATAAATTTAAAATAGAAAAGTGGTTGAATGAAATGCAGAGAGAACATTGTTAACATCCATTCGCTGAAAAAAAATGCTACCGATAAAGTGAATCAGACCTATACAACATTAAATTTGAAAAAAACGTTTGATGCTTTGTTCATTGAAAGCTTATCATACAAAAGTGAGTTATACCATTGGCATTAAAAATAAATACACACTATTTCATCAGAAGCTTGTTGTATTAAGCTCTTTCAAATCCATCAATACGAACAGCTGAACAATATAGATCGCGCAACGTTTTAAGTGACCTAAATCCCCCTATCAATAAACTCCAGCGACCATTGATACATACATATATAAATGGATAAGCCATAGCCATCGTCATCCGCAGCGTCATAATAAATCAAATGCGTTTTAGTTAACAAAAGTTTCGGCCAATTTCTCCTGAATGCGGGAGCGTCAAAAGTTAAAAATGCCTTACGTAGTTATCTCGATATTTCGCAAAGTTCAGTCGTCCGAAGAGAGAGAGAGAGAGAGAGAGAGAGAGAGAGAGAGAGAGAGAGAGAGAGAGAGAGAGAGAGAGAGAGAGAGAGAGAGAGAGAGAGAGAGAGAGAGAGAGAGAGAGAGAGAGAGAGAGAGAGAGAGAGAGAGAGAGAGAGCGAGAGAGAGAGAGTCGCCGCCCAGGCGAATTCGAAACTTCATTCCATTTATCCGGGCGGAGAATCGTTAAAGCGCCGCGGCGGACCGAAAAATGCCGCGAAACTTGGTAATTCGATCGGATGGATCCTCCTCCAGCGAGAAGTAGCGCGCATGCGATAATCGCCGCCGGGGCTTGGAGGTAAAAAGGGCTGGCACAGAGTTCGCGACGGCGGCGGCGGCGGCAAGTGTCGCTGTCGATAACAGACGCCGGGGACTGGCTTATGTGGCTTTTCCGCACAGTACGAAGCGAGAGAGGGTCGCTGGATTTTTCGCGGAGGAACGCCAGCCTGGCTTTTCAATCTAATGCTGTGTAGATTGAGAAGAGTCGTGTGTGTGCGTACGGGTGGGAGATCTCGAGTGTCGGGGTACAGAATAGCCGAGTTATCCAAAAAATCACGTGCGAATCTCAACGATTTAAAAGCAGTTCGGTTATGTGTATTTCTTGGCGCATTCGACGTATACGTAATAAGGCTTTTTGTAAATCGACAAAAATGATTTATCGTGAAACAGTGTGACTTCTTTTTAACCGAATCTTATTACCAATTAAAATTATCTTGCATCGATGTAGTTTTTGTATTCGACTAAAAAATGTAACTGTTAATGGTATTAAAACCATTTTGCTTTACTTTAAAATAAATATAACCTGTTTAATAAAACGAAACTTTGCCGACTTTGATAAAAAGAAATTTGAAATGCATGTTTTTATAGATTGTTCATTAAATATAGAAACATGTTTTTGTTTAATAATTTATAAGTAATTTCCTACACGCATGCAACCACGTAGATTGAAATTGAATTGTAACTATTAATTTTCCTCCCATTTAGAAACTGTATAATATTGTGAAGCCACAGCACTGTAATAGTATATGAATCTTATAAAGCCTATGTCAGTATCGTTATTTCATTATTATTTCGTACTATTGAGATAACAAATTTCTTATCAGATCAATTAAATGACACGGTTGGGTAGATGAACCCAGCTGCATATTTGTATCCCTGGCAAATTTATTTAGTTTTGATGTTAAATTAAGGTTAGGCAATGAAAAACGCGTTAAATTTTGTAAGAATGAAATTTTATTATATTAAGTACCTTATATTTTGCAAATCGTTTGAAAGATTGACATACTGAATCGGCCGCAAGAGGACAAACCTATAGTTCTCCTTTTTTTTACGCGGGTAAGTTGGCAGCAGTGTGGATGGCGTGAGATGGAGCGTTGCTATAGGGCAAAAGTTCAGACCGGCTCGGACCGGCAAGGGTATAATATAGGGCGAACGCGGAGCGTGTAAAACGAGTTGTTGCGGATTTGGAGCCTGCTAGTTTTCCGGGTGACGTCGCGTCGAAGAAGTGCGTCCAGAGTAGGGCCGCGAGGCCGTATGTTAAGTTGTAGCAAGTGGTGAATGTACTAAAACTGTACTTGCGAGTGCAGAAGTGCCGAAGGTCGAGAGACAGTGGCCCATTGGCCGAGAAGTGAGTTCCGTGAATCTGAAATTCATTATTGTGTATCTTTCATCATTTTCCTTTTAATAAACTGAACTCTTAATATAACCGCTTTTGACTTATTCACGCTTAGTTCGGCTAACTAAATAAACGCGAGTACGGGCAAGAATGTTCATTCAGCTAGCGAGCCTGAGAGTCAGCAGCAAAGCGAATTATAACAATTTCGTGTGAAATTAGTAAGAGAGCGAGTATTTTTAGCGAAAAGAAAGAGAGAAAAAAGAAATGTTTATTTGTGTTTGTACAGTTATTTGACCTTATAAGTACTGATAACAACATTCAATTTCGAGTTCAATTTAAATACAATACTCATATGAGATATCAAAACCCGCGTAAAAAAATTTGATTATCGATATATCGTCGGCTGGGAGGAAAAAGATGCCAACTTGGCTGCGAGCTAAAAAGGGTAACAACTCGAAAGTTAAAACTTCTGAAACTAGAATGAAAAAGCTTTCAGTTGCTTGTTTGAAAATTAAAAAATGTTGATTCCTTCAACCGTTATAAGAGTTTAAAGTTGAGCGTCGAAAAGGCATAAAAATACTCTCTAAGTCAGGGCTGTCGATTTCTATATGGGGGAAGGGCTTTTTTGCCATTTTCTTACAAAATTTAAACCTAAAAAGAATGTGTTACAAATAAGTTTTTAACTATACACGATTTTTCCTGTATACTTTGTGATGTAAAAAAGAAAAAAAGATGCGTCAAGAAGGTGTACAGTCAAATAAAATTTTGACCTATTTTGAGGCAGTCATAAGTGTAACTTTTTTGTGAATTTCCTAGTGTAGCTCCAAGAATAAGAAATGTACACTGTTAAAAATTTTCTGAAATTTAAGATAAATTCTGTAATAAAACTTCAAAATTTTTATTAAATTTCAGTTAAATTTAACTGAAACTTCAAAAGTTTTATTAAATTTAACTAAAATTTAACAAAAAAAACTTCAACATTTTTAACAGTATAGGCCGGATTATGGGCAGCATACCTGTGGGAAATAGTATGGCGAATACATGGTTCAGGCGATGCAGCGATATACGGCCCTCATATTGCCCATACGTCACCTTTGGTTTTGTGCAATAGTAACAAATTTTAGTGATATTTTTAGAAATCTACTAACAAACTTAAAAAACTTTCTCATCTCGTATTTAAAAACCGTGCTTTTTTCACTTGACCATAGTGCGCGTGCATGCTCATCTTCAGTGAACTACATCCTAATGTAATCCTAATGTAATCCCACACAGAAAGGGATTACACAATCAACGACAGTGCAGAAAGCGAGCGGTGCCGTCATTTACGATGCCTACACTGTTTTCGACGATGGCGTTGTTTTTGTTTTTTTTTTTTGTTGTTTTTTTTCGATGCATGCGCAGGCTTAACGTCTATGACAGCCAGCAAGTTCTCCGTCTTTTCCATTGTACAGAGTAAGAGACCGTATTAGTGTGCCCTTAAAACAGACGACAGTCCGTATTAGTGACATTTTTTAACTAACGATTATTAACAATAATACATCAAACCGTGTAATTTATGATATAAATCGTCATTTTACTGTTTCTTGTGATAACCTTTCATTATTTTTAGAGTTAGAACTTTTTTCTAAGTTTACGATCAAAGTTCATTGCTTTGAAATACAACCCTGCACATACGCTCCTGATGTAATCATTCTCGCCGAGATCTGATTACTAAGCAATAATGGCATTTCTAGGTATAATTTAGATGGCTATGTGCAGATCGAGATCCGACTTTAACATCGTGTACGAGAGGTGGTAGTACTTTGATAGCTGCAAGGGATTATCTAACCAGCATCCAAATTTCAGTATCTCATGGATCGGAGGAACAGATATTTGTCAAAGTAATGCTCTCGTCAAATAACATTATTTTTGGTGGTGTTTACCTGCCTCCTGACAATCCTCATGAATGGTTTGAGCTTCATACAAAACTATTGAAGAAGTATCCACCGGTAATTCTGCCTGTCGTTTGGCTTTTTTGGAGATTATAACCTCCCGGATATTTTATGGTCCGATGATCCCCTCGATTTAAAAGCAGTTCGGTTATGTGTATATCCTTCCTCCTTCGATACGTTCCTGGATCTCATTCAACGTCACCCAGTCTTGTTTAGCTCTAAAGGCTACACATTGGATCTATTTTCACCAACCTAGATAAAGTCACTTTCGCTCAGCCGCCGGACATATTCTCGAAGATTGACATCCATCACCCTCCGTCGACCTTCCAGATTGATTGCCATCACGAAGCTGAACTCCAATTGACATCAGCCTACTGAGACTTCAGACATGCGAACTACATGGCCATAAATGATGCTCTTGCTCGTGAAAACTGGGATGAAGTGCTTCAATGCGAAACTTTAGACATTAATGGCACCGTTACATCATTTTATAATGTAATCAATAAACTTGTTATGCGCCATGTTCCGCTAAAAAACTCAAAAATTTGTTAATATCCTCACTGGTTTAGTAAAGACAAAATTCGTGCACATAATCTTTTCAAAAATACGCCGCGACTTGATAAAGATTATATTGAGTTTAAACGCCTCAGAGCGGTTTGTCTCCATCTTAGGAAAGAATGTTATTCTAAATACATTGATTCAGTTGAATCATCGTGCAATCGTAATATTAAGTCATTTTGGTCTTTTCTAAATAATCAGCGCTTTTCGAAAAATATACGAAACTCTGTACATCTGAATAATTAAATCCTTTCCTATCTCTTCAAGATGGGTAAGGTACGGAGCCTTACTTGCGTGAACTGTGGAACAGAGGAGGATATAGTGGAGCATACGTTTTTCGCGTGCAGTAGCCGAAAAAAGGGAAGGACTTGAACGTATTACGGGAAGGATAACACCGGACACGATAGTAGGTGTGATGCTAGGCGAGAAATAACAGTGGAACGCAGGCGCAACATTTGTAGATACCGTACTGTGCGAGAAAAAAAGCCGAAGAGCACCCCGTGGACTACACAAGAAGACCAAACACTAGAGCGCCGTAAATAGTACGGTATAGATAACAAAACGTAGGCAGAGCGTTAACGCCGGGTGTAGAGCAGAAAAGTTAAACGCAGAATAAGAATTCTGCTGTAAGAATTACAGGGACGCCATGCTGAAGAAATCCAAATAGGCTACCAGCGTGGTTATAATCCCGGCATAAGAAGGTGGGAGATTAGTATAGGTACTCCCCTTCCAGGCTCGTCGTCCTCATGGCGGACGAAAAGGCTGGAAGGACTGAGCCCTATCACACGGGTTATTGAGGCCCGCATGCCTCATCTATGATGCGTGGTATTCTCCACCTCCGCAAATAAAAAAAAAGATTATTATTGTTATTATTATTATTATTATTATTATTATTATTATTATTATTATTATTATTATTATTCAGTAGCGACATAATACCAATAATAAATATACTATAGCCAGTTTTGTAGAGTCAATATAGAGACGGTCATTTGCGCAGCTAGTATGATGGTATATTGGTTATTGAATTCTTAGCGAATAATAAAGAATGTAAAAAATGTTGGCGCAAACAGAGAAAGAGTACACAGCTGTATTAGAAAAAATACACAGCTGTATTAGAAAGAATACACAGCTGTATTAGAAAGAGTACACACATTTGCCCCTTCAGATGAATACGATAGCTTCTACAAGCTCCCGTGAGCGATAGTTCATATTTATCATGTATATAGTTACCGAAAAAACAAGATAATTGCCATTGAGACTGGAAAAACCATATAACTGGGCTCAAATTTTTTTTATTCCCGGAACAATCATATAAGTGAAAGTGGTTTTGTAAGACATGAACGCTATTTGGTCTAGCTACTATAGTAATAAAAGTGTTATTCAGATTAGTATTCATAGATGCAGTGTTGCATTTAATCCCACACAGAGAGAAAAGCTTACTTGTAGCTAAGATTTGGTGATTTAATATTAAGACAGGCATTTAAAATATTAAAAATATGGTAATAATATTAATAAATAAATATGGATTGATGGTGAATTTGAAGTTTAAGTATCTACGCACATATTTTTACTGTTTCAGCTTTTTATATGTATTAAATTATTTAATATCACATAATAAGTTTAGGTTAGGTATGCACATTATATCGGTGGCTTCCAGGAATAACGACTTAACCCACTTGAGGGTCAAAATTGAGTTTGCACCGGAATTTATACCTTTTAACTACCCTTTTTCATGTAGACTTGGTCCGAAAATCTGAAACGCGTTCAAAGAGCAAATATCAACTAACAAGGAAGGGTATCGAACCCGAACTCACCGATTTCAAAAATTTCGATATATGTTGTAGATCATGAAAAAATATGAGACACGTGTTTTTTCTTATCTGCGGAAAAACATATTTAGGGGGTGAAAACCACCCCTAAAGATAACCCCCAAAAACGGTTTTTTAAATATATCTCGGCTTCTACTGCGTATTTCAGAGTAAAACAAAATAGAAATTACTTCTTATAAAAAAACAAAGATAACTGAAGCAATTTTGACCCTAAGGGTTGCAACCCTTATTTTTTATTTTCAAAAAGCTAATTTTTTGATCATGTATATTGAAAATAAAAAATAAGGGTTGCAACCCTTAGGGTCAAAATTGCTTCAGTTATCTTTGTTTTTTTATAAGAAGTAATTTCTATTTTGTTTTACTCTGAAATACGCAGTAGAAGCCGAGATATATTTAAAAAACCGTTTTTGGGGGTTATCTTTAGGGGTGGTTTCCACCTCCTAAATATGTTTTTCCGCAGATAAGAAAAAACACGTGTCTCATATTTTTTCATGATCTACACCATATATCGAAATTTTTTAAATCGGTGAGTTCGGGTTCGATACCCTTCCTTGTAAGTGCATAATCACTTAACTGCACCTGTACCCGGAAAAAGCACTTAAGGTAGTTCTCTAATATATCAAAAAGTGGGTTTCGAAAGTAATAAAATTCTAGCGTGTTCTTTAAAATCTAAATGATTTTTCTTTATTTTTTAAAATATAGGTTGCCGACCTATTATTCAAGCAAAAAATTATTGAAAATGGTTACTTTTACATTGAGAGTAAATGACGCCATATAACGCATAACAGGAAGTAATAGTATTACTTGATAAAAAAGTGGGTTTCGAAAAAGAAAAACACAGCTTAAGAAAGATGAAATTCAGCTCTTTCTTTTAAGTTTATCAAATATGTGTCAAGCTGACCTTTTTAAAAAGATATGAATGATTATAAACACAAATAGCAGACGACATGCATGAGAGCGAGAGAGACAGAACGATGCGTATGGCATGCATATGGTATAGTTTATGCTCTCGCTGAGCGCACAAACTATAACGCGTTAGAGAACTACCTTAACTGAATATCTATATTTAATTAAAAGCACCGTTTTGAAGTTAATACTATACAATAAACAGACTATGACATACCTATTTTTATAGCAACAAAGATCAAAGACAATAGATAATAGAAAGTAACCCAACAGCTTTGATTGCCGGGCGATGGGGCGAGTGTGCATAAACAGTAACCGAGTAACGTTCGGTATTCGGTTTACCGAATTCCGTTGACTTGACGCATATTCCGTTGAGAGGCGCATGCGCGGGAATGAATGTTTAAAAAAGAATTCGTATTCTATGTTTTAAGTGTAGAAATAACTATGTTATTTATCTTATTTGAACAATTTCCCTAAAGCACAGTTACCGGAATAACGACTTAACTGCATTGTTTTGTTTGTTTATACAAAGAACAAAAATGTATTCTAGCAGCTGATAGAGGGTTTCGAAAGATATTGGATACTTTTGTAAATGTCTAAATTGTTATGACTCATCTCGCGCATTCGATCTTACATTTGAAGTGTCATGACAGAAATTTTAAAACGTCGATTTCTCGAAAACACGTACAAGTGGGTTAAGTCGTTATTCCTCGAAACCACAAATATGTTGAATTAAAGATTAATTAATAATACAAAATTCATAAAAAATTGCGTTGACATTTGAACATTCGATAATTCATTGAATTTGATATATTTATTAATAATATCACCATATTTTTAATAATTTTCATTCCGTGCATTAATTATTAAGGCACGATTCTTATCTATAAGAAAACTTTTCTGTCTGTGCATTTGTCTTTGATTTAAAACACCGATGCGAAGCTAAAAACTCTATTTTCTCGAGATCATGAAAAATGGAGATATATGGTTATTCCTGGAAGCCATAGAATTATTGTCTCCGTAAATTCTACAATATTTATTCGCAAGATAATCAAATTTTCAAGATACAGCAGCAATTGGTATAACGCTACCGTAGCTCTCTCTCTCTCTCTATCTCTCTCTCAACTCCAGCTCCACTCCCACTCTCTCCTGTCGCGCAGCACGCGTCACCTGCACCGCCACCCATCCGCCAACATGCAACTCTCTCGCCTCTCTGCTTCGATCGCAAAGGCAGCCTCTCCCTCCTCACAATATATAGCGTCCCTCGTATATACAGCCATGTGCACATGCACATACACGCACATCTATCCCACCGTCAGCTCGGCAAACTCCTCGCCGCGAAATCGGGAAGAAGCCGGACGTCTGTCGGATACCGGTTCTCCCGGCTTCTCTCTCTCTCTCTCCTCCTCCTCCTCCTCTATAATCCCCGAGAGTCGCGCGCGCTCGCGTACACATCTGCAGAGCGCATCGGCCGGGAGTGCACTCACGGGTAAAAAAGCATGTGCGCGCCAGGGAGAGATAGAGGGGCGGAGGGGGAACGTAAAAAACCGGCAAAGCGCCTTTTTAGCCGAGTGTGCGAGCGGCTCGTGAGAAAATTCATAAAATCATATAGCTACACGCGCGTGCAATGTGTATAGTGGAGCGAGCGCGGGACTTTTTGCGAGGGGCCGCGCTAACTAGCTAATCAATGTTATTTTATCGGCGGCCGCGAGGCGACGCGCTAAATAAAATCGCTTCTGATTTTATGACGAGAGAGTGCAGCGTAGCACTTGCGTGCGTGCGTGCGATGGGGGCAGTACCGGCAGCGTGGACGACGCTTGATTTTTCGACTTAATTATATATATATAGCCACGTGCATGGCGGGGATGAGAGCAGTATGCGCAAAGGGGTCTCTATTGGCGCGTGGAAAAATGCGATTGCGAGGCGCTAAGTGTCCGCTAAGCTATATGGTTATTTTTAAGGCATCGGTGTAAATATTGGGAATGGATTAGTGCGATGTGGTGTGTGTAAAATTTTCGGTCTATATTATTGGATGGAGCATGATTCGGGAGGATAAATATTAGCGTAATATATTTACTGGCTATATACTTATCTGCGTTAAAGCTCCGTATAATACTTCTGTAACTTTGATATAGTCTACGTATAATTATTTTGTATATTTTGTATTATAAGCTCAAGTGATATTGGAAAGTATAAAACGGTTGTTATCTATATATGCTTTGCACATTCAATTTATGAATCATTCGATTACCTTAACCGTCATCTATACACAAGCAAATAGAAATTTAATTTGAAATTAAGACCGTACTCTCAGGATTCTTTAGGATAATTTATACACGACAGTAAAAACGCAACAAATATAATGTCTCTATGGCGAGGACGGACGAAAACGTTATCACTGCCATGAATTTTTATTAAATCTAATAATAAAAAAAGAACTTAATTTCGCAACTCGGCCGCTGATATTCCGCTAATCTTCTTTCCGAAAATGTACATGTATGTATAAAATGCGGGAGGGTCGCGAGAACGTAGAAGACCGAGGGTTGGCCATTTCGTCCCCTTTTACCTCCCTTTCTCTCGTTTTCCCCTTGTAAACGGGATATTTACGAATTTCATAAGACGTCGCCATGCATAATGATGCATCCCCGAGAAGTCGTCGGCACGATCACGACACGCGCGTGGACAGCCAAGGAAATCCCAAAAAGCGTTATTAACGACAACACTCTCGAGTTTTTGCGCGAGGCGCAGAAAGAGACGAGGGGGAGAGAGAAATAAAAATAAAAATAACGGATATAGCTCGGGCCATATATACAGAACCCCGGAGCGAGTCGCGCTAGCGCGCATATTTCACCTTTATCGAAGTAAGGTATCGGGCGGCCGGGCATTTCTATCTTGACTTTTCGAGCGCCGCGATCCTTCTCCCGCCCGCTAGTATATGATGTACAAGCGATCGAAGATGAGAAAAAAAAATAAGTGGGAATGGAGGACGCGTTATATCTGAAATTTACATCTGTACGAGAGGGCCTCAAAACGCCGCAGACTCTCTAGCGCACCGTCGGTATATGATTTGCATGCGTCGAGAGTGCTGCTGTGGAGAGAGTGAGAGAGAGGGAGAGAAGGAGAGAACCAGCGCTCGATTATCAACGTGTGTGTGTGCGTGTGGATGCGAGCTCTTCAAAAACCTAGCTAGTTTAAATTCCGCTTTTCGCTTGGCTTTGACGGCCGCCTGTGTATTTGTATGCGATCCCAGGCGTTTCATTAGCATTTTTCGGTGCACGATGATTCGCGCCGATGTGGAATTTCTTCTCACGTTGATTTTTCGAAACGCAATATTACAGCTGGTTTCTGATATGCAGATGTTTGTTCGTTTCGAATCAAGGTTACTTTCGTCGAATGTATTATAGAGCATATATTGGAATTTCCGAAGCGATGTGATTCATATGAAATAGGACGAGGATAAATTGGTTGCGAAAAAAAGTTCGTAGGATCAAATAAAAAGCTCCATACGAGCACAATGATACGGAACGAAAACGTATTATACAAAAAACAAATGGAATTTAATTTCCGTATCCAACTTTCATTTAGACAAACAAGCCAATTAGTTTCCAGGAAATACCAAATATAATCCACTATTCGCCTACACAATCACATTACAGAGTACATACATTGCACTTTGCGACCGAAATAACGCAGGTCCTGCTCTCCCACCACAACCCTCTCAACAATTCAATTAACTTTTATTATTAAAGGACCCACCGCAACCCGTCTTGCAATTAATCGTGCGCTCTCCCAACGGCGCTCGAAAAATATTCAATTCGCGAAAAATGGCCCCCACACGCGTATACACTCGTGTATACGAGATGGAGATGAGGGGGGCGAGAGGGGGAAGTCTCTCGCTCGAGAATTTAAAATTCAAATCCAAAGAAAATTCACGACACGCGGCGCCACTACGCGAAACTTTTGCCCCCGCGACATCACAGCGACAACAAGCGTCGACGCTGCTCTCTCTCTCTCTCTCTTCTCCCCCAGCACGCTGGCGGGAGGTGGGGGGAAGCAATAAAATTGTGTTCCGGGAGCGGCTCCCCCTCTCTCTGTAGCGTCCATTGTCGGCTCGTCAAACGACAGGAGTCCGAAGGAACGCGACCGTTATTAAGCCATTACGCCTCCCTCTCGGTAAAAACTCTCTCCGAGCGGCGACTATCTTTCCGCTCACCCCCCTCCTGACGTTTAAAGTCCCATTATCACGAGAGTCCGTCATTTTTTCTCTCTCTCCCTCTCTCTCCCTTGCCTAATACCCAGCGATTCGCCCCCGCATCGGCAGTTGATTGATAGCCGCACGCGCCCGCGAAAAACTTTCGCGAAATTCGCTTTTCGATCTCTCTGCAGAGCGTTGGAACTGGCAAAAAGATGAAGAGAGAGAGAGGGGGGAGACGGGTGCGATCGGTGCTATACCATTGCGTATTTTCGAAACGAGGAAATTGGCTGGGATTCGAGGAGTTGACGTTGGCAGCGCGTCTCCGAGGATTCGAGATCGGGCGCTGCCAATGGAAGATGGATGATTTTTAAATTCGACGCGGGGCTTTTTGCGCGAGCGAACGTTGCGAATATCATTGGAGTACCTGCTAGAGGGAGTGCGATGGATTCCGGGTGTAATATGAGAGTTGAGATAATTGTTGGCGCAGCGATGTGGTTTTGGTACTTTGTTTTACTGATGATGAGTGGCAATAAATCCATATTCAAAGCTAACATCTCTATATATAATTGTGTATATGACAGTACTCACGTAGATACATAGACTTTAATGTAATTAGTTCAATTCATTAGCGGTAATGTTCCACCTAGATGTATAAACGAAAACAACGTTATTTCTATGTATTGCAAATTAATAACAACTAGTGAATATCTCTCATGGTTAAATGAATGTATTGTCTATTACCTACTTGAAAAATAATCAACATAATATACGTATATCATAATATAATATAAAGTAACTCGAGGTGATTCGGCCACTATTAACGGAATATTTTCGATGTCTTTCTGTAAATACTATAAATGATTTTGGAATTCTATAAAGGACTTTGCCATAAACTAAACAAAAAAATTCAGTTTGTTCGATAAAATTGACTATTGTTAATGATATTTTTAAAATTTTGTTCACTAACGGGACAAATAAATGACTTCGTGAACGTAATACGAATTTCATATACCTTCTCATATCTATTGGATCACATCTTCTTTACAGTTTCTACAAAACCAAGAAACATGTTTTTGTTTCTTTTTACTGGGTACATTACATAATTTTTTTTGTTTATTATTATTACATCACTTTATTTTTGATGTTCGATTGTCTACATCTTCGCCATTTTTTAAATGATTTTTGTAAAATAAGCCCTTTACTATTCAATGATTTTTCCAATATGCAATTTTTTGAATCTTGATGGCTGCATATATTTATATGGGGATATCTCCGGAATTTTTAATAATCGGTGTTACGAATACATATTAATTATAAATACTCAAAAAGTAGAAAAAAGCGTTTATGTAATATCATCATTATTGATTATATACATATATTTACTAAGGTTGTGATTAACAAGTAAAGACCGTTGCTAAGAGAAGACTAAGTTGTTGATTTTGTCGTTTGTGATTAGTCGTTGCGTAACCTTTGAATAAGGTACTAACCAAGCATGGGAATAAACGAAACTTTGGATGCATTTTGTGCTTATTTTTAATATTTCCCAATCACCCGCCGCAAATTCCGTTTTGTGCGGAACAATCGGTGTTTGAAAAAAAAATAATAATCATAATAATAATAATAATCACTTTAACGGAAGAGTAGCAATACTTATATATTATACTTAAAAACTATTTATCTTGAGTTTAGAATTCTATTCGGCCAATAATTGGCCTCTCACTGCATTATGGTTTATTATTGTTTTTTTAACGAAAAAAATAAAAATGGAATGTAAGAAAACGTGTAATAAAATCAATTTTAAGTAGAACGTTTCATTACACATTATGCATATTACAATTATGTATATGCTGTGTACAATTTACACAAAGTCCATTTCTTTCAGCCTTCCGACCTGTATTTCTTTAATGCTAACACGCCTACTCTACTGAAATTGAATATTACAATCAAGCCGCGCCTTTCCAAAAATCACTGTCACAATAATTGCGTACTCTCATACCTCGTACACTGAAAAAACGGCGGCTGAAACGTTCTACTTTCTTAAGGGGGTGTCAAACTCAATTCTGCGATTTGACCGACCCATAGGTCGGTAAGGTAGGAAGTACATACTATTGATGAAATATGACACAAGCGCCATCTCTGGAAAATCGTAATAGATTTTAACATAGATGGCGCTACATATTTCAAAAATATTAAAGATACGCGTTTTTTTATTACAAACAATTGTACGTATTTCGCGTATACGTATTTCTTTTTATAATTAATTATCCGTATTTTGCGTATACGCATTTTTATTGTTAATAATAGTGCGTATTTCACATATATACGCATATTTATTACAAATAATTTTGCGCATTTCGCCTATACGCATTTTATAATAAATAATTTGGTGTATTTCGCCGATACACATATTTTATTCTAAATAATTATGCGTATTTCGCTTATACGCACTTTTCAGTGTTATCAATTGTGCGCATTTCGCCTATACGCATTTTATAATAAATAATTTGGTGTATTTCGCCTATACACATGTTTTATTATAAATAATTATGCGTATTTCGCTTATACGCACTTTTCAGTGTTATTAATTGTGCGCATTTCGCCTATACGCATTTTACAATAAATAATTTGGTGTATTTCGCATATACACATGTTTTATTATAAATAATTATGCGTATTTCGCTTATACGCACTTTTCAGTGTTATTAATTATGCGTATTTCGCCTATACGCATTTTATAATAAATAATTTGGTGTATTTCGCCTATACACATGTTTTATTATAAATAATTATGCGTATTTCGCTTATACGCACTTTTCAGTGTTAGTAATCGTGTGCATTTTGCCTACACGCATTTTATAATAAATCATTTTGTGTATTTCGACTATACACATGTTCTATTATAAACAAATGTGCGCATTTCGCCTATACACATTTCTTATAATAATGAGATGCAGATTCATCACTTTATTATATAGTCTCAGTTATTACTGACATTTCAAAATTCAGGACGTCGCCTCGCATGATTGCAAATGCTTTTTTAAAAATTGTAGTGCGCTTCGTACGTTTTTGTGTCCCGGTGAAGGGACAGATCGGATGCGAGGTCTAGGTGTTTAGATGGCTGATGATGGAGTCCGGGTTATGCGCTCCATAGGTTTTTGTACCCAGGTGTTGAGACAGCTCGATTACGAGATCTAGCTGTTCCAGGTGGCCGGTGATAGAGTGTAAGTGATGCGTTCCGAAGATTTTTGTGTCCAGATGTCGGAACAGATCGTATGCGAGGTCTGAGCGTTCCAGGTGGACGATGATGGAGTTTACGTGATGCGCTCCGTAGGTTTTTGTATCTAGAGACCAAGACAAATCGAATGCGAGGTCTAGGTGTTTCAGATGGCCGATGATGGAGTCCGGGTAGTGCGCTTCGTAGGTTTTTGAGTCCAGGTGTCGGGACAGCTCGAATGCGAGGTCTAGCTGTTCCAGGCGGCTGATGATACGCTTCGTAGACTTTTGTGTCCAGGTGTTTTGACAGATCGGATGCGAGGTCTAGGTGTTCCAGACGGCCGATGATGGAGTTCGGGTAGTGCGCTCCGTAGGTTTTTGTGTCCAGGTGAAGGGACAGGTCGGATGCGAGGTCTAGGTGTTGCAGATGGCCGGTGATGTAATCCGGGTGATGCGCTCTGAAGGTTTTTGTGTCCAGGTGTCGGGACAGATCGAATGCGAGGTTTAGGCGTTCCAGGTAGCCGATGATGGAGTTTACGTGAAGCGCTCCGTAGGTTTTTGTGTCCAAAGGCCAGGACAAATTGAATGCGAGGTCTAGGTGTTCCAGATGGTCGATGAGTCCGGTGATGTAATCCGGGTGATGCGCTCCGTAGGTTTTTGTGTCCAGGTGAAGGGACAGGTCGGATGCGAGGTCTAGGTGTTTAGATGGCCGATGATGGAGTCCAATTTAATATTATGATTTTCAAAATATTACCTGCATCTGAAATTTTGTGGCACAGTACTGCACTTTTTTGTACATATTCTGGATATAGTTTACAAAATTTCTACCAAGAGATAGTTTAGATTTGGTTTTTATTTTTTTGGTTGAGGGTTTAATTGTTTATTGAAATTTAAACAAATTTCAATCTATTTAGTTTTTATGAACAAAAAATGTTCCTCAAATTTTAGGTCGATATTTGCAAAAATAAAAAAGCTATGCAATATTGAAAATTCAATTTTTTTGCAATTTTTGGTTAAAATCCAAGTTTATTCATTTTTTAACTGAAAATCTTGAAACTTTTTGGTACATTGATTGGCAAAAGGTTTGAATTTTTTCTGTAGAATGTGCCAGTATTTATTTTATGACCCTTTTTGAAAGTCTCTGATTGGGTGCTTCTTAGTATACCTTCATCAAAGGATATTGAGGCTGCGGCCAAATATTCTTTATTCGACAAATTTTTTTTGTATTCTTCTTCGAAAACCCTTCAAAATGCTTTTTTTGATCAATACTGGCCGAGCAAAGGGAAAAAAGTGACAATTTTTTGAAATATCAAGAAAAATCCATAATTTCAATTTTTGATAACATGATTAATGAAACTGAATATTATTCATACATCTTATGGCATGGACCGTACCACTGAATTTTGTTAGAGCATCAAATAGAACATTAGAAATATCTATTTTCAATAATATTAGGCTTACACAATAAGCAATACCTAATTATGAATTAATAATAAATTAAGCTATAGAGGTTAATTACTATAAAGCTGTCAAAATGAAATCAGGCAACAGACTGATAATTTCATTCATAATTAGGTATCGCTTATTGTGTAAGCCTAATATTATTGAAAATAGATATTTCTAATGTTCTATTTGATGCTCTAACAAAATTCAGTGGTACGGTCCATGCCATAAGATGTATGAATAATATTCAGTTTCATTAATCATGTTATCAAAAATTGAAATTATAGATTTTTCTTGATATTTCAAAAAATTGTCACTTTTTTCCCTTTTCTCGGCCAGTATTGATCAAAAAAATCATTTTGAAGGGTTTTCGAAGAAGAATACAAAAAAAATTTGTCGAATAAAGAATATTTGGCCGCAGCCTCAATATCCTTTGATGAAGGTATACTAAGAAGCAGCCAATCAGAGACTTTCAAAAAGGGTCATAAAATAAATACTGGCACATTCTACAGAAAAAATTCAAACCTTTTGCCAATCAATGTACTATACAAAAAGTTTCAAGATTTTCAGTTAAAAAATGAATAAACTTGATTTTAACCAAAATTGCAAAAAAATTGAATTTTCAATATTGCATAGCTTTTTTATTTTTGCAAATATCGACCTAAAATTTGAGGAACATTTTTTGTTCATAAAAACTAAAAGAAAACGAGTTTTGAGGGATTTTAAAATTTTGAGCTGCTGACTTCACGTGAAATATCCCATATACCTGAAACAACAGGAGGGTGTAACAAAATTTGAGACCAAGGGTTGAACTTCAAATCAACCTGAGTATGGTATATAAGTTGATCCGCATTTTAAAATATACACCTTCCATCATATAAACGCATAACTGCAAATTGAACATTTTAACAAAATTTGTATTATTAGAAGTATTGTCATTAATAATTACTTTGCATTATACTTGTCATGCTACTGAATGATTGGCAAAAGTAGAGCTACTATAATTTCATTGAGCTAGGCTCATAAGTTTCTTTAGCTTCTTTTCAAATTTTATGAGTTTTGTTGAAAAAAAACGGAAAAGAATTAATTTTATGTCAAGACATCTAGTTTCTTATAAATAGATAACTAAATAAACTCATGTAATTGTAATTCTTTTCTGTTATAATTAAATATGTTCGCCCATACACCTTTCCTTATAACTAATAATTGTGCGTATTTCGTCTATACGCATTTTTGCATTATAAACAACTGTGCGTATTTCGCTTATACATATTTTTGATATTGTAAATAATTGTGCGTATTTCGCTTGTACGAATTTTTTATTATAAATAATTGTGCGTATTTCGCCTATACGCATTTTTGTATGATAAATAATTGTGCGCATTTCGCATATACGCATTATTTATTATGAATAATTGTGCGTATTTCGCCTATACGCATTTTAATATTTACTATTTTTTTTATTACAAACACATGTCAATTTGAACGTAATTACGTTCGAATAAGTATTTATTTATAATCACAATTTTTACTTATAGTATAAAATTACGTGATTAGTAATACTTTAAGTTTTGACATGTCCAACACCTATTAGCCAAAAACTACGGAGCGCACCACCTAAATATCGTCACCGGCTTCCCCGAAGACCTGGACCACGTATTAGATACGCCCTGATATCCAAACGCAAAAGACTACAAAGCGCACCACCTAGACCTCGTCATCGGCTACCCTGAACACCTGCACTGCGTATTAGATGCGCCCTGATATTTTAATGCAAAAACCTAGACTCCATCATCGGCTACCACAAAGACCTAGACGACGCATTCGATGCTTTCAATTATCGATAAGTAACACTTCCTTATAATAGTTGTCATTTCCGTATTAGCAGGTAGCAACCGTTACCGCTATAGTATTTCTCCCTTACAATTGAAGGTGGAAGCAATGTATACTAAAATCGTGTGACGCTGTTACGTCGGTATATGCCGCTGATCCAACGATCGTATAATTGTGTAATTGTTGTAGTATGAAAAGCAACATACCGTAAAAGTATGGGTCCCTTACTAAGATTGCTAAAACCACCTTACTTATATAGTAAAGGAACTCCTATACTCCACGAGTAAGCCGTTTTAACTGTAGCAGTAAGAGTTTTCTTTCCGTGTGCACCCGCAGAAAACTGTTACTTTTTGGGGAGATATAATTCGTACCTAAAAATCAGGTGTGCCCTAAATACTGACATTAGTCTAGGCACCAGGGGGTTTCCGTGGCCGATGGATGTCCACGCCTCCACCAAAGCTTTTCTTACGTATTTTTGTCTGCTGATTCTGAATTTCGAAGGTGAACAGTCGCCAGAATGTTAGTTTTTTGTTATTAACAATTTAATTGTTTAAACTGCGGCCAAATCAATATGATTAATTATAACTGAATCCTAACTGTCTAAAACTGTAGTAAATTGATCTAGAATTATGCACGTTTGCGCTCGAATTCGCGACTTATTGCACTAAATTTGCAATAATTCGGGTTCTAATCAAAATTTTTCAATTCTGAAAAAACGAGCATATTCTAGATCAATTTACTACAGTTTTAGGCAGTTAGGATTCAGTTATAATTAATCATATTGATTTGGCAGCAATTTAAACAATTAAATTGTTAATAACAAAAAACTAACAGTCTGGCGACGTTCCACCTTCGAAATTCAGAATCAGCAGTCAAAAATACGTAAGAAAAGCTTTGGTGGAAGTGTGGACATTCATCGGCCACGGAAACCCCCCTGGCGCCTAGACTACATCTCGAGTCTGTCGCGGGAGCGCAGACGTTCAAGTATACCTTCGTCGTCCCTTCTCCGTCGTGTCCGCCTAGGTGATGTCCTCAGGAAGTGGTAGTTGCGTTGGCTGCCCTCGAGGAGAGTAGAATGATATGAAGACCTGTTGTCTTCTGCAGGAGCTCTTCGCCTAGAGCAAAACAAAATATATTAATAATGTTTTAGGCAGTGGGGATGAGGAGAGCAGTATCAAACTGCCAGGAACAGAGGAGTAGACAGATGGAAAGTTGGAGGCTAGGTTCGGCTATACTACAGGATAAAGTCCAAATCCGAAGTGAAGTACTTACTCGAGTGTCACGGAAGCGCGAACTACATTCAACTACACCTTCGCCCTCCTTTCTCCGTTGTGTTCGCCTAGGTGATGTCCTCGGGAAGTGGTAGTTGCGTTGGCTGTCCTCGAGAAGAGTAGAATTATATGAAGACTTGTTGTCTTCTACAGGAGCTCTTCACCTAGGACAATACAAAATATATTAATAATGTATTAAGGAGTAGGGATGAGGATAGCAGTATCGAACTGCCAGGAACAGAGGAGTAGACCGATGGAAAGTTGGAAACTAGGTTCGGCTGTACTACAAGATAAAGTCCAAATCCGAAGTGAAATACTTACTCGAGTCTGGCACAGGAGATCAAACTATATTTATATACACCTTCGCTCTCACTTCTACGATATGTTTGTCTAGCTGATGTCTTCAGGACGTGGTAGTTGTGTTGGCTGCCCTGGAGGGGAGTAGAATTATATGAAGACGTGTTGTCTTCTGCAGGAGCTCTTCGCCTAGGGCAAAACAGAATATATTAATAAAGTGTTAAGCAGTATAGGAATGAGGATAGCAGTATCGACCTGCCAGAAACAGAGGGAGTAGATAGATGGAAAGTTAAGATATCTGTAGAAAATGGAAAGGGTCTTTGGAATGAAAAGTCGAAAAAGTGCATGTGCATTTCCAACTAAGACCTCATCACCCTCGCTTAAAGTTTACCAGAATGTTAACACACAATCCAATACATGTTGAGGCATTGTATATTAAATTTTAGATCTTTTCAATCAGCCAGTGTAGGCGAAATAACTTTTTTTTTTGAACATTTCTTAAAAAGAGCATACAAATTGCAATATCTCCACACTTGCTAATTATTTAGATTTGAAATTTGATAAACAATATCCCTCAGCATGTATTACATAGTGTGTGTAAAGTTTGAAATATTTATAGAGAATGGAAAGGGATCTTTGAAATGAAAAGTCGAAAAAGCGCGTGTGCATTTCCAATGTAGACCTCCTCACCCTCGCTTAAAGTTTATGAGAATGTTTACACACAATCCAGTACATACTGAGGCATTGTATATTAGGTTTCAGATCTACTCAATCAGCCAGTTTGGAGGAAATTACTTTTCTTTCTTAAAAATTTCCTGAAAAAGCACAAAAATTGCAATATCTCCAGACTTGCTAATTATGTAGATCTGAAACTTGATAAACCGTCCCTCAGCATGTATGCCATTATGTATGGTAGGTTTAAGATACTTGTAGGGAATGAAACGGGATCTTTGGAACGAATTGTCGAAAAGCCGCATGTGCATTTGCGACAAAAACCTCCTCACACTTTCTCATAGTTTACCAGAATGTTCTCACACAATGCAATGCATGCTGAGGCATTGCATATTGAGTTTCAGATATACTCCATCAGCCAGTTTGGAGGAAATGACTTTTCTTTCTTAAAAATTTCCTGAAAAAGCACAAAAATTGCAATATCTCCAGATTTGCTATTTATGTAGATCTGAAACTTGATAAACTGTCCCTCAGCATATATTGCACGGTGTGTGTAAAGTTTAAGATATGTTGAGAGAATGGAAAGGGATTTTTGGACTGAAAAGTCGAAAAAGCGCGTGTGCATTTCCAATGTAGACCTCCTCACCCTCGCTTAAAGTGTGTGAGAATGTTTACACACAATCCAGTACATACTGAGGCATTGTATATTAGGTTTCAGATCTATTCAATCAGCCAGTTTGGAGGAAATTACTTTTCTTTCTTAAAAATTTCCTGAAAAAGCACAAAAATTGCAATATCTCCAGACTTACTAATTATGTAGATCTGAAACTTGATAAACTGTCCCTCAGCATGTATTCCATTATGTATGGAAAGTTTAAGATACTTGTAGGGAATGGAAAGGGATCTTTGGAACGAAATGTCAAAAAGCCGCATGTGTATTTGCGACAAAAACCTCCTCACTCTTTCTCATAGTTTACCAGAATGTTCTCACACAATGCAATGCATGCTGAGGCACTGTATATTAAATTTAGATCTTTTCAATCAGCCAGTGTAGGGGAAATAACTTTTTTACTTGAACATTTCTTAAAAAGAGCGTACAAATTGCAATATCTCCTCACTTGCTAATTATTTAGATCTTAAACTTGATAAACAGTCCCTCAGCATGTATTACATAGTGTGTGTAAAGTTTGAAATATTTGTAGAGAATGGAAAGGGATCTTTGAAATGAAAAGTCGAAAAAGCGCGTGTGCATTTCCAATGTAGACCTCCTCACCCTCGCTTAAAGTGTGTGAGAATGTTTACACACAATCCAGTACATACTGAGGCATTGTATATTAGGTTTCAGATCTATTCAATCAGCCAGTTTGGAGGAAATTACTTTTCTTTCTTAAAAATTTCCTGAAAAAGCACAAAAATTGCAATATCTCCAGACTTACTAATTATGTAGATCTGAAACTTGATAAACTGTCCCTCAGCATGTATTCCATTATGTATGGAAAGTTTAAGATACTTGTAGGGAATGGAAAGGGATCTTTGGAACGAAATGTCAAAAAGCCGCATGTGCATTTGCGACAAAAACCTCCTCACTCTTTCTCATAGTTTACCAGAATGTTCTCACACAATGCAATGCATGCTGAGGCACTGTATATTAAATTTAGATCTTTTCAATCAGCCAGTGTAGGGGAAATAACTTTTTTACTTGAACATTTCTTAAAAAGAGCGTACAAATTGCAATATCTCCTCACTTGCTAATTATTTAGATCTTAAACTTGATAAACAGTCCCTCAGCATGTATTACATAGTGTGTGTAAAGTTTGAAATATTTGTAGAGAATGGAAAGGGATCTTTGAAATGAAAAGTCGAAAAAGCGCGTGTGCATTTCCAAGGTAGACCTCCTCATCCTCGCTTAAAGTTTATGAGAATGTTTACACACAATCCAGTACATGCTGAGGCATTGTATATTAGATTTCAGATCTACTCAATCAGCCAGTTTGGAGGAAATGACTTTTCTTGAAAATATTTTGAAAAATACACAGAAAATGCAGTATCTCCACACTTGCTGATTATTTAGATCTGTAATCTTTGGAATGAAAAGTCGAAAAAGCGCATCAAATCTATAGTTGGCCGTTGTTATTTATACGCCAGATTGCTAGATAGGTATACCTATATATACGTAAAACCTAACCTTCAATTTTCTTTAGCCGAAGAATTGACGCTTGATTAAAGAAAAAAATTGGCAAGGATTGACGCTTGACTAAAGAAATAATAGTCCCTTCCATCTCAGACTTTCAAAACAGTGATTTTTACACGTTTCTAAGTGGGTTATAGGTTATTTGTACGACAGATCTGTCGTACAAATAACAACGCCGTAAAATAAATAAATTCTTGAATGACTTACTTTTCTGTCTTACGGCGGGGCCAAGTCCAAGCGGCACGGTCCGTTGGGTGTGCACGCACACGGTGCGGTACGGACGCTACGGTCTGCGAGGTGGGCGGCTGATGCGGCGCTCCAGGCTGCGCCGTCTGCGAGCGGTCCAGGCGGCAGGCACACCGATGACACGTCGATTAGCAATGGATTATAGAGGAGGGCACAGGTGGCGAAGGTGGCGGCGGAGGTGGTGGCGGCAACACGGAACCGCCTCCCGGAGGGCCTAGGCCCAGGCATCGGCGATGGACAGCTCAGCTGTGCTGCAGCCAGCAGCGCATGCGCGTACACACACACGGGCAAGGCCGCGCCGCTGGCCGCTGCCGTCACTGCCGTCGCCGACTCGCGAATCTCGCGATGCTACATATTACCCATATGGTACAATAATCTATTTTTTTTTTAATATTATGCATAATCATGAGTGCATTGCCCTCCGTAATGACATTATGAATCATTCTGCAAAGTTTCACGTCGATATTTTAAGGCATCTGAGAATGGCATTTGAACGAAATTTTCGTTCAAATGCCATTCTTAGACGCTTTTGAATATTGACTTGGCATTTTGCAGAATGATTAATAATGTAATTACGGAGGGCAATGCACTCATTATTTTTCATATATCGTTATATTTTTTTTTTTCTATTAAAAACAATATATTTTTGCTCGGTCGGTAAAAATTGAGTTTGACACCCCCTTAAGCGCACTCGTTCCCCCTCCCTTTTGGCACAACCGATCCCCGAGTTTTGGGAGAAATTACACCAAACTCTGGGTATGTTCGGAAATCCAATTTCGGTTAGTAGTTAAGTTGGTAGCCCTACGCTGCGCTAACCGAGCGGACGTTCAGAGCGTGTAAACAATGGTTACGGTTACGGGTGCGGATGACAACACGAGCGCCACGAGCGCAGCTCCAAAAGCATCTCGGACAGCGGTGCTAGACAAAAAATTTTCCCCACGAGTGCTAGCTGACTTCAGAGCGCTCTGAAGTCAGCTAGCACTCGTGGGGAAAATTTTTTGTCTAGCACCGCTGATCTCGGAGCATTCCCCTCACCGGAGGTTATGTTTCCTGTACTTATATTTACCGAAATTGCAAGTTAAGATGAGTTTTGACATTAAAAAAAATTATGCAAAAATGCGGTTTAGTAACGATGGAGAGAAAATTAGATAAGTAGTTTACTTTTTATTAAAATTACTCGACAATATAAATTATGTTTTGAATAGATACTTTGAGTATGTTTTTCTTTTTATTTCAGAAGATTTTACATTCAATTAAATAGACCAGCAGGTGTAAAGAAGAAAATAAGAACACACGTTAAGTTTATAATCCTAAACCAAGAAGACTGTTGAATAGTTATTAAAATTAGAACTCAGTTGGATAGAGTTAATCGGAACAATTAATCTTAAGCATGGGGACATGAAGTAACTATTTCAATTTACAACCCAAAGGAAATAAGAAATGTTATGTGAATCATTGGACCAAATATCATTGATAATGTCTACGACTGATTTATAAATCCAAGTTGTATCACCTAAAATTCAAATAGCTTCTTTTTCTGGTATTGTGTTCTAGTTGTCTGTTATTGTTTGTAAAATGATAATTTCAAACATTAATCAGTGACTAAAAGAATACTAATATTTATATGAAATCATAATTTGAGGTGCATGAAGTACAAATTGTACAAATCAGGCGTAGTGGACAACATGCTTGTTGAATCCTTATGAGCTTGTACGTTTCATAACAGATTTTGTATAAACACAACCCCGAGTGTAAAATTACTTTACAATATAGTCAGTAGACATCGCAACTGCACTGGACGATTGCTTAGCTTTATATGCTGCTCTTCTTGTCTCTAATCATAATTATTGACACGTAGACATTATCAATGATATTTGGTCCAATGATTCACATAACATTTCTTATTTCCTTTGGGTTGTAAATTGAAATAGTTACTTTATGTCCCCATGCTTAAGATTAATTGTTCCGATTAACTCTATTCAACTGAGTTCTAATTTTAATAACTATTCAACAGTCTTCTTGGTTTAGGATTATAAACTTAACGTGTGTTCTTACTTTTTTCTTTACACCTGCTGGTCTATTTAATTGAATGTAAAATCTTCTGAAATAAAAAGAAAAACATACACAAAGTATCTATTCAAAACATAATTTATATTGTCGAATAATTTTAATAAAAAGTAAACTACTTATCTAATTTTCTCTCCATCGTTACTAAGCCGCATTTTTGCATAATTTTTTTTAATGTCAAAACTCATCTTAACTTGCAATTTCGGTAACAGGAAACATAACCTCCGGTGAGGGGAGTGCTCCGGGATGCTTTTGGAGCTGCGCTCGTGGCGCTCGTGTTGTCATCCGCACCCGTAACCGTAACCATTGTTTACACGCTCTGAACGTCCGCTCGGTTAGCGCAGCGTAGGGGTACCAACTTAACTACTAACCGAAATTTCATTTCCGAACATACCCTCTTATAAGGGCGCTGCTGCGCTCTCTGGCGTTGACGCATAGTGATTCTACGTACATGGTCTAAAATTTCTCCCAAAACAGGCGACTGTATACCAACTTCGAATAAAGTTAATAAGCTTTTCTATAGTCAAGGGTTGTGCTTTTTGGTACAATTTTTCTCTCAACGTTTTTTCAGTATATAATCACAAAGTTCGCCCACCTCTCTCTGTTTCTCTCGCTCTCGTTCCTTCTCTCCCTCTCCCATCTTTATCAGCAACAACAACACTCGCAGCACCCAAATCGGACACCTGTTCCCCGCACATTATTCTGCGTACGTATATATATATATCACACGCTGGCCGTGTTTTTCCCCTCCTCGGCACCCATAACCTCTCTTCCAAACCTTTAAAATCTCCCGCGTCAGCGAGCGGTAATTCACTCGTCATTTAAATCGCCCATCCAAGCCTCTTTCGCCGCGCGCTGCAGGTGCACAGACGTGGCCTGTATTACGGCGCGCTCGATGGCGCGGTATTATATACATATACGTATATATATATATATATGTATATACGTGTGTAATGTGTGCGTTGCAGTGGCAGTCACCTCGACCCAACATCGTATTATGTGTATACAAAGCGTGTAATTCCGAGTGCCGACGCGCGCGCTCTCTCCCCGCGTCCGCGGGACAAAGATCTTCTCTCCGTTTCCCATGGACAAAAGAGAGGAAGATAGGTAGAGAGAGAGGGAGAGAGAGAGAGAGAGAGAGAGAAAGCGACGTCGGATATATCTCTCTTATACGAGACTCTGATAGTTACGCGGGTATAGAGAATTTGACGCCGCGTTCACAATGGGAGAGAGGAACGAACGCGCCTACCAGCTCGTGCTTATGACTTTTGACGGCTCTCGCTATATGAGTGATGTCGTCGATAGTTTTTACGGACATTGTCCGCAATGGTATACTATCGGAATTGGATTGAGAGAATCGGATTTTATAATTCTCAGTAAACTGTCGAACAAGTGACTGCGGGAAGTTTACACCGTCATACGAGCAGTGATTTAATGCTTTAATAAAGGAAATGATATGCTTTATGTGGATTACGAGACCGAAAGGGAGAAAACGTAAATCAAGGTTTTAAAGTACTGAGGTAATAAAAATTTAATCCTACATCGATTACATTTCAATAAAAAGGTATTGAATTCGTTATGATCGAGGTTACAACGTTAAAACGTCGTTCTTTTATCGAAATAAATTACGTTTTAGGTTCGGAACAAGATTTCAATTAAATAATAAATACTTTTAAATAAGAGTTTTCTCGTAGTCTAAAGCCGAAGACGAAAATGTAACCAAAATGTCTGTTACTACTTTAACGCAATAGTATTAAAAGCACTAGCTAAATCCGTGCGCACTGCGCGTGACATGTACTATTTTACTTGAACATGCTTAGATTAATTTACTCGTTATAAGCCAAAAATCTTTTTCTTTTAATTTTAATGCATCTTTAATAATTGATAAAATATAGCAGTACATTTAGAAACTATAAGCTATTCGAATTTTTTTTTCACGAAGAATTAAATAAAGAATAAATTCTGAACATAATACTGACATGATTTTAATGTCAGTATTATTTACTTCTGGCGATAACTTTAACAATCAATTATAACGTGTTTTTTATTTTTTTAAGCTACAACCAACATTAATTTAATTATTCTTTATTTAACCTTTAGACTGCACACTGACAGAAAAACCCGGGGAAAAATTCCTATGTTGCTCTTGGAAGTTGCCCACAACTGCTTAAAATCGAAAAATTTACTATCTTTTATATGAAAAAGTCCAATGTCACAAGTAAAACTTCCTATGCCAGCATAGTAAAAATTAACACGTGGCTAATGGAACTTTATCTTTTGTACATTTTCCCAGGCTAGCATGGTAAAAATTGAGAGAGTTTTAGAATAAGAATTCACACGTTCAATGTAAACAGCCCGCGAGTGCACGAAAAGTTGACCTCTTCAATGTCAAAATAGGAAAGATTCAGACAGATACATGTCAACAAACTCAATCCACCTTGGCAACATCGAGACAAAACACAAACGCTAAACGCAACAACTGAATGTGCCGTTCTAATCCAATATACTTGTTTTTATTTATTTTTTTTTTATTTTTTATGATGAGACAATTTTTAAAATAATTGTTTATTTGTAATATTTTTAAGGAAGGTTGTGAAAAACAATTATATCGAAAATACAAATTCATTAATAAATAAATGAGCTTGTTTAATTTAAGGTATTGGTAATATTTATAAAATGTTAGACAATATTCTTAATATATAACATTTGTAATAAATTACGCTAAAATAGAGAATAGTATTATTCGAGTTAAAGCATAATTTGTTATAAAATTAGCGCGCATATCTTACGTTTGGGGATATACAAGTTCCAAAATTTTGTAGGACATATGTCTTTATAGGTAAGTGGTTAGCGCTCCCGACTACCGTGCCAAGGGTTCCAGGTTCGAGTCTCGATGTCGTCAAAAATTTTTAATTTATTTAATAAATTTTCTTTAATCATGTTTAATTCAAAAATAACTTCTGTATTGTCTAAATATAATAATTATGTGTCTGATACTCGCTCCTCCCCCACTCCTAAAAAAAAAGATGAAATAATTTTTTTCGCTCTTTAAAATCAGTTATAAAAAAATTCCCATTTAGACTTGGAATTTTTCCTACGTGTATTGCAAATTCTGCTAAAAATCCGACATATGGTCGAGTTACGATTCCAACATGGTAATTTTTACACGACAACATAAGAATTTTTACCAGATTTTTTCTGTCAGTGCAGAAAGCCGATATACCAGCTCGACCCATAATATGAACTTTCTATATAGATACAAGACACGAATTTGGGCATTTTTAAAGGACGTTTTGACACCTCAAATCTCGGCAATCTAAAGGTTTATACTTTTCGCTTTAATCATTTTCATTCCAATAAATAATAATCATCAAATCAAAATGCATATTTCATTTTAAAATATTCTCGCGCCTTTAATTCAAGAGCCAATCATAAATCAAATCTATAGAGACTTCACATCTTCCGGTAATCACTTTTTTAAGAAGGAAACCGCAGCGATTTAATAATAATAGTAATATCTTTATTCTTGGTCACTGCCAAAAAAATGGGTACAACAATGTGTAGTGTAAGTTTACCACAAGTTATAGGCACGAGAAATCAATACGAAATTAAACTCTAGTCTACAAAAGTAAACACAGCCGCTTAGTCTAATTGATATAATCTCTAGCTAATGTAGAGGTACGAGCAGCCTCGACATATCATAGATTAGAAGTAAATAAAAAGACTAGAAGAGTCAGTCAGTATTTAAATACAAATTTTTTAAAATTAAATACGACAGTATTAGTCGATTTAACGTTTACGTTATTTTACCATTCTTGGAATATGCACTTAAAAATACATGGCAGATAAATATCTTGATACTAAAGAATAGCTACATTATCCCGAGCAAAATATTTGCTCTAACAACTTTGTCTCGAATACTTTGCTGATACGAACACTTAGCGTATCTTGAACAGAAACTATCTACGCGGCTTCCTAATGGAATTTTACATTATTCCTACATAAACGTACAACAAAAACTACTTCCCGCAGAGAAAATGTTTTTGCATCATCCTCTACTATACAGAAATGCCCAGCAAGCTGGTATGCATCTTCATTTCTCTATCAACGTAAAATTCGGACTCTCAAAACAGCCTCTCCAGTATATGAAAGCAGCCTAAGAAGCAACCCATCTGAGATGAGCGTCACTGCTTGGACACTTGCTCCGCTCGTTCGCTCGCTTTCTTGCTATACATACACGCATCTCGCTCACAGCCTCTCTCTCCCTCTCGCGTACGTCCGGCGTGCAACCGGTTCCTCTCTCCCATGAGGCTCAGCCTTTCTCACTCTGTCCCCTCATCTCCTCTCTCACAACCAGTCTCTCTCTCTCCTCTCCTGTATATAGAGAGAAAACGCGCTGGCGAGCGCGCGCAGCTTCCGCGATACTCTATCCATCTCTCTCCCTTCTCTTCGTGGGCGCACGCACACCTGTAAACAGCGGCTTGCTGCGCAGCGCGCGCGCGCGAGGCAATAGGGAGGAAAAACGATTCCAGCGAGCAGCCAGAGAGAGAGAGGAGGTGCAGCAGCATTTTTCCCATCGGCCGGGCGCGCGCGTGCGGATGCTGCTGCTGCTGGTGCAGCATTACTGCGGCGAAGGGAAAGAGAGAGACAGAGAGTGGGAGAGAGGAGCGCGCGCCAGCCCGTACTCGGACATCTTCGGACCTCCTCGGGCACGCGAGAACCACGCGCGCGTGCCAAGGTCGGGGCCGTCCACCTCGCGGCGCGCGCCGACTGCGCCTCTCCCCTGCGCGCACCTTGCCGCTGCAGGCAGCATAAAAGATCCGCGCGCGAAAAACGAGCAGAGGGAGAGAGAGAGGATGCTACCCGCGGTGAGAGAGCGGAGGAGAGGCAATAATTGCTCGCCGCTCGCGCGCTGCCGTATACACAAAAGAAGCAAGAGGGAAAGAGAGACGCCGAGGGGGAGAATGAGATTAAAAGAAGGAGCGAGAGGAAGCGAGGGTCTTTATCTTCGTGGAGAGCGGCAGCAGCAGCAGCGGCGGCAGCTCGGCTCGTACGGCAGAACTAATCGTCAAAATGTATGTATATGTATATAGGCGAGCCGCGGTTGCTGCACCTGCTCGATTTTATGCGGAGGCTGCGCGCGCGAGGGAGCGAGCTCGCCACTTTAAGCAGATCTGCGTGGTATTAGCGCGCGTTCGCGCGGCGATTATGAGAGCGGGAGAGGGACTCTTACACGTGTGTGTTCCCCCGAAGAGAGGAAGAGAAAGGGAGACTTTTGATGAGGGTTACGGGGCCCTGGATTTTATCGGCGGTGGCGCCGGGCAGCGCTCGGTTGTTAGGGATTTTCTCGGAGAAAGGCGGCGATGTCTTCGGTGGGAAACAGTCGGTTATGATGGTTTTGCTACGGGAGAGCTTTGAAATATGTTGGCGGATTGTTCAAGTGTCTTTTACGTGTATAATCCCGATGTTCAAATTCGAAAGTTATTGCAAATTTTCGCATGTCACAGAAATGAATAATTTACTGGACGACTTGCACGATTATAAAGAGACGTACAGAATGGTATGGGTGGAAGTTTTATTTCGACGAGTTAAAATCGTAAATAAATATTTTCAAATCACCTGTATGAAAATGTAGTCTTCTCTTTAAAAAATGATGGACGGAAGTAATGGCTCTTTTAATGAATCGATGTGATTGGTTATTTGAAAAAAGCGCGAATATTTGTATTTTTTAGATTGAAAATGTGTTTCTTTTTTAAGACAAGTATATTATTAAAAAAAAAGTAATAAAGTTCTTTTTTCCACTCTTAAAAAACGATGGTAGGGTGTCGTAAAGTATTTAAAGATTTATTTGATTGATCTATATGAAATAGGTGCGAGGATCCGCTAGGTTTGAATTTTGAAACTCGAGTATTTATAGAACTACTAAATAATTAAAATTGAATTATAACATTTCATTTTTTTCTTAAAAAGTGTATTATTATCTTATCATTTAGACTAATTAAAACTAAATCACAGTGTAAAATATCGTTCAGAACCTCAAAAAGAGATTTTGCTAGCATTTAAAAAATCAAATGTACAGGAGTGTATCGGTGTGGCGATTGAATCTAGAAAATCTGTCGGACACGATTGTGATCTCTGATATGGCCTTCTTGGTGTTTTTCTCGCACGATGTATATAGGTACGTCGAAGATGATTGCTTTATCGGCGGGAAAAATAAACTTTACATTGATATTCTTTTTCCTTTGGCGCGAAAGTTCAGTACACATGGATTGAATTTTCCATTTGTTAAAAGAAAGGAAAACAATTGGAAATAAACTGTAAAAGAGTGAAAATACTGTTCAAGAAACGTCCCACTGCATTTTTATATGTAGTCAGTATCGGAATGATTAAAGATATTTATTTTTGCTACAGATAATAAAATCATTTACTAACAATATTGTTTCATTAGAATATGAAATGATATTTTTAGTTCATTCAGAGAAACCTGAGGATAAAGTTTGCACCAATATTAATACAAAAATTTATTCCGTTTATCGGGCGTCGTTATTTTATTAAAATTATTTTTTGTTTTTGATTTATGACTTAAAACGTAATCCGGTTAAATTCGCGAAAATCTCCTGTAGAGTAAAATAAAGTTTTAAATAATAAAATCGAGCTTAACCGTTTTAAAAGATTAAAATCGCAATTCCGTAATGTTTTTGCTCTCAAGTAAAAAGTGCTGCAAATCACTACACAGCATTTTCACAATTATTTCAATTATATTGTAAATTTATTCAAAATATACAGTACTCTACAGTATTTGTATCTTTTATGTAATTTTAAATTAATTTAACGATAAATCGTGTGATATAATATTATATAATAAAAGTAATTAATTAAAAACCTGTATAACCGAGATCCATCGTTGCATACCAATTTTAATTCCCCCGTAACGATGCCCACAATAAAAAATGTAAGCAAGTCATTCGATCAATAGCAACCATGATGTGCACAACGTCTCGGTGAATTATATAAAATGTTATTGGTCTTTCTAAATTACCTTTCAATGACCAATTACAACACGTACGTTTCTAAGTACCTTTGAATACATTATTACCACGTACTATCACTCGAAACTAAAAGTCAGCACTACATACGACCTTAAAAATCTTCTAGAAATGGCAGACAACAGCCAGTCTCTCCACCTCAGCGCGATACTTTTTATCATCCCCCCAACCACCCCCACCCCTTCAAACGAGTATCGCACTGAGCGTGCCAGGATCGAATCAAGGCGCGACGTCGGGGTCACGAACAAGCGAGCTTCTAAGGTCTCTCTCTACGGCGGGCAGGCACACTCTCTGTACCCACAGCCCGGCTGATTTATTTTACACCCGTGCGCCTCTCGCGAAGGATAAAGCGAATCTATACGTAATTGAATGGCGCACCGGGGCACGAGGAGCAGGCACAAAAGAGATACCCACCCGGTAAAAGAACAGTCCGAGGGCAATTAGACACGGGGGGTGTTCACAAGCCGACTATTCTTCAACTATGATATGATGCTCCAGTGCTTTTTCGACGAATACTCGAATATCTGTTCGGGATTACGATGTGTGCGGGTGTTCTAGGTCTGTTTCGTCATGCAGGTAATTAACGTGGCGGCGTTTGTCTTCCGAAAGCTCGTCAATTACGCTCGGAGGATAGTAGGTCGTAAAGTGTTTGCCACGGAGCCCTAATTTTATAAGTAGCTATTGTCAGAAGAAAGGATTCGTCCGTTTCATTTGCGGATAAAGTCACGGTTGTTTGATGCGAAGAATCGGCAATTGAGAAATGACAATGGGGCTCGGTTATGAAAGAAAAAAATTTCCATCGAAATAAATGTTTTTACGCACGCTGCTGCCGTAGAAACTTTGGTGGTAAGCGCGGTTCATCGTGTTTCATTTTTCTGGATTTCCCCCGCCCCCCTCTCATTATTAGCGTGAGACGTTCCAAAAATCACTTCCATTTACGGTGCTACCATTGAGCGTAAAATGAACCATAATCAGGTCGCCATTATTCCGCGCCAAACATATAATGTAGGCACTATTTACTTCACACGCGCTCTGAATTATTTCCAGATAAACTACGCTAATGCTATTACTACCGCGCTCTATGTGAATGGGCCTCTTCAGTTTACGAAATGCGTCATTAACATTTCGGTGTTATAAAGTGCGTTCTGAAGGATATAAAAAATCACTTTTGCTACTGTCATAAAGTCACTGTTCGAGAGCGAGGAGAAAAAATCACAACGGCTTTTAAGCGAGCCTCTCTCTCTCTCTTCTAGGCGCCTCTCTCCTGGCAATTAAACCTCCTGGGCGCACCTGTTTTCTCATACCTGCCGCCCCCCGTTCACACCGTCGCCACCTTACTCCCGACGCTCTCACGCCTCTCTGCTGCCTCCGCTGCTAGCTGCTCTACCCCGAAATCGCGGCGCTACACCCGAGCAGGTGGCCTCTCCCTCTCGCTCGAGTCAGCCGAGCGTACGATTTGTTTGATCCCTGATTCCGTGCGTATAGTGGACCCTTTCAGGCTACGCGAGAGTCTCTGCAGAGAGTAAGAGAGAGCAAGAGAGGAACCACCGTGATTCCGTTCAATTACGAGTTGAACCCCCTTTCTTGCTTCGGCTTTTTGTGCCGGCTGCAACTTCCGAGGCCAGCCAAGAGAGCGAAAGAGAGAGATTCGCTCCGCGGGTTCTTGGAAATTTCGAAGAGCCGATCTCTGATGGAGCGCAAAACTTGGAGCGAGTTCTGTGCGCTGACTTTTTTCTTTCTCGTCCTCGCACGCTTACTTTCACCCTTTTTTCCCCTTTGTATTATTAGTTTTAGTTCGAAAAAGAGATGAGGAAGTAGTTTCTCCCTGTAGGAGTTGTAGGTAAATGATTTTTCGCTTTTAATTTAAGTTGACCGGATACTTTGTGAGCCGCCAACGTGAATGGGGTTCCAATATAGTGCTTTTGAAGCAGACGCGGATCAGATGTCGTATAACGTGCGTTTTAATTCGAACAGTATATAGGGTTGGAGGTATTGATGAAATATCGGAAAAGGGAATACGGACTTTATTCTTCAATATCTAAAGTTAAAATTACATTTTCGAGAAAATTCATTCCTACGTGCATAGTCAAATAAACATTTCCTCTTTCGCTTATTCGTTTCTATTATATATTTCTTTGTATTATTTCTTTCATTAATTTATATAGGTAGTTATTATACACCAGTAATGCAGTGAATAGAATCCAGGTATGAGCAGATACATTTTGTAGCATAGAAATATTAGAATACGCTCTTAGTTTGAAAAGTATAGATTGAATTGCACACTAACTTTCAAGTATTTTGAAGATCACAACAGAGATCAGAAAAAAGCTTATTGTATTATAATGACCCTGAATAAGACAGACAAAATTAGACGTAAAATAAATATTTTTGTTAATAGTAGCAGTACAAATAATTCTCTTCTTTGTGTTTATTGTTTAAACTTTAACGAGTCAATAATCGTCGTTACAATTAAAGTTTTCAATTTTAAAATCAAACCGGACGCTCAAACAACTTAACAGGAATATTTCTTATTAACCATCCGACAATCCTCCTACACACGTATGTCCGGACTTTCTGGTCAGTTCAAGTAGGTAAATTTATACCAGAATAATATACAAAAGCAAATCTCGAAAAGTCCAATACGGCCATATATGCATATTCGACATTCTGCACAGTGAGCCCTTTTCATAAGTAGAGTGACTTCACCAGTGAATGAACGATTAAGGAAATTTCAATTTTTGTTATTTAATTGAAAGAATTAAAAATGGATTAAAAGCAAAAATCTTTTTTAATTAGTATTTTAAAATCTTCAATCTTTACGTCAGTGACAAAATTTTAGATAAAGAATGAAAGTAGAAATTTTGTTTAAAAGAAATCTGTAAATATCTCCTAAAAACCAGTAAATGAACACGCGATCTTAGTACACAGATAGAATTTTTCAGGAAAAATTACCGTGAAATTCACGGTAATCAGAGACTACCCAAATTTCTGAGAATTTTTACTGTTTTCACGGGAATTTTTAGTGTTGTCACGGTAATTTTTACCGGAAATCACGGTAAAAATTACCGTGAATGTATATTTCGCCAGTGAATAAACACTCAATAGCGGCGATTTTATGATTTTATTCTTAACAAGATAATTTCTTTTATGCAGAATCTTTATGTAAAATGAAATTCATGTTAGATAAACAATACATAGAAAGCTTGATATTTTCATATATTTAAAGAACATGTTCGTTAACTGGTGACTGTTCAGATATTGGTAAAGTCACCCTATACCACCTGCGTCAACTAGCGCGCGAAATTACAAATTCCGACGAGCGTGCGCGGCCACTACCACCAGAGGAATCCCGGGGCACAGCTAACGTCTTTTCCTTTTGTACACAGGAAAATTGCATTCATCATACTCGCCGACGATTCTTTACGGCGCGATCATCGCGTTATATACTTTCGCGAGCGCGCGCGACAATATATACATTATGCCGATATAAGCACGCTCGGGTATGCGGCGCACGGAAGTGAGATTTTTAATGGATTTCGAGAGACGCCTCGAGGAATGAAATACCAAGCGGACAAGACGACGAGGGTATGATATAACGCGGCGCTGGCGCTCGTGGATACACCCGGGACAGCCAGTGCTGGGGAGGGAAAAGGGGGATGATAGAAGCGGAAGAGATGCATCTGGTTAGCGCTTCGCGTGAGCTGCGGTATTGTCGAGGAGGTTATTGACGGTCAAAAGTATAGGTTATTGCTGGAGGATGATAAGGTCGTTTGGCTGTTGAAAATGAATTTTAGGTTTTCTTGGTAATGATTGAAAAGAAACTGTCAAAGGTGCAAATGGGGATTTATATAATTATCACAGCTATGTAAAATTTTATTTAAGGAGGTTCAAGCGCGACTCCCTAATCAAAGCAGTGCTAAATGAAGAGGTTATCTAAAATTTGAATAAACAACAGTTGTAATGTTATTCATCCATTTGAAATGATATAAGTAGTCAAGTGTTATAAAAAAAAGTCTATTTAACATGACTAAGCAAACTTTTTTTAACAAAATGTCGATATTTAGAAACAGATATCATCACCACAAACAATAATTGATAAAACACAGGAATATTTTCTATTTCTCAACCGATTTTAGTTTTGAAGGTCTCATTTCGTTCCTTAATTAATTTCATGGGGATTTGCCAAACGAAAACTTTAAAATTATTCAAAATTCAGAAAGTTATAGCTAGTTGTTCATAAATTCGTGCACGTGGTTAAAAAAATATATTTTTGAAATTGGCTATAACTTTCTGGGTTTTGAATAATATTGAATTTTTCCTTCGACAAGTCTCCCTAAAATTAATTAAGGAATAAAATGAAACCTTCAAAACTAAAATCGGTTGAAAAATAGAAAAGATTTATCAATAATTGTTTATAGTGACGATATCTGTTTCTAAATATTGACATTTTGTCAAAAAAAATTTGGTTCGTCATGTTAAATAGACTTTTTTTGACTATTTACATCATTTCAAATGGATGAATAACATTATAACTTAGTTTTTCAAATTTTAGATAACCTCTTCATTTAGCACTGTTCTGACTGTAGTGAGGCGCGTATGAACCTCCTTAAGAAAATTTAATTTCTCAAAAATCTGAAGATCCCTGGTGGAAACCGACTTCATTATTTGCCTAATAAATAGCTAGTTTTAGTGGAGCATAGCCAAAAACTAGCTACGTTTCTTGGATATTTCTATCTATCGATGAAACGATTTTTACCGATGAAAAAAGTCCATCCTATAGCCCTGTGAGTTGACGAATGCCGGTGCGCATGTCAAATCGATCTACCTATACTCATTTCAACGCACGATTCTCCAAAAAACTTCACTCCTCCATTTTTTTACGGCTGGCCGTCTAAGACCGTCACGAAATTTGCCGCTTGCATCATATGTACATACATAGCGATTACACTGCAACAGCAGCAGCAACAGCTTGCCCATAGTTCAACCGACGTGAATGCCGATGGCGCTCCCATGCTAGATTCTTCAATGGCTCTCACAGAGAGAGTCGGAGATGCTGGGTCATTTCTCGCGAAAAATGCCGGCTGTTTAGGTGGGCGCCGCCAATCTTGTGCGCGCTCTCCCGGTTTGCTAATAGCGAGAGAGGGGTATGAGGCGCCCCGAGCGTATTTCGGTTCGACGGAGAAATTGGAAAAGGAAGAGATAGAGGGAGAAAGAGGAAGATTCTTAAGTACGCCAATTTTTGGGGAATCCTTTTCTCAGATGGTAACTTAGCCTGGAGGAGTGTAAGTAAATAAAACATTTTACTTGCTACTTTCAAATTATTATGATATAAATTACATAAAAATTTGTATTGATGAATTATTATTGAAGGATATTACTATCCTGCTTCGATCAATTCGCTATGAAATGGCTAAAAAATTTTTGCAAAATCGTTTCACAAATGGGAGGAAAATGGACGATTTTCAGCAGGCTAGCTATTTTAATCATTTTATATATGGATATAAACTAGCTAATTTGATATTTATATATGCATATGTCATTGCCTGTATAATATGTTCCATAAAAAAAATCATCATCCTCCATTCTGTATACTTTGTCCCTCTTTCGACTCTGTCAATGGGTAATCGATCTTAATTGATGTATGTACATATACATTTATCGCCGAATCTCATCCTCCTCACTTCGATCTGGAGAGCTCACGCATGATGCATTTGCCCGTCATAGGTACAAAGTGGATCTTTCTAGTGTGCATGCGTACCCGTGTGCGTGAATGTGTACAAACGCGACGCGTCGCCGATTGCCCATTTCCGGATATATACATTTGGGGTCAAATCCGCAATCGACATTCACTTTTGAAAGCCGCTCGAAAGATCAGCAGGAAGCCGATGATTGAAGAGTCGTTACCGTCATCGCCGCGTTGTCACTGCGCGCGATTATTCATTTTGCTGCCCATTTTTCGACAGGTTTGCATTTCAATCTATAGGTAACGAGACTGCACTATGAATGGCTAATTATTTCGTGATGAAAATAGTTGAGTAACAAGTTTAATATTTTTTTCGTGTTTCTTTCTTTCAGATGTGGGTTAATTAAATATTTGAGAACAAACGTTGAAGACTTATATATTTGCAAATCAATTTAATTAATCGTGTACTTATTGTATTCTAACTAGAATGCTTCGTCTCATTGATTGTGATACACAAGAATTGTGAATATTCAACGCGTGGTCTCCTTTAGATTATGCCGTTTCGAAAATATGTTCATTGATAAATAATAACACTCTCCATACGGTACATGGATTGACAAGAACCCGTGCATTCCATGTACAAAATTCCTATATCCAATCACTTTTTAATGAAACACTTTTCATTCACTTTTATAAAACGTTAACAATGTGAACTCGCACACCTATACTGTATAGTTTCAAGGTACGGAGTTGCGTTAAGGGCCCACTAATAGAAGTTATATTTGTCTTCGCTCTCCTACATTACTATAATAATGCGTAGATTTCCCCGACAGCCACTCGATCCACGCGTTCAGAGTCCGAAAAGCTATTGCCGGGTGGCGCCCCGCGCCCGATTCTTTAGTTTCTTCTCGTGCGCCTCAAGCGACACACGTGATTTCCGAGTTCCAGTAAGAGGTTATAGATTTGCTCAAGAGAAACATGGGCAAACATAAGAAGAGTAAGGAAAATGAGGAGGAATTAACTCCGCAGGAGGAGTTAAGGAAGCTCACGAAGAAGGTCTCTAAGGTGTTATCAAGTATCAAGACATTGTAGGCTAAGGTGGATAATGGTGTCATTTCTACTGAACCGCAACAACTTGAAAAAGAGAACACTGATCCAAACATCATACAGACAGAGCAACCAGAGGAATCCTACGCAGTAATGAGATTGAGAAGGAGGAGGCCTTGGAGAATATGGAGGACTCAGGTGCTGCAGGTCAAGCAGATATGGAATGGCTCGAGATTGTAAGTAACTAGATAGACGACGTTCTTCGTCCGCGCGCCGAGAGATGACCTTGTTCCGCTCAGCCGTCGATATCTATATATACGAGGAACAACGAAATACAGAAGGAACAAGAGGTATGTATAGATATACTAACCGATGCTATTCTTGTTCTTTATATCCTGTTTCTTTTTTCGTGTAAAGCCCATTACAATTGAACTTCACGTACAGGTAAGTTCGTTTGATCGTCCAATATTCATTTTATACTGTAAGCCCTGTGACTTAACTGTTAAGCCACAGGGCTTTGAAATTTCGACAAATGAATATTTCTTTACATATTAATGAATATTCCTTTATATATTAATCCACGTGGATTAGTATAGTGAATCTGTCACTGCACGCATAACCTTCACGATTAGTACAACATGAGTCGGCGAGCAACGGCCGTAATGGTGAACGCGTGCAGAGATGCGAGGAGAGATCACCGTAAACACACACACACGCACAATAACCGCGGCGACTGCAACTCTGCAGAAAGACGGTGACGCTCGCCTGTAGAAGACAGCGGTACAGCGGTAGTTACGCCGCGCAACAGCGTGCCGTCTACAAGTTCGTGCATGCTCGGCAGCCGAAAACAAATGGACGGTCGGTTCTTTTCTTTCTCGTTCATGCTTGTCACCTCGTTTTTCGATGCCGAGCGTGGAGAATCGGCTGCCTCGCTGCACGTGTCAAGCGACCTTTTAATGCTCCGCATCGAAAAACAAGGTGACAAGCATGACAATTAGAGAACGGGGTAGGCCGCCCATACACTCAGAAAAACGATCCTCCTCTGTCTTGAAATAAAATTCCTCCCCAGAAAATCTTCGTGCGACAAAAAATTATTCCTCCTGCGCGAAAAAATTTCCTCCTGTGCGAAAAATCATCATCCCGCTAGGAAGATTGACTTCCTGTTGTAAGATAATTCCTCCTTCCATAGGAAGATATCCTCTTGGCCCTATTTTTAACGGAAATCCTCTTCCCACAGGCAGATTCTCATTGAAACAGGAAGATCGTTTTCTGAGTATATGTTTTCGGTGGCTCAGTAGTCTACGCCGCGTTCTGCATTACCGACAGAGCCGAACTTTCCAAATCCTGCGGAAGTGTGCGCAAAGCAAGATTCATTAACTATTAAGAAATCTGTGTTTGGACTAAAGTAAATGATGGATTTCATACAAAACATATCCGAACGTACCGGTTATGAATATTTTAGATTTCAAATGAATATATTCATTTGCTACAAATGCATAATACTTCTATCAGTGCCGGCATCTCAAACTGTCGAAAATCGAAATTCCCCAAACAATTAATCAGCTTACATACATCAAAGCTTATCACCCAACACTATACATAAACACACACTTACACAGACATACACACAACTCATTTTCCCCGTTTTTTTCACGAAGGCATCAGCTGCGCGCTGCGACATTAGCTGTTCCCCGAGCGCCTACAACAGCCGGAGCTGCCATCACACGCGGCTGTACCACCGCTTACACACTCCTACACTCCGTATATATGCCGTGCACGCGTCTGTGTGTGAGGCGCAATAAAAGGCCTGTTTTGTGCACGAAATCGCCAACGACCGAGCAGTATGTCACTTTGTACTCTATACGCGCGCGAGTACACACACACACACGACTCTATCGGGCCGACAATTTCGACACGCGTGGGCGGTTATTGCGCGCCTATATATATACGCCCTCCTTTCGGCGATACTTTGGCCATGCTTTTTTTCTTTTTTTTCCTCCTCGACTGGGTGTACGCGTGTGTGTATATGTGTGTACACTTTGATGTTCGAATGGGGATTTTTTTCTCCGAATATACGCGCTTTTTTGCACATGTGTGCCCGGCTTTCGAGAGGGGGAGGGGAGAGGGTGGAGGGGACGGAATTCAGTCGAAAGAAAAGTTGAGTTGCACGGGTGGGTGGTGCTGGCTGGTGGGCAACTGAAATTGGAAGTTTCTGTGTGTATAACGAGTCCTCGATTTCTCGAGCTATATATATACTTATATATATGCGTGCGAGCGAACACATTGAGGTTTGTGTGCGTATATTTATCGGTACTTGAAAACGTGTATGAATGTAATTTATTATTGGAGTTTTTGCTGATAACGCGGAAATTGATTAAAATATAGCGATACTTTATTTCGCGATTTTGAAGGTTGCTTTAATTCTATATAGGAAGAAACGTTACTATTGTTTAAGATTTAATTATAAATAAAATAATGTGTCTCGCCATAATGGTCCTTCATCATTTCAAGCGAATTTTAATTCCCCAAATTGCTTCTCAGATTGAGTCCCACATCTAATTTCGTCTGCGAGGAGCAAATTTACAAATCATAATAATAACAGGATAATAATAATCCCTAATTATTTCGAAGCATGATCCGACAAATTGCCGAGATTTTCAGCCGGTAATTATTTGAAATTTCTTGCAGGCAAAGTGAAAATTAAGTTCTTAAATGTTTCCCGAAATTTCAAACAACTTATATATATTTTTTTAGCCTAATTTTAAATTGACATAATTTTCTTTACACAAAATATTTCTACCTCCTTCGACCTCGTACAATGCACCATAAAATATCTTTGCTTTTTCCACTTTATTCCAACAATTGATAAAAAAAGTCTCATTTTCAATCGTGCGAAATACCACTGACTATAGAAAACTCGATTTCCTTTTCTCTTTCTCTCTTCTTTTTCAACTTCAAGCTCATGTTTTCGACTGCTTCCGCTTGACGCACGTGGCGACACTCTCTAGCAATGTTTGATGTGAAAGGGAAAAATAAATTCTACAGCACATTCTCGATAACACAACTTTATTAAGTGAAATCTAAACCAATAATAAAGAAATGTTAATTTTTCCTTGATTATCAACTTCATATTGCACTTAATACTGTGGAAGAAGTGACCGTGGATGTGGAACGGTATTAATAAAAACAATAAACCTTTATTCTTTACAACCAAAGATTTATGTCCCCACACACTGCAGGCGATGTATGAATTCTGCCGCCGCACATAAAAACGCTGAAAATTCAATAAAGCAGAAATAAAAGAATATATATTTCACATGCTCTCTATATATATATGTATGTATTATGTACGCTCCGCCGAAAGAGTATTAAAAATAGTCTAGAAAAATGAAATCTCAACTCAAGCCTTTAGCGCGTGTAAGGCCAAGCTCTTAGCCCTAGAGAGCTTACGCTGCGAGCGCGTTATACTACTCTGAAATTTGAAAAAGGCTGCAACACCCACACAGACTCGTATGAAATCCGGATGATAATTTGCGAGCAGCCGCTGTGGTGTATTAAGTCTCGATCCTTGCTCCGGTAGCATCTCAAGCGAAAAAAAATAAGACGAAAGACGAGTGTAACGAGAAATGAACGCGAGCTCTCTGCCGCTGCAGCGAATCGAGCTCGACTGCAACGAGTTCTACAACAGTCGCGAGAAAATAATTTATCAGCTCGCAGAATCTGCGTACATATATGAATGCCTATAGGGCGCACTCGTGCGCGCGCGCCTCTAGTTAATTTTGTATTACGCAAAGAGAAATGGAGGTTCTTCGGCTAATTGGATTATATACGCTTTGATAGATAAATTAATGCGTCACTCGTGGTGGGTGGGGGTATAATGCGGTCGATGAATTTTCGGAAGACTACACGCGTGGGCGCGTTTTAATATGGAGGATCATGATTATATGCGTGAGCGCGCGCAACGGTTAATTATTCAATCAAGCTTTTTGTGCAGAGGTAGTTATACACTCGCGCGTATTTGCGATGCCTCATTTATAATTTATCTATGGGGGTCGTTAAAGTTGCACTAGTTTTCGAGAGCTCGATATATTATTAGCCTGCTGCTGAACAATAATATATTTCGGTAAGCTTCCAGAGCACGAAGTTAATTCTTAATGTCGTTGTCAAGAATGAAGATTTAATCCGGGAGAACGAATTATTTGCGTGTCTTGCGTCGAATTTACCTTCCGTCGGGGTGCTTTAATTCACACGTGGCGCACGCGCAGAATGGCCGGAAGTATACCTAATGCGCATTTGTTTTAACTTTTCGTGTAAAACGTCGTTGAGAGCTGGCATTATACACTGGGAAGTTTTTAACATTTCCGCGTTATAATGCGCGCGGCCGGCGGCGCGGCGCGCTCGCCCCTCGCAAGCAAAATATTTACTTCTGCGCGCGCTCGCAGTGCTCTCCGACGGCGATAAAAATGTTAGAGCGCGAAAGCGAAAAATATTTCGCTGAAAAGATATTTTGCACACCAGAAACGTATTCTCGAGCGCAAATTATTCTCTGTTCGTATGCGTTGAAAATATTTGCACTATAAATGAATTCGACGGTAAAGGAGAGAAGCAGCTTTTATGAACAGAGTATAATTTTACCAACTTGTAAAGTGATCTCTTTTTACAGCTTTTTAATATTAAGCGGAATTTCATTCAAATTCGATGACTTTATTACTGTGCCGCAAATAAACATTCGCCCGTGAGCTCTAATTAAAATAATAACTCGGTAGTCGAAATACATAGCAAAACTGAAAAATAAATTACTCCCCTTTCTTCTTTTGTAGGATGAATCAACGCTTGGATTTTATATAAGTACGAATACAGAGAATAATGATGAGTGAAATGAGCTCGCTTGCCTGCGGCTATGAATATGAGTGAAGCATGCATGGAAGCGAGACACATTATAAAAAAATTTTCCCCAGCTTTTCTGTGAATTATCTTGAAGAATCCGCAAATATTTGTTCGAAACTTGCGAGTCAATTGATCGTTTAAAATGCGTTTAAACGATTTAATACGAATGAAATGTAATAGACACCGTTAATTAAAAGAGCTGAAAATTAAATGCAAATCTTGATGTATGTGTCTCCAGATTAAGGTTAAAAAAATTTTGTTTTTATTCTCCAGCCAAGTCAAAGTAAGACGTGAAAATGAAGATTTCAAAATTTCAAATAAACGCCTAACATCAAACTGCTCTAATTCTGAAAGTTTTATTTACTACAATCTCATTTTAGATTCTTTCTGAAATCTGGTTGGCACAAAGATAATGTATAATATATGAATAAAAATGAATAATTCCATAAAATTAATGTTAATTTGTTATATTTACCCTATTCATTTACTGTACAGTCTTCCATCAGTAAAGCTTCTGTAGTTTCCTCCTCATAGAGGAAGATTTGCGATTTTTACATCGTAATATTTATATCAAAACTGATTAGAAAACTAAACTGAAATAGCAATAAGATATACATACGATGGCTTCAGCGGTCTAGTAGACCAAAAGCTAGAACAAATTTTTACAATGGTTTGTTTACACATTACAATCCCAAAACTGATATAATAGAAAAAGTGTTCTTAACACAACGAAAAAAATATTTGATAGCAAATTTCTAATTTTGCCAAAGTAGATTTTTTCCACTAAAAAGAAATTCAATAAGAACTACTAATCTTTTTAGTTTTTCACTTAATTTTAATTTCAACGGTCTCATTTTATTTCTTGTTTAATTTCGGGGGGAGGTACCGATATAAAAATTGGAAAATTTTGATAACTTGCAAATTTATATCCAATTGTTTTTCGATTTGTCAATAAAGTTTATAAACAATTGGATCTGACTTTGCAGACTTCGAAAATTTTCCAAATCATTTCTAATTAAAGCGACACTTTTTGGATCTATTGGATGTGGGTATTTGGTTTTTACTCACCTCAGTCGTATCTTTTAAAAGGTACGACTGAGGTGAGTGAAAACCAAATATCCATATATTCGTATCCACGTGTTACAATATGCAAATGATACAACAGTTATTCAAGTCACAGCCTCTGATGATATTAAATATAGTTCCCCTTATGACTTCCCCAATGGCTATGAAATTATAAAAGATTAAAAAGATACATGTTACAAAAGATAAAAGAAATTATAAGAATTTCTAGTAGGCTGTAAAATCGAAACAAAAATTTTTCTAACAAAACCCAGCGATATATGTATTTTCAACCTTCCTGTGCATGCAATACTCGATGCAATGGGAATTCTGTGTATTTTGAACGAGTAAATACACTCGTCCTCGTACGCATAGAGTGGTTAAATAGGAGTTGGAACGCGTTTTAATAATTTTTAGGTTGAAAAATCAATCGGTATAACGGTCCGCATAAATTCATATGGAATCAGCCAAACATGTATCGAGAGCGGTATAACGTTAGCGCACACGACTAAATTCACTTTTCAAAATCGTTTCCAACTAGAATTTTTAATTCAGTCAAATCCCCAAAAAAAGGAGCGACGCCGCTAAAAGATGATTAGTCGCTATTACCTAATCTACTTGGTTGGATTTGGAAAATTAGCTCATTTGCACAACGTTTTATTTTTGACTAGACATAAGTGAATTTTACGGGAACAGATACCCGAGATCGATAAATTTCCCTCCCGCATGAAAATCCACGCAGCGTTTTTCAATCGCCCTGAAGACAAAGCAAAATCTCTCGGCCGCATCCTGCGGAGAGCGAAATTGCGTCCCGCACTGGTTGCTGACCACGCCTAAAGAGCGCTATACACGCGTACATATATACGCCAGACAGCGGCTTTACGAGGGAATATTAATGTCAATGCGTGAGAGTAAGCGGCGCGCGCCTCCTGTCTCGAGGCTCTCTCTCCTTCCCTCTCTGTATCTCTCTTTCTCTCTCCTCTTTCTCTCCGTGCACTATATATGCACCTCCTTGGCGCAACAGCCTGTTTCCTCCGCCGCCTCTGGTACAGCGCAGCACGCGTACGCGTACACGTATGTATATACACGTAGCAGAAAGAGAGAGAGAGAGAGAGAGAGAAAGAGAGACATGTTAGGAGGCTACCGCGCGGGAAAAGAGAAACTAAGCCGCAGGCAGAACAGGTTGCTGTGCCGGGCGTTTACACCGGTGCGAGGGCTCGCGCGCAGCCTCCTCTTCTCTCTCCTCCGAGTAGTACCTACATACAAGTTGAAGAAAGAAAAAAAAGAAGAGAGAGAGAGAGAAAGGGAGAGAGGATGCGCTCGGATGGGCGGATGCGTAGTATTGGTAATACCGAGAACGAGGGCGCGCGCGCGAGCCTCGCTCTCCGACGGAAAGATGAAGACGCGAAAAAGGGGTCCAAGGCTTATGTATATATATCTGGTCGGCCGGCCGGCGCGAGAGGGAGAGCCTTTGTTCCCATGTTTCGGAATTAATGACCGGCTGCTGCTGCTGCTGCTCTGTAGCCCTTTGCGAGCCCGGGCGCACAGAGGAAAGGGAGAAGGATCGATTGGTATGAGAGGGAGAAGAAAAACAGAGACGGAAGGAGAGAGAGAGAGGGCTCCGACGGTGGTGTTGTTTTTACAAATGCCGCACGGCGCTTGTTTTTGGTTTCGCTACGGTGGTTCGCTTGTTTTTCGGGCCGCCGGGATGAGAGATCGATTACGAGCGGTGCTGCAGTATTCTCGCGCTTAATTTATTTGTTTAATTTATGTACGCAAGGTAAATAAATAGGTATAACGAAGTAAGGAATTCAGTTATCGTGTAACGGTATATAATTGTAGGATGATACGGATTAAGCTGTAAATGAAGGTTGATGAAAATATAGTACTTGAAAATCTCTCGCCCCCCAAAATACTTTTGACTAAAGACATGTAAATTCGTTCTATTTGACTCTACAGAGGAAATTTCTTTACTTCTTACGTTACTACTTTAAGAGCTCATTCTTTTTTTTAAATGAAATTTAAAAAAACTAATGTTGTAATTGATATCGTAATTAATTATTTGTACCAGTTACGTGAGTTTTGCTTCCTCCTAGAGGAAGCTTTGTGATAGTAAAAAAAAAAGTTTGTGAGATAATGTCTTAGGAATGTTGTATAGAAAATTTGGAATCGAAATACACCATTTTTAGAAAATGTCCGTATGGATGTGTGTGTGTGTGTGTGTGTGTGTGTGTGTGTGTGTGTGTGTGTGTGTGTGTGTGTGTGTATGTATGTCCGTATACTCTGATATCTCATGATCTACTCAACCGATTTTAACGAGAGAGTGATCATTTTTTCAGATTTTGCTTCAACAATTGGGGTCAATATTTTATTTTTGTCAAAATCGATTTTTTTGTTTTTTATCGCCATTTTTAAATTTTCAAAATTTTTATTTTCAATTTTTTTTATATTTAGAACAAATATTATTTATATACGATAAATTCTCTGTATGCAGAATAAAATTTTCTACAATTTAAAAAAAAAAAAAAAAAAGCCGTTAGCTATATTTCGTCATAAGTTATTCATGAAAACGTCATTTTTAGTAAATAGGTTATATTTCAAAATTAAAAAAGATATTAACATGAATATTTTTTTGGTTATAAAGAATACTGAGTACTATAACTTACTAAATTTTTAGGTTTTTTTATTCATTATTTTTGGAGAAAAAAAATAATTTATAAAAAAAAGTGTTTTTTTTTTGTCGTTCAATAACTAGAGTAAAATTGGCTTAATCAGTTTGAAATTTTTTTAGTGGTCCATTTTGTATCACAATCGATTGAGTTCTTTGGGCAAAAGGATTGATCCATAAATTTCGGAGATATTTGAGGTTAAAATTTTTTTTCACTTTTTTTTTAAATCGTAATTTCTCGAGAACGGCTTTATGTATTTGAATCGGGTGGGCGGCATTCGAAAGAGAATTTCAAGACCTATATTTTCTAAAAAAATTATTTGTCTAGCTATTACGGTTCTTTTGTTATTAATAAAAACGTAAACATTGAAAAATGAAAAAAATGAGTTTGGTATGTCCAACTATTGCGGGAGTAAAAATTGACTTAAGCGCTTCAAAATTCCTCGTAGAGGTGGATTTTGGATAGTTTTCGGTCGAGTTATTCGGGCAAAATGATTGGTCCTTAAATTTCAAAGATATTTAAAAAAATTTCAAGTTAATATTTTCCATAAAATTTTCCCAATTTTTTTTAAATGTATTGAGGATGGCTCTATGTATCTGAATGTGATGGGTAGCATTTGAAAGAGAATTCTCGTGTAAAATCAACTCCTGACGAGTTGTTAGACTTATAAAAACGATTTTAAGCCGTTTACATCGTACAAAATAAAGTATGAAATTTTAAATATTGGAAGTAAAAATTAATTAAAGGAATCAGTAAATCAAGTTTGAGGAAGCTACGTGCCAATGAATTGGCAGCGGTTTTTTCTATTGAGAAGAGAGGAAAGTTATTTCGGTGCAAATACTGTCACGAGTTCGAGCCCGGGTTGTCGCATATTTTTTACGCTTCTTAAAACACTAAATGGGAAAGATTTAAGATTTTGAAAAAACTATCAGGTAGAATGGCCATTTTTTGGGGACCTACTAAACTTTTCGTCCATTCCGGAAATTTTTGGATACCCTATATATAGGTACACTTGACTGTCCCACAAAAGTTCTCATTTCAACACTCGTTACGCTTCAGTACAGCGAATACAGACACGCACAAAAATTTTCTCAAAATCAACAGATTTCAAGATATAGATCACCTTAAAACATTGTTTTGAATATTTTCTATCTCGAAAATTTTGTTTACCGTTCCAAAGCTTTCTCTATGAGGAAGGAAAATTTATTAATATCTAGGTATGGGCAAGATATGCGTCACATTTGGCACCGGAGCCAAATATTGGCCATTTCTTTATATGTTATTTCCCATATAATAGACATATATGTCTCATACTCTAAGAAAACAATATATAGGACAAATATTATATTTAATTTATACATTATTTTTCGTTTATACTTTTATTGTTTTATTATTCAACGTTTTACTGTACTTTGGGCCACTTGTCACACTTGCGAGCTTACCACTGCCTGGAATAAGTAGCACTTTCAAAGTCCTTACTCTTATTTTATTGCACGATTCCTTATGCGCCTGTATCTTTTCTGTCGCGCGTTTATAAGTACATCACCCTTTAGATTTTCGAAAATAACACAAAACAGCAAACACTGCGAGTTACTCTCCTTGCATCAGATCTGGAGCATGATTTAAAACGAGAGAAAATGTAAAATTTGAAAGAAGACAAACGAATCAAACTAGGTCAATGATTGATAACTCCGAGCTTACCTATTATAATGATCGACTCTCCTTCTACCATCTCATCTCCAGCAATGGAAATTAATACCTGTTAAACTTACTAGACTGCAAAGTCTCCTCAAAAATAAATAACAATGACTCTTGGTGTTGTTACCGGTTACGTATTGATCTCTTCATATATACGAGACTTTCAAATATAAGTATTATAAATGTTCGAGAACAAATTTAAGGCAGGCAGAAAGTAACGATCGAAATACAAATTTTTTCTTATTTAATACTAAACAAAATTAATTATGAAATTTTTTTTAATTTTAAAACTAAAAATTAAAAAATTATTATTTAAAAATTTAATTAAGATTAGCCAAATCCATACGCGCTGCGTGCGCTATATGTACTTTTAATTTATTTCTTATAACTTATAAGCCGGAAATTTTTTTGTTTTAATTTTGATGCATCTTTAATAATTGATATAATACTGATGTAGTACATTTACTCTTAACGAATACAAAATTTTGTATATTATTGACATAATTTATTCTAATATTAACATAATTAATTCTTCTAAGATTAAAATATTGTTTATTGTTTTGAATTTTACCGTGCGATTCAATAACTAATCGTATTGTGTTTTGAAATACTTTTACTACTTCTGGCCATCACTTTAACAAATAATTAAAACATGTTATTTATTTTTTTAAGCAACCAACATTAATTTGATTATTATTTATTTAATACTTTTCCAATAAATAATACCTAATTATCAAATAAAAATGTATAATTAATTTTAAATTCTCGCGCCTTTTATCCAAGAGCTAATCACAGATCACATCTATAAAGGCTTCACTTCTTCCGGTCATCACTTTTTTAAGAAGGGAATAAAATTCTTAATTTAACTTTTAATTGCAATCAAAATATTATCAAATTTAACTATATTAATATATATATATATATATATATTTAATTCTGCCTTGATTCACAAGAATTGGCATGTTGTACACTGGATATAAACAGAATTCGTTATTCGTAGTAGTAATTTAATTGAAATAGTTTGTCAATTCTACAAAAGTGCGAAATAACATTGAATGAAGCCTTGAAAATAAATAAATGACAAAACTAACTAGAAATAATAATTTGCTTCTTAACTGCTAATATAAATGTAACACGTGATTATACGATCAATCACAAATAACATTAAACAGATATCAATGCCCTTTCTGAGTTTCTCAAAATAACACGAAGTTTCAATATGACGTTTCTCAACCGCGGCCACACGAGCAAACCACAAATAGAAAGAGCTCCGATGTAGAAACATACGTCTAAGGCCGTGATTTTGACGGGTTTTAGAAATGTTTTAAAATGTCGAGATAACGGCTTGTCAGGCTGTCGAAATAAAAGCCTACAGATATCCGATAAAGAGCGATCTATTAATTCTTAAAAAGCACAGCGCTTAGTACAAAAAAAGCAACGAAAATCATCGATTACGCAGCACATTCTATATCGGCACTCAGCTTTTTTTGTCACCTTTCTAATGCCGCACTCATTTAGCTGCACACTTTAGTAGGAGTTTCATACGTAAAAAGCCATCCTCATGAAAATTCCAAAGGGTGGTGAACAGAGAACATTGTTCGACCTGCTTCTGTGCGAAAAATCACTGTCAACAACGTTCTCATGATTGAGCCACGTACGTTTATATACATACACACACTCACATAGATACGCACACACACAGCAACGCCTCTCCAGCGCTTTCATCAAGACGCGTTATTCAATTCTCCCCGTTTTTTCCCTCGCCCCCTCATCCTCTCCGTTTTTCGACTTCAGAGCACCTTGCCGCCGGCGGTTTTTGTACCTCGCGCGCGACAAGCCGCTATACTATATACCATTGCTGTACTTACACGCGCGGGCTCAGAACAACGCGCTCGCGAGTGGCTCTTGTCAGCTTCTTCTCCTCCTCGTCCTCATCCTACTCCGCGTGCTCTCTTAGCAGCGCACTTGGCGCTCGGAGCTCAAAGAGACAGCGGCGGCGGCGGCGGCGGCACCCGATAGCTCGCCGACTAACTACTCTTTCTCTGCCTTGGCGGAAGTCAACATTCGTAACTGCAAATGAGATAATGAAAGGAGGGAGAAGTGAGAGAGAGAAAAATCCCGTCGTCTGTCGTCCTTCTCGTTTTCCGGTGCGATACAAGTGCCGTCGCCGCCGCCGCCGTCGTGACTCGTTTCTTTCTTTCTTTCTTTCTTCCATTCTTCTTTTTTCGCGAGTTGGGGAGAAATCGAGAAAGCAATCGCGCGATCTTATAATTAAGACGATTGATCGGGGGATGAGAAGAAAGGAATATAGGAAGGTTTTTCCTGTGCTCGGGGACACTATCTGTCGAATTTCGTTTGTCATCTTTATTATACGCGGATTATACGCGCGCTCCGAGGGGCGTTCACGTCAAGCTTATACTATTATACAGCTTCGTAGCCGGCAAGCGATACGCTTTTTAATTGGGAGTATCGGTGATTTCTTATCAATCTGCCCATAGATTTATTTGAAACCTTTGATTATTATTGAAAGACCTGCAACCGTGTGTACCTCTCGCGATGAGCAAATACTTTTATACTTTAAAATTAGCTATTGCACCATATGTATAGTGAAACGAAAATAACAGCAGATTAGAATACTTTATTCTTTCATTAGAATTCACGATTCAAAATGGATATTTTTTATGAATTTCTTTATTTTTATTTCTCTGATAATTTTCAGCTTTCCTTTCATTTATCTATAACCCCGTCCGTGATCCGTCTCTATAAAGTTCAAATGTATAATAAATAAATGACATGAAAAATAAAAACCACAGCTTTCAGCAAATAGAAACATACAAAATCGTATAAAGTAAACTAAATAAAAAACGGAGTAAAAATAAACCAGCAAGCGAGCCGTGAAACGCTCGAGGGTGTTATAAAAAACTTTCCCACCTTTTTATTACACGGTAATAGCGCTAATACAGAAAGAAAGACTGTGTAGAAAAACACTTCGAGTTCTGTTCTCCGCGAACAATAGAAAATTCGCGAAAATTCTCAACCTTCTCTCTCTCTCCCTCTCCACACTCAGCTACGACGTACGCTCTGAAAATATCCAAAACAGCTGTCTCAATTTCCATTCCTGTCACACACGCGCGCGCGCACCCGGCCATGTTGAATTTAAAATTTTTCATTTCGCATTCAAAATCAATTTCATGCAAATTCAGTGAGCCTCCCGCCGAGCTGGTGAAAAATGTATAAAAATCATTTAAATAAAAAGAAAAAACTTCTCTCTCACCCCCGCTGATTATTAAACCTAAAAAAGACCTTTGTCGTCGACATATATTTTCAATCGGCTCCTGACGACATTTTCATGAATTTATTTCTTCGCTCGATGACACTCGTATTATTATATACCTACAGCCGTAAATGTGAATATCCATATACACACATATACACATACACACACTCTCTCTCGCGCGCACATACACACACACACACACACACATCCATGCTGTAAGAAGATCAAGTTCTGATTTCGGATAGATCTGGAACAACTCACACTCCCCCAACTGCGGGACAGGAATGAAAAAGAAAGACCGAGCGAGCATCTCGGGGAAGACAGAGAAAGAAATTTTCGAGGATAAAAAGCGAGTGTAGGTGCAATGCGATAACCTGTTTCTGCCTCAAATATCTCTGTCTCTCTTATTACTCGCCCTCCTTCTTTCCACCGCTCTTAATCATCTCGCGGCGTATATTCTTCCCCCTCTTCGCCTCTCTCTCTCTCTCTCTCTCTCTCTCTCTCTCTCTCTCTCTCTCTCTCTCTCTCTCTCTCTCTCTCTCTCGCTCGCTCTCAGCCTGTCGAAACAAGAGTATCAGTTAATGCCAAATAACGTATAAGCCCTCGGAGGTGCGCTCCACCGCTGTATGTATATAATACATGCCAACATTACTACCGTTGCCGCTCTTGACGCATGACGTGTACGCGCGAGCGCTCTTTTCTCTCTCTCTCTCTCTCTCTCTCTCTCTCTCTCTCTCTCTCTCTCTCTCTCTCGCACGCGCGCACAAAGAGCTACTTAAAATCCAGCAGACTCCGCTGGGCGAGTGCGCGCGAAACAGGTTCAAAGGCTAATTTATGCGCATTGATTAATAGAAATTCAGTTATAAAGGCGAGTGGCCTCGTGCGTCTGTCCGCGCGCTCGCGTATATTTTCTTCTTCCCTCCATACGCGTCTTTGGCCGCCGACCTTTTTTCAAATAAAGGCTTGCACGCGCAGGCCCGATATTAACCGTTGGCGATACGCGTGCCGCTGCTACCTACATGTATATACAGCCTTCGCCCGTAATGTATATCACCTTTGCGCTCGTATACGCTTTATCGCGTTTTGCTGCGCGCTGCGTGTTTTACGCAGCCTCCGGGCGCGACGGAACGGCTTTCCTCCCCCGCAAGAGGGAGAATGAGAGAGAGAGAGAGAACGAGTATAAATGCGATGCGAGGCATTCGCGTGCGTCTATGGGTTACCGCTTGCGCTCCAGGGCGAGCCAAGTGGTTAGATGCGCGCTTCAAAAGTGAAAATTACATTAATTTTCGCGAGATTATTCATATACTATTGCCCAATTTCGCGATTACAATGATGGCTTATTTTCAATATTATGCCGGTTCAGTCATTGTCTTATAAAGTATTATGCAAATTACCGAAAATGCAGTAATTGAAGAAAATTTCCATAAGTGATTATTATTACTCTAGTTGACTAGAGATCAAACCTATATAACTTAATAAAATTCCACGCACTCTCTATTAATACTTTACATTATATATGTACACTACAAAAATAGTACGATAAAAAATTGAAAACAACAATAAAATCACTAAACAATCTAAGAAGTATTAATGCAATGCATCAACCCCGACAAAATAATTCACCGAAAACACGGATCACTTTTAAAAAAGCAATCCACTCTCACGCGCTGGTGGATAGATGCACGAGTAAATATTTTGTTTTCTTCTTCACGGCGAATATTGTGAAAATCCGGGAAAAACATGCTGCAGAACGAATAATAGCTTTCGAGGAAATACGGAAATGAAAAATATATGTTTGGAATTTTTAATCCGGCCGTTTCAGAAATTGAAAAACTTCCTGAAAGTAATTGCTAAATTTTTTCAAGAGACTCTATTGCCATTGTTTTATTTTCTGGAAACCCTTTTGCAGTGCTGTTGTAGTAGAATCTCTTACTCCCTATACATGTTTTCTCGAAACGGTGTAATAATGAAATTGAAATGTAATAATGAAATTACATTAAATGTAATTAAATTTTTCTTTCCTGCTTTAGAATAGTATAACCTTCCGCGCTTGTAAGGTCAAAATAGTACATTGTGCAACTAGGGGAGAAAATGAGCTATTTCAAGCGAGGGTGAGGTGTGCAGCACGAGTTGTAGTCGAGGGCGCCGAAGCGTCCGAGACGGAGACGAGTGCTGAAAACACCTCACCCGAGTTTGAAATAGCTCTTCTTCCCGTGTTACACATCGTATTTTTTTCAACGAGTGCATGAGAGGGCCTTTTTATATGCATGAAAATTGTGTAGGGGATCGTGCATTTCGAGTCGTGCACAACCCAGTTTAAAAGTTATTTTATATTATTCTAAACAGGTTAAAAAGTCACAAAATATATAAATTTGACAATAAGAGAACAATTTCACAAAAATTCGTTGTAGCGGGGAAAAAAAATTTTTTTTCCCCGCTAAACTGTGAAAAAAAAATTTTTCGTTCAAGCGGGGAAAAAATAGATTTTTTTCATTCTTTCCTAAATCACGCTCGAAACGCGCGATTTTCTACACAGCTTTCAGGCATGAAAAAAGGCCCATTTCACGCACGTGTTGAAAAAAATAATATATGCACCGTGCGGGAGTTCAGAGGATTCCTGTCACTCGTATGAGTTTAGTCTCAAATTCGTGCCAGAATCACCTGTTCCGCGCCCTTGGTACATAATCCACTATTTAAACACTCCTCTACCCTCTAACCATTATAATTCAAATCGAAGATCTGATTAATGGTATCAAATAATTATATATATTCAGTTTTTCAGAAATGTGCCGCACTCAGTTTGACAAAACCTTTTAGGAAGATCTCTAAGAAATTTCAGCTCATTTGATGGACCGGTTCCAGAGGAAATTTGTGAGAACTGAGCTAATATGCAAAAAATAACCCTAAAATTAAGTGGCTATTACAAATTTGTAAATCAAGATGGAGGAGTCTTCCACGGCTTAAAATGTTGATTTATATGTGCATTTTTATTAGGTAATATTGTTTTTAATGTATACATAAAACAAAAGACTAATTAAAGCTATTTTTTCAATCTTTAATTAAGGCTTGCACCCTTAATTAAACGTGTAAAATCATACGTTATATACTATTTAAATATTATCTTTACTTATTAGCTTAAGATTAAACAACAATATAGATGCGATAAAAATAAAAAGCTGAAATCTAACACTTACATTTTAATTGCGATTTATTAAACTGTTCATTCGAATCACCTTATCCTATAGAAAAAATACTGCCGTAGCCAATTCATTCCCTTATTAAAACCAATCAAGCCCATTAGCAATAACCTAATGCGATTTAATATCCCGTAAATCCCTAATCCCTTCACAAATTGGACAGATATATTTATCTACGCGTTCACGGTCAGCGCCGACCCATCGTAAATTCCCACGTGTAATATACTCCCGTAAGCACCTTTGCGCAACGACGCGCGCGCAACGCGCGTTCGAATCGACGTCTCCATCGTCGACCTTCTCCGGATTATTTTCCCTCTCTTCACAAATTCCTCCGGCTAGAAAAACATATGGAATTTCGAGAAACCATCCCATCAAACGATACCGACTCACTCACACGCACGCACGCACACACACACACACACACACACACACACACACACAGCCCCAACGATCATTTCTCGCCGACGTTATCGCGTCGCTCTCTCGACCTATTCGTCTATAATGGATATTCCCCTATTTCCATGAGCACTCGCGCACGCTCTAGAAACGAGAAAGTGACAATAATGCCAGTCGTCTTCCTACATATATATCAGAATAAAAGGTTCGGTGTATGCGTACGCAAATATGCATAAAACCTATTTCTCTATTGACAGTCGAGATTGCATTATTATCATAGTCTAGTTTCCGGGAGAGAGAGATAGAGAGAAAATAAGAGTAAAAAGCAAAATAGAAGTCGACCTGGAATTCGGTATCGAAGAATATTGTTTCCAAACAGATAATACCTTTAGCAGTGATATAAAAAAGAGTTCAATTTTGCTACAGCTATGCTCAGAAGATAGTCTTCAATTCATATAAATTTGAAATTATTCTGGTAGTAAATATTAAACAAAGCTATATTTTGTACCTCTCTAAATGCTTTATGATTAACAAGTAAAGATTGTTCGACTATCAATAGCACCCTGCTGGAAATCATCCATTTTTCGCACTTTTTTGAAACGATTTTTCTCTCATTTTCTAGCCATTTTATGGCAAGTTAACCGAAATTGCTAGAAAACAGCTAGAAAAATCGTTTCACAAACGGGAGAAAAATTGACGATTTCTACCAGGGCACGTGCATCTCATAAACCAATTAGTACGCATCCAATGAGAACGAAGTTGATCCTCCCAATTGTAGGTATTTGTTATGTTAAATCTATTGTTTCCTATCTATTATTTAATACTGGAAATGTGAGCAATTTTATTGATACAACACCCACGGATGATCAATTGTATAATAATACTCTGGTTATTATAGATTTCGAACAAGAAAATGCTGCTAACTATGTTAACAACACTACTTTCTCAAAATAAACATGATAAGGAATACAAGTTTTAACAAAACATTTATTATCCATTTTATTGGGTATAATAGTACATTATGTAACAAGGGAGTAAAGTCTCAGATTATTCCCGAGGGTGAGTTCACTGATCCGAGCGAGCGAAGCGAGGGCAGTGATCATCCAAGGGAATGATCGACTTTACTCCCATGTTGCATATAGTACATTATTCCCAACTCCACTGTGCCCACTTTGTTGACTTGGAAAGTTGGACTTCATGAGACAAGATTTTCAAATACGCTCTGTGATGTGAGCTGGTCAATTGACCACTCAATTGACCGTCATGACCCTGACCTGACAAAAAAAATTTTGACTGACAATTGACCCTGACCGGTCACACTTCTGCGTGACAGTTAAACCTACATCTATATAGAGTATAGACGAACGGGGAAAAGTATGGTTTTATCACCAGAGACTGAATTCTAGAAATGTCTCGCACTCAAGACACACAAAATCCGAGAACAACTTTGTCTCGAGAAACACGAAATCGAGACAAAATTGTTCTCGGGCGAGAACAACTTTGTCTCGCACAACTTTGTCTCACACGGCGCACGCGCTCGCTTCTCTCATTGGTTGGAAGCAGGCTCAGCGGGCACAACGACCAATGAGAGAAGCGAGTGCGTGCGCCGTACTGTGTGAGACAAAGTTGTGCGGCTGCGTCTACATAAAAGAAACAAGAAATGGTTTTCTGGTTTTTGTCCATCGTATCAGCGTGAGAGAGGGGGTTCATACCAACTGTCTAACAAAATAACAAAACTTAACCTCGAATTTCAGAATATTTTATTAAATATTTTTGATGTGACAACGTTGGTATGAACCCCCTCTCCCGGTGCTGAAAACCATTTCTTGTTTCTCTTATGTAGACGCAGCCTACGAAACAAAGTTGTTCTCGCCCGACAACAATTTTGTCTCGATTTCGCGTTTCCCGAGACAAAGTTGTTGTCTCAGATTTTGTGTGTCTCGAGTGCGAGACATTTCTAGAATCCAGCCCCAGGAATGGGCTGCTTCTTGCATAGAACACACGTTTTCGTCCTCCTTGACTTATTATTTAATATAGACTGTTTTGTATGAAAAGACTGATCTGTAAAACGTATGATAGAATAAACTGTTTTATCAAAATTTTGATCGTTTTTTTATTCTTTTAAACTTTTTGACCAATGACCGGTCAGAAAGCTCACTAACGGTCATTTTTACATTCAGGGATTCTAAATTCTGACTGTCAATGACGATCAACTTTTTGTCAAAATGACCGTCAAGTCAGAAAATTTTGTCTGACCGGTCAATCCACATCACTGAATACGCTATGGCGTTGGCGAAGTGCGAGAGATAAGGTTTGTTGGCAGTTTGTTGAAGCCTTTCAAAAATATTGAATATTTTTACAATAAATCATTTATTTTGTATTTATGTGCTATAATTCTGTTATAGTTTTAACTAAATTCACCATCCCGCATGTGCGGGATATAAAGTACCTTATGTCCCGGCATTTACTTTTGTTAAGTGTGATCTATCGCAACTTCTAATAATAAAAAGTGACGGACCCTGGGATTGAACCAGAGCCGCCGACTCGCGAGTCAGAAACACTACCAACAAGCTATACGGCCGCCACCGCTCGGCTTTCTGCTAATCGGCGTCATATTGTAATCGAAAACGCCTTGCTTATTTCGTTCTTTCATATTCGTACGTGTATCTACACGTAACACTTTATATTATATTTAAGGTTTCTCACAAATATATGTATATATTATAAATATTTGAATATATTGAAGTGCCTTTGTTGCATTTGAATAAAGATTTGATTTTATATGCAATCGTTCGATGAATAATTTATCAGCATTTCACCTCATTTATATTAATTAATAGCCTTACCATGATGTATTTTCTGCTAATTACTGATATCGTTTTCTATTTGAGATAATAAATTAGAGGATCGTTTTACTAGTGGCATCGACGTATATCGTCGCGCGGTACGAAAAAAGACAACTTTGGAGCTACAGGCGAAGAAAAGCGAACAAACAGTTTTCGACGTCCCTGAACGAAAAATGCCAACTGACGACATTTTGCGCGAGAAAAAAATCCAATTCTGTTAGCGAAAATACTTTTATTCCCATCTCTACTATAACGACCATTTTACCAAAATTCAAAACTTGACTATAGCCTGAAAAGCGGGGTAAAAGTGGCGTCTGATTCCCTCTTTTATTTTATTCCCGCATAATCTAATTTTTTACGTTTATGATGAATCTATGAAGTGACCACAGTGGCGATGGGAATAATGTAATGTATGTAACACAGGACTAAAGTCGATCAGTCCCTTGGGTGATCACTCACGAGGGAATAATCTGCGACTTTAGTCCCTTGTTACATAATGTACTATTACGTACGTGTATTGATAAATAATTCTGTATATGATGTTTGTAAATTTTAATTATTACAATACAATTACTACACTGAGAGAAATGTCCCGCGAATAAATCAAAAAAGTGGGCAATATATTTAATATATATTGACTCTTCATATTTACAGTATATTTCAATCATATTGGATAAACAATTGCAAATATATTGATAATAAATTGCCGATTGTACATCCTCCAATGCATTACTAATGCGTTGGCTATTTGAAACTTTCAGATAATAATTTTAAAAAATTACCAATAGCGGAAACATATTTACTATAAACGTAAGAAAAAATACTATATTCGTGTTGTCAGTTGAGATTTTTCGTCCAGGGACGGCGCAAACTGGCCTTTTTTCGCGGTATAGCCGTTTTTTGGCTTTCCTTTGCCTTAGACGCGTTTTTGGCTTTTCTTCGCCTGTAACTTCAAAGTTGGCTTTTTTTCGTACTGCGCGACAATATGTCCAACTATAATAAACAATATTCCACATGTCTCCAGGTAAGTTGACTGGTTGTACCGCTCTCCACGTTAAAGGTGTTTTACACTTTCTACCCCTTTTTTCGGTGTTCCAATCGTTGCAATTATCCTCGGATTTCTGCAGACTCTCTGTTATTGCGTATTTACTGTATGGCTCTCTTTGAGGAGCCCAGGAGTTTTTTTTACTAATAGTCATCCAAGCTGGTAAGTCTACAAAGCCATCGCCAAATATATTTGCAAAAAATCGAGTTCCCACGGAACAAATTGAGGCATTAATAAAAAAAAATTAGAGTTGGGGTCGATGGCGTAATTCATCATAATGACATTAACAACAAAATTACAAATGAGACGCAGGTCCCAGTTTCTTCTCGCAATATTGTACTTAAATAATTTATTCATGAAAATTTTCCGAAACGTTAGTCAAACTTTTTAAAAATATTCGTTCATGAATTGAGAAGTTTGGCATTATCTCATTGCATATACGTTTTCTCAAACTTAAGCCAAACAAAACTTTTCGCAAACTTCTTCCAAACGTAATTTGTTTTATGTGGGATCCTTACAACGTAAGAATTTATAAAAGATTATTATGTATAATATGCATAAATAAATTATCAATCCATCTCTCTCTGGCTCTCCCTCTCTCTAGCTCTCTCGTACGATCGTATGTACGTTCGGATGTAAGCATAGTCAGCGTACATAATGCATAAGGACCGCTACCACCGCCGTCGTCGTCGTCGTCGATTCCATCTTATGGCACATGATCGATCGCGTGTGTATATATATATATATGTTCGCGCGCAGCAGCCGTATTGGATGGTTCTTGAACCGTGCAAGACTCGTCTCGGGTTATACGTCTCAACGCAGCAGTAGAATAATGTTCCCAAAGTGCAGAGGGAGGGTGAGAGGCACGGCCTAATATTTGAGCGGGAGATGAAATTTGAATATTAGTCGGATTCACGAGGGAGGCGATGTTTAGACTGTCGCCTATATTGGTGGAATTCCTGAGTATCGAGTTTTCGGGTCCGGAGTGCGCTCTCGGGAAAGAGAGAGAGAGAGAGAGAGAGAGAGAGAGAGAGAGAGAGAGAGAGAGAGAGAGAGAGAGAGAGAAGAGCTGATGAATGGCGCGGTTTGACATTTTTGAAATTAAAAAATATTCAATGAATGGGATTATGAGCAACGAATTAAGTTCTGAATAAGTCATTAAATTTGATTAATTGTCGGGTTAATATTTTTTTATGAATACACTCTTCTATTTGTCGGTATATAAATAATTAACTATTTTTTAGTTAGACTAAAGCGATGACATGTCTGTGCTCTTATATAAAATGTAAATTCTGTTGATTAATATATTTAACTCATTATACGTTTCTCAATAAAGACAGAATCGTGATTTATATTATCCCATCCATAAGTAGCTTTAAAACAGTTAGATCAAAGTTGAGACACTGTTGAACGGAATACGCAAAGGAATGATTTTCTGTCAACAGGATTAACTACAGTACGCTCACACAATTCATCGCCCGACTCTCGAATCAACTTCAAAGGACCATCACGGGTCATAACAATTCTTTCCCCACTGAAACTCCCGATTCTGAAAAGCGAACGCCTCATAGCCTTTATACCACAATTGCAGAGAGCACATCAGCCCCCTTCCCTGCGCGTCGCATCTCAAGCGCAAATCGGCTTACACATAGCAATACTCTCGACCCCCCTTCTCGGCAGTACGCACTATACTATAAGACGAGACGCGCACGCGCAAGGGATAATAACCCACAATGCGCATTCTTATACACGTATATATCTACGCGTGTACATATAGGTATTCCGTTTCCAAAAGTCGACGCAACAACCATCGTTAGCGCAAAGCGGCTCAATTTCCTCGCGGTTAATTATCTTGGGAAGTGCGCTCCCTCTCATTTGCTTACAAAAGATCATTGCTCAGTGAGGGAGGAAGAGGGGCAGAAAAAGCCGAACGGCAAGAGGAGACGATTCTTCGTTAAGTCCGGACAGGGCTGTATATGAGCAGCCCACGAATCGGCGAAAGAAAGCGCAACAGAGGAAGGCCAGGCCGTATGATGAGTCGTTCGTTTCGGCTGAATAAGTTGTCAATTAAGCTTTTGAGGGGAGCACCGAAAGAGAGAATGAGCCAATTAGGGATTCATTGATTTCATGTTAATTTCGAATGAGTTGTTGATGGATTTGTAATTTTAGGATTCACCGAGACGACTTAACTGAAAATTATGATGTATAACCTGCGAATAATCCACTTGAAAGGGTGAGATGACTTACATCAGTAAGAAAAAAAATAATTAACGAATCAATGAAATAATAAATATTTATTATAGCAATTAAATGAGCAAATGAATTATTTCAGGGGACCTCTGTACCACTCAGCCTCATTTCCCGCAGCGAGACTTTCGATAAACGCAATAAAGGCACTTGAGTCCCACTTACTGAACGTAACGAGCCCCCCACTCGGCGAACAAATAACTCAATCAGCCCTTCTCCAGAATTTAAATATACACATCCCGCGTCCCTCGCTCGCATTAGCAATTTAATTTTTTTACTTTACCTGCATGCGCAACACGCCCACACATCCTTGCAATCTTTCTCCCGTGTACGCGTATGCACACACACACAGGGCAGTCCCTTTGTCGCTCCGTTTTATATGCATTCCACGTCTCCTGTCCCCCGCGTTCCGCGCTGCTGCCACTACCACCGCCGCCGCGCAAAAGTCTGCGTGAGAGCAAACGTTTATTTAAAAGATATCATCTCGCGCGCGTGCGCCACGGCTACCTACTCCCCCTCCGAACGTTTTGGTCCCTTTTTTCCCTCTCCAGAGAGAGAGCGAGAGCTTTCTCTTCCTCCTCCTCTTCTTCTTCTTCTTCACGCGGCCCTCCGGTAATCTGGGCCAAAGTGTGTTTGCCCGCGGTAACGCGCGATCGTAGATTGCATTTAATGCTCAGGAATATCGCGCCCCCGCGCTCGCCTTTTTTCTCTCCCCCCATTCGCCCCATCTCATTTTGATCTCTCGTACCTCCCTTACCCCCCCCCCCCCGTGCCTTTTAGCAGTAGTCGCGCACTCTTGGTCTTGCGGAGCACATTCAGAAGAGGCACGGAGGATGCGCGCGGCCACTTCGTCGCTCATTGTGGGAAGATCGACGTGGAAGAGAGTCCGCGCGAGTCTTTTTCTGCGCTCTGGAGCGCTGACTGTGTGTGCTCAGGCGGATTATTGGATGAGATCTCGATTGTGGGAGCGACGCTGCGCTGCCGTCCCTTCTCGAAAGTATTTTACTTTTTTTCTTTTTCTTTTTTTTTCTAATTTTTTCAAGAAATTATGAATAATGAATAATATTTTACTTTATCGTTTTGCATTGCGTAAATGATTCATATCAATTGAATGGCTATTTCTGCAAATATTCCGTTTCAAATGGAATAAATTGTTTATTACGCAAGCATATTTCTGCAAATATTTATTTGTTAATTTAACTTCGAGTTCGCAGTGCATTGCTCGACGTTATTGGTATATTTTGAATTGATTTGTGGAATTTAAATTAATCATTAACAAAAGAGGCTGATATCCACATATCTTACATTAATTATTAAAAATAAAAAATAATGCGCACTTTATGCATCTTCTATAAAATCTTTGAAAAACAGTCAAATTGCTCCTCTCAAGATATAATTTATGGATAGAAAACAATAGGTGGATAGTAAAAGAAAGGATAAATTGAATTTATTTTCATAAGAAGTCAAATTACTCTCCACAGACGTAAAATGACATTCAATTTGTCAAGAAGATGTACTAAAGGGTCGCGCGAATCCGCGCGCGCATGAGAGGAAAAAAATTAAGAGTAACGACCGTAGAATCATAATCGAATTACGCCACTGAAAATCGCGCCCGTAAAAGAGAAACCTCCGAGCACGCCTCTACGAACGAAAAAAAAAACACAAAGAAACGGCGGCACGAGAGCTTGCGATGAGTACACTCTCGAATCTCATTACGTCACTCCGATAGAGTCCGCGTGTTTCAAATTATTTAACAGGCCTATTTGAATAAGCCGTAACATGACTTCGACATCGATTATATAGCTTTTTAATTAAACTCTCGCCTGGATCCGACAGTCGTATACGCGAAAGAATCGTTAATCCACAGGCACACGCACGAACCTTCCCCCGTCTCTCTCTCACTCTATTCCTCTTTCTGCTCCTTTTGTGAGAAGTCGGCGAGTGATTCATTTATACTCTTTTCTTTTGACGCGCTATAATTAATAGACACTTTGCGATTAATGCCTCGCGTGCGTATAGAGAGAAATCACGAGAGTCGGAGGGTGCAAAAGGGATACTCGCCCGAGTGTTACATATAAAGATTCTCGCTGGTATAGTGAAGCGGTCGATGATGCGAAATACACTCGACATTCTTTGGTCTTGGAAAAGAGAGCATTTTAGTAAACGCTCGCTGTCGGTGCTTTATTTCTCAATGGCCGTGTATAATGTGTATGGAAAGACTTTAAAAAAAAAAGATTCAAATAATTTCTGAAACTAGCTATCTCAGTCCTCGGAATTTTTAAGCGAATTTGCATGGAAAAACGCGCGTTCCACAATATAAACGTCATATATTTATCGTCCATTATTTTGCTCTCCTCTCAACTGGCATGGCAATCCATCACGGGGAACGTCAAAAAAGTGTAATGCGCGTCAGCTCGGCTCGGAATCGCAACGTTGGGACACTTAACCACAAAAAGTGAATTCATTCATGAAAGCCCACTTACGGACGCGCAATTAGAGTTATCAAACAAACGGTCCACAATTCATTTTTATGTCCTCGTCTACCGTAAAACCTTTATATTGCGGAAAGCCAATACACCGTTGCAGCGCCCACCACGTGTACATATACATGTATATACGTATGTAATCTCTCACGTCGTTACCTCTCGCGCAGAGCAAACTTACGATTTTTGCGCTCAATTTCTCCGCGCGAAATGAAATAAAGCACTTACGCAGAGAACAGTGCGCAGAGAAATAGATACACCGACACACGCGCACACACAACGCGCAAGCACAGGAAACAATAGTCGCGTATTACGGGCCGCGGCAAGGCATATAAAAAACCATGCAATTGTAAGCAAGCGCAAAGTAAAAAAACGTGGATGCGCGCATGCGGGGGGCTGAAAAAAAAAACAGAACAAAACAATTTCCCGGCTCGCGCGTAGCGCACTTTTATTACCCCTCGTATAACTATGAAAAAAGGGGGCAACGTCGGAGAAGAAAGGGAAATAAATGCACGCGGCGCGCGCGCGAGCCGGGAGCGAATATCTGTAATTACGAGCCGCTCGTCGGGCACACGCTATATAGAGAGAGAGGGAGAGAGGGAAATCAACGCGCTCGCGCGCCAAGTGAATCAGGTCGCGAGCGCATCGATGACATTTCCTCCCTCGTGCAATGTATATAAACGCGCGACGCGGAAAATGCGGAAACGAGATATAGCAGCCAATGGATGTCGTAGAACTGAATTTGCTCGCACCGCGCGTCCACGTTGAAATATACTTACGACGATGACGGGGCGGAATATTGCACTGCCCGACAATGGGACCGTGTGTATTTCACGGCGCGCACGTGTGCCCATGTCAAAATGTGGTTTTCTCGGGGCAAAAATATATTGCTCGTTCGTTTAGCACCCAAATTCTTGTTTGCCCGGAATTTTTCGTTTTTTTTTGTCACGTTTGCTTTTTGTTTGTGTTTTCCCGCGCTGCGCACGCACCGTGATCTACTCCTGTATACGGCGCGTTATTTTCGATGGTCGGCAGTGGCAGTTGCAACGGTTTATTTTTGCCGGATCGGATGAATACACGGATAAATCTCGTATAGCGCGGGATGGCGGGAAAATGTGTAACAATGATTTCGATTTTTTTTCATCTGATGTAATTTACCGTGGTAAAGAGAAAATATGGTTTCGGATGGCCGGTTGTTTTTGAAATAGGTAAACGCATTTTTGAAGGTTTATATCGAGGTTTACCTAGCTAATCCATAATCACGTTTTGGTACATAAAGGGACTGACTATATTCAGCTTTAATATTCATAATTTTTTTTTTCATAAAATATAACAGATAATAAATAAGGCATTATCGTCCAAGAAACAAGGATTATAAATCTTAAAAGCTAAAACCGCAGGACGAAGACACAAAGTGGCTATACTGATAACGATAACTCCACAAAACTTGCGGAACGAGCTTTTTTTTAACAAAATCAATAAAAGAACTTTGAGATCTTCCTTGGAGTTTAAAAAAAGTTGTGCAAGAATGTAATTACAGGGTTTCTCAAATTCAGCTTGCAACTAATAAATCTTGTATTATAGTTACTATACCGATAGTCTCTCGCTCACTAACGTTCGCTGGGATAACAAACCATATATGTGCAAATCCGCGGACTAAAGACAACAACTGGGGTACAAAAACGGAAAAAATTTTTTTTGAGGGCACACCTACCACATAAGGTTTTTTCGGTTCTTTGGGGGTCCCCCAACATGAAAATACTCGTGTACACTCATTATCCGTTGCCAAACTTTTTTGCCGACGAAATCAATTTTTCTTATGGAAATTTAACATGGGAAAAATGGACGAAAAGTAGTCATTGATGATTAACCAATAGCAAACTATTGAAGAGGCCAAACCAAATTTCACAAAAAAGCGATTAAAGTTGAAGAATAGAGCTTTAATTTGAGATGAGAATCGTTAAAATCGGTCGATTCTGTGCAAAGCTACGTGAATTTGAAAATGTCGAATGATGACGAAAATGAGCGATTTTTTTCAAACCCACTTCAAATTTTTGTCATTTTTCGCCGTTTTCAACTTCACGTAGCTTTGCACAGAATCGACCGAATTTAATGATTCTCATCTCAAATTAAAGCTTTATTCTTCAACTTTAATCGCTTTTTTGTGGAATTTGGTTTGGCCTCTTCAATAGTTTGCTAATGGTTAATCATCAATGACTACTTTTCGTCCATTTTTCCCATGTTAAATTTCCATAAGAAAAATTGATTTCGTCGGCAAAAAAATTTGGCAACGGATAATGAGTGTACACGAGTATTTTCATGTTGGGAGACCTCCAAAGAACCGAAAAAACCTTATGTGGTAGGTGTGCCCTCAAAAAAAATTTTTTCCGTTTTTGTACCCCAGTTGTTGTCTGTAGTCCGCGGATTTGCACATATAAAATACTTTATTAGATCAAGTAAATGTTAAAGAGTGGTATTGATCAATTTTAACTAACATAAAAAAGTCTTTTTTATTAAAGTAGCTTACACGCTACATAGTGGCTTCTACGGCCAAAGTCAGCTGAAAAAAATAGAAAAATGTGGATTAAACATTATATTTAATATATATTCAATATTTTGACGGGTGCGTAGTTTTTTGAGAAAACCATTTGATGGATTTACATGAACCAACGCCTAAATTACTTGAAATTCATGTTATGGTCCGAAGAGTTAAAAATATAAAAAACATTTGAGTAAATAATTTATAAATGCTAAAAACCACAAAAAAACACAGATATTCATAAAATTAATGAAATTAAAGTGGATTTTTCCATTAAAAAATAGTATTTGCTGAAAATAATTTTATATTATCAACTCTTCAGACCAGTACTACAGTAATTTCAAGTATTGTAAGCTTTGGTTCATCTAAATCCATCGAACGGTTTTCGCGAAAAACTATACACCAGTCAAAAATGAGTTGAAACAACTCATTAATTTTATATCTATTTGGTAGTTGGTTGTTTAAATGAAACTTTATTTAATAAATTTCATAAATTTTAAATAAAGTGCTAGAAATAAGTAAATTTCATTAAGCCACGTGTAAGGGAATAAGCAGAGAATTTATACGATCCTTCTAAAGAAAATGCTCGTGAGTACGGAAATATACGAGTAAACATATCGTGTACGTAAATAACGTAAAAATATATACATACACTGATGTCAGTTTAATAGATTCTCATCTTTAAATATCGAATTTATTAAAGTACAGTAAAATTACGTTAGGTGTACGATATTAAGTGTATTTCTGTGGCTTCCAGGAATAACCACTTATCTCCACTTTTCATTATTTTGAGTAAATCGAGTTTTTAGTTTCGCATCGGTGTTTTAAATCAAGACAAATGAGACTGAATGCAATACTTCATCTATGAATACTAATGAATGCTAATCTAAATAACATATTTTTTACCATAGTAACTAGACCGAATAGCGTTTATGTCTTAGAAAACGGCTTTTACTTACGTGGTTATTCCGGAAATAAACAAAAATTTCAGTGGAGTTACGTGGGTTTTTCGGTCTCAATGGCAATTATATTGTTTTTTCGGCAACTATACATGATAAATATGAACTATCGCTCACGGGAGCTTGTAGGAGCAAATGTGTGTACTTTTTCTATTACAGCTACCTTGCTATGGGTACACTTATAAGAGAGAGGAATGTCTATCTCTCTTATTAGAAAAGTGGAGTTGAGTTCGTTTTTCCAGGATATTGGATGAAAAAAAATGGAGTTATATGATTTTTTCGGGAATTATTTTTAAAAAATGTGGAATTAATGTGGTTTTTCCGGGAGTTATTCTAAAAAAAGTGGAGCTACGTGGTTATTCCGGGAAAATGTTGAAAAAATGGAGTTATAGCGTTTTTCCTTGTTCTTATTCAAGACAACGAGTGCACTTTCGTAAGTTCTGTCATGATTACGTGATAGAAGACTGTTCGAAGATAAGAAATAAGATTTTATTTTATTTAATATTTTGAATAATTAAATAATTGAATTTTTATTTAAAAAAAATCTTAAATGCTAAGTTATTACTTTTGTAACCATTCTGCAATGAAAATAAATTGAGAAAGGTGAGAGTATAAGGTTGTCATCAGAAAAGCGATAAAATATAAACTCAAACCAAGGACCCAACCCTCCGACTTTTGCTCGAGCAATGCGGAGCCTCGGCACTCTCCGCAAGTTCGAAGTCACGACTCGCCCGGCGGGCCGCACCCCCACGGACTTGCCTACTGAATTTTGCCGCTGCACTTACATTGGCCAATCAGCGGTCAGGAAAGCTCTCCCCTCTATCCCGCCGAGGTATTGTGTTGTGCTCCGAAATTTCGGAGCATAATCTCTCGCCGCTCCGTCAGCCTACAAACCAACGCGACCGCGAACGCACTACCTCACCTAATTTTTTTTACTCTCGTTTATTTATTGAGTATTGCATTTTTTGTATCATATCGTCTTTTGTTTTTATTTATTGTCTTTTTTGCTTTTTTGCTCTACCGTAAATTATATTTTTATTCATTTTAAAATACATCATACGTTTTATAAGCTTTTATTTTACCTAATTAATTATTCCCGCCTTCCCTGAAATAATTTAATAAAAAGCATATTGATAGAGCATAATGGACGTATAAAATTATGTAAAGAAAAATACAATGAAAATGAATTGTATAAAATATTGAATAATTTGAATGTAAATTTTTAAACATAATAAAATTCATATTAAATGATAATTATAGAACGTAGGACTGTGTAATTTCATTACGTATAAATGAGGATGTTCAGAAATCAATTGATGAAAATTCAATATCCTACAGATTATATCTAATATTAATATATAGTCAGCAGAAGATAATAATGATGACTATTTAAATATAACATAGCCCACTTTTGTACTCTTCGGTATCATAATATATAGACGATAACAAAATTAAAATTTACAAAAAGTAGCAATCAAAATTTAATCAAGAAATATTAATCTGAGAGAGTCTTTGTAATGGAACAACATTAATATAGTAAAAGGTATGAATGATATTTTAAATTCATGCAGTAAATAATGACAGAAAAGTACTTATTGCGAGTGAATTTAACACCATCAATTGAGGAACTTCCGTTTTGAATAACAGGAAGGCAATTTCCAGTAAGACTTAGTAGTACAATGACAATCAATAAATCTCATGGTCAGTCATTTAAAAGACTTGCTGTATATCTTCCATCACCAGTGTTTTACCATGATCAATATTACGTTGGTTCAGCAAGTGTTACTACTTAGGATAATTTGAAAATTTTTATTTTCGGTACTTTAAAACGTAACACCGAAAAAAAAAGTTTACAGACATAATATAGTTCTATAAAATGTTATAAAATTTCTAAAAATTGATAAATGAACAACAAATTTGTAAACTAATAAATAAACTTGTTATGAACCAATAAATCAATTTTTGGGTCAAAAGTATTTTACATCACAGTTTCATATTATTATTAGTTTTTACATAATTGTCCCTAAAAACGTCTCAATAAATTGTCCTATAAAAAAGACACTCCTGGTAAGTTTGATTATAGAGAGGAAAACGACAAACAAAGGCGTCCGAAACAAAAATCATCTTCAATATAGGTAACATGCGATTTGAATTTTTTTATCTACTTTTAACCGAAGCAAGTTCAGACCAGTAAAATGTGATCATGCGTCTACGAAGAAATCCTTTTGTAACGCTGTACGCAAGATCATATTTAACTTCCTTTGTGCAACCACGAATGTAACCGTAAAATTCCACGTACCGGTTCGTTGATCATCAGCCAACAGTGGAAACTCCGCTCCACTTTGCAGCAACATTATTAATTACACATCATATCATATACGAATTCTCAACTTCATCTTTCATTTGCCCAAACGTGTGTACGCGTGTATGTATATACAGGCTCTCCGATGGAAGCACGCGAGTAGCGTTATGATTTATCGCACGCCATCGAAAAACGCGATTAAGCCCTCACCGCCCTCTAATCGGTTATGCTACAAATATACGTACTATACTCAAACATAACATACGCATCATGTATATATGCAGCTTCTGTGTTACGCGTTCTAACCAGAGAGATTAATTGAATCGCGCCTGTTTGTTCGCGATGAGCAGCCGCGTAAACACCGCGTAAACGCAGAAAATTGATATTTTCCCGCGCGGCCATCACGTAACGCCATACAGCCATAAGTGCAGTATTAATTATGAGCGCTGTATGTACGAGTTTGTCATTAGATGAGGCGCGAGTAAGTATCAGTGTTTGGATTGAGAGGTGCTCGAAGAACCTTTTTACGTATATCTGTGTTATATGGGCAAACCCGAATACTTTTAATTATTGTATCACTTTTTTTAAAGTAATTTACTGCTGCATTAGCCTGCCTTTTTGAAAATGGTACCTTCTTTGACAGTTTTACGCATCCCCGCATTGCGTCGTGCGTTGCACACTCCTATACCAATTACAGAACTTGTTTTCTAGTTTTCGTTGAAGATTTCGGATCCAGTCTGGTTCCTGTGGTTAACATGTCAGGCTAATAGCAGCAGTAAATTATTTAAAAAAAAGTCACACAATAGTTAAAAGTATTATGGATTTACGCACACATCCCCGACGCATTACATAGTGGCATGTCGCGTTGGTGAGCAAAAATTTTGATAGCCATATGGTATAATAAAGATTTTTCATCCGATCACTTGCGCTTTCTCGGGAACAGAGGCGCATCTCGATTACGCCGCCTATAATACATGTCACAACAACCGCTAAAAAGTCCATCCGCACTCAAACGCGATCGAATTAACCAACGCATCATCCCTCTTATTTCCTACATATACGCGCGCATCAGGTTAAAAATCACCGCCGTAAAAGTTTTATCCTTCCTTCGCGCGGGAAAATTAGCCGTGGCGCGGAGTCCAGCTGATCTTCTCTCCCCGCATGGATATAGTACCGGGAAAAATCCAGGGAAAATCATTACGGCTCGACCATTAAGAAGTCATGCAGCCGCCCTTCTTCTCTTTCTCTCCCATAGACGCGGACCCTATCGTCATTAAAGCACGCACACATGCTCATCAGCCGCGCTCGATATACACGTGCAAGACGGTAAGTATGTATACGCGCGCACACGGCTGCTGCGCAGGATGCGGACAGGCGGAAGCTCCTATTAATGACCGCGCGCGGTGAGACTGGACGGACTGGAAAGCCCGTACTGCGGAATTTCGCTCGCGTTTTTTTCGCCTTCTATTCATCTTCATCGCGCGCAATGCCGACATCGCGATATAGCAAGTGCGCGCGTATATAGCGCGCGAGCGATGCATACTCAGCCGGGAATGTAGAAGGAGCTTATATAAGTATACGCGCCGATATAATGTCCGATTGGCGCGTGCTGCGTAGCGCGCGACTTTTCTCTCATGGTGCTCACTTTGCTGCGGCGCGTGCGCACGCGCCGTGTAATGAGAGCCGAGGGAGAGCAGGCAGGCAGGCAGGCATATTTTCCAAATCAATCGCCAGGAAAGAGAGAAAGGAGGGGGGCGGGGAGGACGAGGGAGAGATTGAATTATTCGCAATTATGAAGTCATTATGTAAAACCGGGAGAGAGGCCCGTGGGCTCGTGGAGCCCGGGAATGCTTTCGAAACTACTTGATTATCCGTATTACGCTCGCGCGGGATTCGGCCACCTGGTTTTCTTTCCTTGCGCCGGGCAATCGGGTCTTTCGTCTGACGTATTCGAATAATGCGCATTATGGTTATAGGTTGGTGGTCCTACGGGACTAATGGTTTTTGTTTAAGGCAACAAAGGAATCCACTTGGGTTATGAATTTGGTTTCAATTGGAATGACGTAAGCATGCAACGCGTTTGAGGTTACGCCTTAATGTGTCCAGAAATACTCTAATATTAATTCCATGTTATGAAGTTAACTAAATTATACAAAAGCCAATAATAATTGTATTCTACAACGTTAGACTCGCGCGTCGGTTACGTTTATATTATGTAACTCATTTAGACAACAGCAGTACACATACGCGCAAGATATCAATAGCGAAGGGTATATTTCGCTTCGCGAAGTGTATCACGCAATTACATATAAGTTAACGAACACGTCAGAATACTTATAACTGCATTCCGAAAATGGGACAAAAACAAGTTTTAGATATAACCGTGTTGTATTTCCTGTGCGCAGCTGCCGTAAAAATCATTATATATGTGCTTGTGTTAATGCTCGAATTACAAGTTTACGCTACTTTATGATGGCGTCTCGCATGATTTCGAGCACAGATTAGTTGATTTTACAAGGAAATTGCATTTAATGCCATTCGAAATAGAGATATTCCAAAAAAAGGCAGTAACTCGAAACGTGTAAATATTTTTAAATACTCCTAAAGTAGATTTCCTAGATTATTGCAAATGCAATTTGTAACTTATCAATAGTATATCGAAAATCCATGATGGATAACATGGAATAAAGTATATCAGTCATCAATGAGTTAATTTATCAGTTTTTCAATACTTTTACCACATGTAGTTTTTAGGCACGAGCACTTCGAGAGAGCCTTATAGTTTCACCATTGTAAAAAATGTATCACCTCAAAAACAACATTTTATAATTCCAAAATGTTTTTTTGATAGTTAAAAGTTTCGTTAACCTTTAAGGTGATGTGAAATACCGACATAATTTCCAAACATGGATATCTCATGAAAATACCAATAGAATCACCCAAAAAAAAATCTGAATATAGTGTTTACGTGTACGGAGCGCTTGACGTTCGTCTTTTTCCAAATAAACTTTTAAATGTTGATTTAAAAAATATTGAAATTCACGGTTTCACATGGCCTTAAAGGACGGGAATTTGGGGTTATTGATCTCTCTAAGAAAATGCATAAAAAACATATCTGATATTGGGGTATTCTCGTGAGTGAAGTGACTATCAATGGGTGGAGCCACTATAGTGGCTTTCCCGTCCTCTAAAGGTTAATAATAATAACTCAAAGAGATTTTGAATGATCGAGCTCAGGTTCACAGGGATTAGTTGTCATATTATAATATGGGTCTGGTTCTATGTAGAGACAAATCCATTGTAAAATACAGCAGAAGATATAACGCAACCTTAAAAGGTTTTTACTCAATTTTCTCTGAAATGTTATCATGAATTTAAAAACAAATATTAAATAAAGATAGCTAACGAAAAGGTAAACCCGGATTATTGGTATTTAATTCGTTTATAGTACTCTTTCAGGGGATACAAACGAAAACAATAATTTTTCCGTTTGAATCTGTCTCTCTCATTCGTCGCCATAACAGCAAGCCTCTTACTAGCCATTTCGTAACTATAAAAACTGACCAACTTTAATATATTTTAAATTCTCATAATTAAGCTAATGTAAATCTGTGAGAAAATTTATTCTGTTATTTTTTTCTATTATAGGAAATGATGAATATGATTGAAGAAATCGTTTCATCGATGGATAGAAATGGCCAAGAAAAGTGTCTAGTTTTTGACGATTATTGGTGAAACTACACGGAGAGAAATTTTGTAGTGAAAATTACAAATATTCGAGACAAAATTACCAGTTTCTATGGTAATGGATGGATAGACTGACAATTTCAAACTTTTTACCAAAGTGCCTTGGTAAATTTCTTTTTAGTTAATTTAAATTAAAAAAATTAACTTTTTTTATCCATATTGATGGATATATAGTATTTTAATATAGAAATAGAAACAGAAACAAGGATGAAAAAACATTAAACTGAAAAAAAATTTTTACGGAAGCGGGATTCGATCCGACGATCTTTGGGTTGATTGGGTTGAGAGTCCGACGTTCTACCGACTGCGCCACGGAAGCTGTTACCAACAGTCATTTGAATCGCCGTTATTACTTACTGAAAATATGTGTATTGTTTTCATTTTAACGTCACGCACGCCTCTAGTATCAATCTTCTGAAACACAATAATGCGCAGTGCGCATGCGCGAGTACACAAAAATACCAGGTTATTTGGTAAAATTTATCAGTTTTCTTAGTAAAAATTCTTAGGTTACCTTGTAAAAATGACTAGATCTCAATTTTTACCAGTGTGTCTGGTAATTTTTATTCAGATAATTTGGTATTTTTTTTAAGTGGTTATGGTAGTTTTTCCTGGGAAACTTATAAATTGTATTAGAAACCTGGGAATAACACGGCTTTTGACAGTCTGTCCATGCGCTACCAAGGCACCTTGGTAATTTTTATTCTAAAATTTCTCTCCGTGTAGCTATTTATTAGACAAATAATAGATCCATTTCGACCAGGCAATTGAACAAGTAATAAAATCAATATCATTCTGACGAAATGAGAAAAAAAAAGTTCAAAGAAATAAGGTGTTGGAAATGTGGATCACAAAAAACGAAACCATAACTAGAGCCACGATCCGCAATCGCTGAAACGCAAACATTCCTATTATATATTTTTTTTCCAACGCCACACCGCTACACGCACGCAACCGATCCTTTTAAAATATTAATCCCCGTTGCGTCAACGCGGAGCGTGAGCCAAAGCCGTTCTCAAACAAAAATCCGCCACTCTCCACATCTGACACGGCATTCCTCAAAATCCCCATCGACTCGACCGCATATATAATATCCCCCCCCCACACACTCACACACACACACACCCTCCGCGACCAGATATTCAACGCTCATGCGAGAAACAGAATCTCCGCTCGCTAACAAGGCGGGAGAAAAAAGAGAATTGCATCTATCACACGAATTAATATATCCTTACCTCTCTCTATATATACAATTACATATAGATTCCGTGCGCACTACTCTCTCTCTCTCTCTCTATCTCTACGTATTGTATATACGCACACCGCCGCGAGCTATCGCTTTTCAGGCGTCGTCAAACACGCGCTGCGGTCGAGCGAGCCCGCCAGCGAGCGATCAGATAAGCCTGATTTTTTCTCCCCGTTACCGCTATGTTTAACGAAACAAAACCAATGGAAAAATGCCCGGCCGCGCGCGCGTGTGTATGTGTCTGGTGCGTGTGCACCCGTTTTAATTACATAAAGCAGCGCGTGCATAGGCGAGCGAGCGAGCGAGCGCGTAATTGTGGGCAACTTTCTAAACCATTAAGCCAGCTCTCCGCGCCTGGTCTCTCTCTCTCTCTCTCTCTCTCTCTCTCTCTCTCTCTCTCCACACCACACCGTATCGTATCCTATAAGACCGCGACCGAATAAAACTCGGATTTCACGCGTATATCTGCTTTATATGATTACCTGCCCCCCCCCCTCTCCTTCTATCTATCTGCATACACAAACCTACGACGGCGACGACGACGACGGTGTAGCTCTCGCGTCTCCGCGGATGGCGTGTTTACGACGCGCCAGCCACCGCGCTGTAGAGTCTTTTCGTGGCGCGCTCGCGTATAATAAAAGGAAAGCGGATAGATGGGCGTAATGGCGAGTAGGATATGTGGATTCGACATGTTTAGTACGACGATGATGGACGCGGCCAAGCCTGCGAGAGTTCCTCTGCGTACTTATGTGTGTGTGTGTGTGTTTGTGTGTGTGTGTGTGTGTGTGTGTGTGTTGTGTGTGTGTGTGTGTGTGTGTGTGTGTGAACAATGCCGCTGCATTTACGAGCGGCGCGTATACATAAGTACAGTTATAGGTGTGCGGAAATGCGCATTTTCGTGGGATGGCGGTCTGGGTCTGAGATAATTGTGAAGCGTGCATGTGTGCTTTAAAAAGTCGTAGAGAAAAATGCGTCTCGCGATTCGATGATGTTTTCGAATATGGATTTGCGAAATTGCTCTTATGGATTTGGATGATCGATTTTTGTTAATAATTTGTGAAAGTAATTGTTGAGAGCATTGTGCGTTGCGAAAATAGAAGGCGGCGGGTTCTGTTTGTGGCGTTGTCTTTGCATTTTTGTTTTTGTTCTCGCCTTCGGCGCCCTCGACTCCGTCTCGTGCTGAACGCCCACCCTCGCGTGAAGTAGATTATTTTCTTCTCCTTGTTGTACAATGTATTAATGAATATAGGCGGGTAATGCTTGATAGTATGCAGTAACAATATCGTACAATATCAATTAATTCTTCTTAAGGTGATGTAAAAACCTATTTTCAATATTTTTTAAATCAACATTGAAAAGGTTATTTGGAAAAAGACGGTTGTCAAGCGCTCCTTACACGTAAACACTATATGCAGAATTTTTTTTGAGTGATTCTATTAGCATTTTTGTTAGCTATGCTCGTTTGAAAAGTAGCTCAATTGCAGATTCCTACTTACCGACAGTACGGTTTTTATTTAATTAAATAAATTCTCATCATTTTTTTGGAAAACCACGTTTGTCAAGCGCTCCGTATATGTAAATACTATACTCAAAATTTTTTTTGAATGATTCTATTGGTATTTTCGTGAGATATACTCGTTTGAAAAATAACGTCGGTACTCACATCTCTCGGTAGAAAATGGATTTTTATCGAATTCATATTTTCTCTCGATAAAGTTACCTATACCTCCGTTAATTCCGCGATATAATTCATAACGCTATTTTATCTATATCTAGGGTTCCCATTAACATCGCACTTTATAAATACAGCTATTTTTCCTTTCCCGATCCGCATAACTATTCCAAAACATAACTATTATACAAATTAATACATTTTATAATAATATAAATATAATAATTTTATAATAATACATTTTATTAATACATTTTTTACAATTACGAAACCAAAAAATATTAACGTTATGAAAGTAAATCTATTCATTTATGCAGCGTGATATCGATTCGTATCGATTACCTTACAAGCATATCATCTTCCCACCAGCATTCTCTCGGCCACTTTTGCCTTTTTTCGCGAAGACGCGCGCAGACCGACAAGAATGTAATAAGACGATTAATAATTCTCGGGTTTCATATTTCACGCATCTTATTATTTCATCTTACGCACTATAAGCTAGATTCGAAAGGTATATAATATGTATAACTATAACCGAGTAGCTGCGACGACATGAACACGCTCGCGATTCGTTATTTATATGCTCTAGTATTGAAATTCATTGAAAGTTTATGTTTCCCAATTGCAAGTAATTGAATATTAACGAGCGTATATAACACTTAGCATGTAAATCGATTAATAATCGATTTATATACCCCGGAAAAGTTTCACGACGAGAGAAACTATACAAATAGTATAGGACAAGTAATCATGTTGAGCTCCTGAATCAAATTTAAATTATGTTTACCGTCGTAAATTCCAGTCAACCGATAAACTAATAACTCAATCCATCCTGCGCACATTTACCGCCACCTTTCCCAAGCGTGAAACCATTCGATCGAACCTCTAATCCCTTTTTCTTTCTTCGCCCGCTATACCTCTTATATATACATACTTTAGAAATGAATCTGAACTCCGAAAAAGTCCAAGTATAGCGAGCGAGGCATTAATGTATTCGTACTTCGAGGAACCAAAGGCTAACGAGGCGAAGAGTTGGCCGGCAGCGAGATTACATATATTGTATATCTACACGTGGGGGCGCAGGTGCCGCGCGCTTCTGCAAACTCGTTTCGTCAGCGTAGGCATTGAGAGATACACACGCACACACACACACACACGCGTATATGTGCACACGTACATATAATATATATTTATACTATTGGCCTTCGTTCGTGTATATGTAGCGTCCGAATATGATGTGCTGGCTCTCGTAAACAGCCTTCGGGCTGGCACGCAGCGCTGTGGGAATGAGTGCACGAGATGGTCCACTGCGCGCACTCGGCAGGTACAGATGTGTATGTATATAGCGAGCCGGAGTGAAGATGAAGTATATATGTACATATATGGGGCGAATGCATATTTCGTAAAATAGAATATGTTAACTGGCCGGTTAGGATCATTCGTCTAGGAATTTTTTTCTCTTTCTTTTTTTTTCTTCGTTACAGAAAATATTTGCCTTGGATTATACGCGCGATAACGCCCACGGAATTAATTTGCGGCATGACTAGAACGTCAACGGTTTTTTGCGCCACAAAAAGAAAAAAAAAATATATATATATATATATATTCACACAGACTGCGATCTATAATGAAAATGAGCATAAAGAAAGATGCCATTGTTTGACGTGTGCTATCTAGATTCTAAACTTCCTCAATGGTCAATGTAATTGTATTTTAATTGCTTCGAACGGACGTCGAATTTCATCTACAGCATATATTTCTTAATGAAGGATAATAATTTAAAGGAGATAATAAAAAATAGCTTGAAATGGAGCTTTTGAGAGTTAAAAATGCGTTCATTGTCTTCATCATAATTCAAATTAGTTTATACGTATAATTTTATATATATATATATATATATATATCAATAAACTACAGATACTCATACATTTATAATAAGATACAGATAATAACAAGCTCCGCAAATAAAATATCTTATATAGTAAAATTAACAAATAACCGCTCGTAATAGTCATAGATCGACACACAATCTTCCCAAATCCCTTTCTTGGAATCAGTAACATCATCTATACCAAAGAATTTCGACGCACGTTCTCTTTCTTTCTCTCCCTCTCTCTATCGATCTATCTATCCATCTATCTATTTATTTATTTATCTATCTTCCTTCCTCACTACTTAATTCGCAAGATCTAAAAGAGTAACCTTTCGATCTCGCACGTGCGGTATTGACTGGATATGAAGACGGTCGGCGTGTAAATTTTTTAATGGAACCACAGCACACGTACGTGTATATAGTACACACGCGCGCGCGCGCTCACCTACATCGTGGTGCATTGAACCCCTGGCGTCTGCCAGGGAACACAGCATAAGTCTCGGGCGGTGCACGGGCGCACAACCGAAAAAAGGGATAGAGAGAGAGAGAGAGAGAGAGAGAGAGAGAGAAATCCCCTTCTATACCACAGTCGAATAATCAATCGAATTGTCGAGTGGCGGGGAAATTTATATTTTCACAAATCGAGCATCAGACGTTCGCGTATACGCCTTTCCTCGAATTTCCCTCTCTTCCCCGACTCGATCTTAAGCACACGTATACCCACCCTTTCTTTCCTCTCGTACTTCTAGAGTGAGAGAGAGGGGGGGGGGAGATATGGACGCATATATCTATTCGTCGCTTTGACGGAAATAAAAATCTCGAAGTGGAGGAGGAATTCGATTCCGCGAGCTACCGCCGCGAGGGGGATAGATGTATCTGGATATGAGATGAGGCATCGAACCGTGGCCAATAATGCATCTCCTTTCTTCTGATCAGCGGCGCATAAAAATATCCTTTTTCCCCCGCTTTATATAAGCCTCTCTCCGCTGCCGCCGACGAAACGACGACGACGACGACAAAGAGCGCCATTTCGGAGTCTTTCCGCTCTCTCCTACGTGAAAAAACGATGGAGAGAGAGGAACGAGGGAAATATGACTCGGGGAATTTTAAGGAGCCCGCGTACAATAGTCCTGTCGGCCGAGCAGCGACTAAATTTTTCCGCGCAAAATTTACGAGATGGTCGCGGTGCTAGAAGGTAATATGAGGGAATCTGGCGCCTTTTGACGCCCAGCTGTAATGTTACCATGTGCAGGAGATAGATAGATAGATAGATAGATAGCGTTTATTTGCCCACACGGCAAAAATGTGATTCTACAGAGCGTAAATAAGACAGTAGAGAGAGAGAGAGAGAGAGAGAGAGAGAGAGAGAGAGAGAGAGAGAGAGAGAGAGAGAGAGAGATTTGACCGCTTTCCGATTCAAATGTCGCAATAACACCGATGCTAATGAATCAATTTCTCCGAGAGGGCTCGCGCGAGCCAGTTTTATTTGCAATATGATGATTTTATCGAATGCTGCGACATTCAAATATTGAAAGCCTCGTGTCAGTTTTGAAAATTATTTATAGACCTATAGTTGAATCTTCTATCGCCTACACTCAGAAAACGATCTTCCTGTACCAACGAGAATCTGCCTGTTGAAGGAGGATTTTTAGTTAAAAATCGGGCCAAGAGAATATCTTCCTATGGAAGAAGGAATATCCGCTTGGTACAATGTCGAATTGCGATAAGAGGAATTCCTCTCGTATATGTAATGATTATTAACAAAAAAATAAATAAATAATTCACTTAAAAATACACTTAGAAAATGATCTTCCTGTATCAACGAGAATCTGCCTGTCAAGAGGATATCTTCCTATGGAAGAAGGAATTATCTTACAACAGGAAGTCAAGTTTCCTGTAGCGGGATGATGATTTTTCGCGCAGGAGGAAATTTTTTCGCGCAGGAGGAATCCTTTTTTGTCGCACGAAGATTTTCTGGGGAGGAATTTTAGGTATTTCAAGACAGGAGGATAGTTTTTCTGAGTGTAAAATTGTTATTGAAAAGACTTTAGTTATTTTAAATATTTATATAGTAGTCCTAGTGTCATCTCTTATCAATAAAACTTGTCTTACACTGTAATTTAATGATATTTATAAAATAGGGTTTTGGGGACCTAAGATCCAAAATATCATTCCTCCATTACTGACACATAATATTCTTGTAATAAAACGTAAAATTCTCCTCCTGCAGGAGGATTGGCCTCCTATAACAGGAGACCACGGTTTCTGTAATCGAATTACAATTGTACCGCGCAGGAGGAAATCCTTTTTATTGTAGGTAGATTCTTTCGGGAGGAATTTTATTTTAGTACCGGAGGATCATTTTTCTGAATGTAGAAAATATAAACTTTACTTTTTTTTCAAAAAAAGTTATTATAACTATAAAAAATTCGCCCTTCGAACTTACGATCAGCACAGTAAAGTTCAAGAACTACTGTTACACTCCAATGTAAAATCAATTTTCACGAAAAACTTTTCTCGGTATGTTGTTTATATATACTAACAAAAACTTGGCCACTGTGTCATTTTTTAAGAAAACGTTTATGGGCTCGAGCTATAGCTGTGTACATATACCCGACGACGTAAAGGGTATTGCCCCGCACTGGTGTCGCATTTGTTGCAGCTTCAAGCCGGGGAAAATAATATTTCTCCGGCGACCCGATGGACAAGATATCGATCTCGTTATCACAGGAGCCCTTACTCAGGGGGACGTCAATAGAGCTCGAGCTCACGCCCGGCCGTTGTGCTCTATTTTCAACTTTTATTCAGCTATAAAGATTTAATAACTACTTTTATACCACTCTAACCTCAAAATCACAACTTTGATATAATATTTCGGCGCTCGTGGTGTAAAATACGGTTCGAGACTGCACCCGTGTCGAAAAGTGCTATTTTTAACCAGACAACGCTTTGTCCATCGATTTTCCATCTTTTACCGTCGGGCGGGCGACGCTGAGTCTATTATTTCTCGGACGTCTATTAAAGCGCAGTCTATCACTAATTTTGTCTCAATTATTAAAGGTATGAGTGTAAGAATAGTCGAATAAGAAAATAGTGCTTTTCTATATAAAGGTATATAGAATAGAAGTTCTATAACAGCATTTTTGATTTGTTCTTTCTTTTTATACTTTCTTAATATGAAATACTGTGTTGCGAATTACATTTATTTCTGTTCATACATTAATAACCACGTCATGTAGCTAAATCTAAAAAAATTCCTAACATATTGATATTATAATTCATTAATAATCGTGACGACTACGCGTCGCCATCATTTATTATTATTGATGGGGCTCTAAGAAAGTGATTAATGACAATTCTAGTGTCAACGGTATTATATCAAGCTATAATAAAATTGAAAAAAAAACCTTTCCAAGACGTTCGTAAGTAAACGACACTTCCATCCACCATTATATCTCTATAACTCGAAAAATCACGCGACATGAAACCCGCTTATCAGGGCAAATACATCCCACACCCACGTCGCACGCAAACATTCGAAAAATCAAAAGCATCCCAATAGACAAAGACATAGTCACGCGCTCGGTAGAAACAACAGGTGCAAATCGCGTGACACCACGCGAATACCTATACACGTATACGTATACATACATACACTTTCGTTCTATCCGAAAATCCCATGTTAAACATACAAAATTCCTCTGGGCTCAAATCCGTAAAACTAACATCCATCGCCGCAAAAAAGCAAGCTCCGCTTGTACGCCGCATACACATATATAGCCGTTGGAGCAGCTCGACTCCTCAGCGCAAAAAGGCGCGTCGCAAAAACGCAGCCGAAAAAACCTAACGCCAACGAAGGAAGACACAGACAAGAGAACGAAAGAGAGTGAGAGAGAGAGAGAGAGAGAGAGGAAAGCGAGTAGATTCCATCCTCGGCAACAGCACAGCAGCAGCCGCGTGGCATCAGCGCTCGGTTTCTATAAATATCGGTCGGTCATTACTCGGGCGTCTCTCTCTCTCTCTCTCCCTCTTCCCTTGGTCCTGCGCGCGCGCCACTGGCACCTGTCGTGTGGCTCGCTCTCCCCTCCTTCCTGCGCGCACGCGAGATGCGGCGCGCCGATCTCCGCGCTTGGTGTATAAACGAGAAGGAAAGAGAGAGAGAGAGAGAGAGAGAGAGAGAGAGAGAGAGAGAGAGAGAGAGAGAGAGAGAGAGAGAGACCGAGAGGATTTACGAGCCGCTTAAGTAGCAGCAGCCGCGGAGAGCACGGAGCAAGAGAGGAGAAAAAGGGATGCGGCGCACGCTCGCCCGCTCGCTCGCGGGAACCGGTCCAGGAATCCGGGGCCACGCTTACGAAGCCAGTGGCTATCAACCTGCTGCTCCTGCTGTTGCTGCTGCTGCTGAGACTCGATCTGGCTACCGCGAGAGAGGACGAGAGAGAGGGAGCGAGGGAGATATAAGCATGTAAGCGCGCGCTTTATATATACGCAGCGTAGTATATATACAGTCGATGGTGATTTTGCGTGAATATGGGCGGAGGTGTATATTGTGAAAAGTGTGATGTGTATATGTGTACATATACTAAACGAGGCTGTTGGGGAAAAGTTGGGTTTGGAAGGTGCCGATGTGGCGAGCGTGAGAAAGCGTGTGCTCCGAATTCATCGCCTCGCTCCGTTTTCTCGACGAGTGCGTGTATGTGTGCGTGTGTGTGTGCGCGCGCGCGTGTTGCGGAGATATCCTGTCGGGGAGAGCTATATAACAATCCGTTACCATGAGACGCACACACGCCCGCTCGTTCCATCTCTATACCTACTCGACAGTCGTTTACGACACATTTGCCGTTTGCGTTCATTTTGTTACGAAATATGTCATATTCGGTGTATAATTAAATCTCAAAAATTATTTAATATATATGTTAACTGTTGATAATAAAATAGCTGATTTTGGCGAAATAAGGGAATATTTGACGGAAATATCCAAAGTCGTACTATAAAGATGCCCATATTAATATTAATATGCGATATCAATAGTTAATATATTTTTAATATATTTTCTTATTAAATATAAATAAATTCTTCTCTCAGTGTGGGATTCAATTAACTTTCATTTACTCTATAATTAAATCTCAAAAATTATTGAATATATATGTTAACTGTTAATAATAGAATAGCTGATTTTTGCGAAATGAGAAAATATTTGACGGAAATATCCAAAATTTTACTATATAAAGGTGCCCATGGGCATTAATATGCATATTAATAGTTAATATATTACTCTGTACATTTTTAATTTAAATATAAATAAATTCTTCTCTCAGTGTGGGATTCAATTAACTTTAATTTACTCTAAACTGAAATAATATGTGCGTGCGAGTGTGTGTGTGTGTGTGCGTGTGTGTTGTACTGTCTTTTTAATTTCCTAAAAACGTATCAATTGATTTCACAAAGTAAAGCAGTGAAACATTATTCCAAACATAATGAATCATGCTAATAGCACGAATGCAATGTAATAACTATATAATCGAGGGTGTATTTAACTTTGATTCGCTAGCCCCATCAATTTCTATCCAATCAGCAGGCAACAGAGCTCGCGATAAACTCAGTCCCCCAATAACCACAGCATTAACATCAACAACATTCGGCGTATACAGATGTTCACTAATAAAAATTAACAGGCCGCGACCTCTAAAGATCTCAATTGCCGCAACCAATCAATCACCTTCTCTCCCAGGCACTACACGCGCGCGAGCGTGGACAATACGTCCCTCACACACACTCTCTCTTTCCCAAAACCAAAGAGCCATGTTAAAGACGCTCGCTCGCCCGTACGCATACGTGTCATGTAACGCATATATATGTATACATGTACGCGAGCGGGCGCAAAGTGCGTAATGCAAGCTGAGAGTCGAGCGGAGAAGCAGGTTTTCGCGCGCGCGCGGCCAAGTGCGTTCGTTCGCTCCACTTCTGTATAACCACAAGTTGTTCGCCTGGCTGCCGAGAGGAATTACGAAGTGAACTGACGCGTTGTACACGTATAGTGATGCGCATGAGGCAGATTGATTTGGATCGCATGGGAGTGATAGAGAGAGATAGAGAGCTTTATGCTCGTGCGCGAATACTAGTATACGCAGGTACCCTGCACTGAGAAAAATGTTGTAGTAAATTTTATTATAACTGTAATAAAAATTACTATAATGTATAGGAAGGGTGAGATATATACACTTTATGCTGCATTTTTATTATAATTGTATGAATAATTACAAAATTTCTTGTAATTTTTATGACAGTTGTTGATTAGAAAGTATTACGAAATAAAAGAAAAATTGCTATACACATAGCAAAAACTGTGATATAATAAAATTTATAATATATGCTTTTAATTTTTATTAGAATAGAATATAAATTTTATTTCGTAGCGTTTAAATTTTATTTTGTAGCGTATAAATTTTATTTTGTAGCGTATTAAAAATTACTATAAACATAGTAAAAAGTGCCACATTCAAAAATTGCTACAGGCCATAAGAAAGTTTGCTATCCAACATAGTAAAAATTGCTACAACATTAGTACTTTCTGCGCAGATCAAGGCGCCCACGTGTCTGATTGAGGTTATGTTTCTACGGGAATTTCATTTTGTCTTGCTTTTAAGTTTACAAAACATTCAAAACCTTACTTCAATTATTTTATTTTTATATTATGCACATTAATGATAAGTTTCTTTGTGTTATCAAAGTTATTTATTGTCATTATTTAATATTATCTGAAATTTTCTTGAAATCGATGGTTTGACATGTACAAGTTCCAAAATTTTACACTCAAGAATCCTATTTGGGTAAGTGGTTAGCGCGTCCGATTGCCGCGGTGAAGGTTGCAGGTTCGATCCCAACGCTCGTAAAAAAAAAATATTTTTATTTATCATTTTAATTTATTTTCACATTAAATATTGTATGATTAGAGTCTGAAAATAGTTCTGAAAACAGGAAGAACGAGAAAAAATTTAATTTTTTGAAATTTAAGGTCATTCATAAAAATTACTATGTTGCATAGCAAAAATTGTTATAATTTCGATTTGTCCCTCCATTCCTACAAAATATAGTAATTTTTCTTATATTTATAATAAATTTTACTACAACATTTCTCTCAGTGTGGTAGAAGCGTTAACCATGAGGTATCTATTTTTGAGTTAAAATTAAGGCTCAAAACTTGCTTGTTATTGCATAATTATGTACCAATCATAAATAAATAATGGTATTTGCACTTCATAAAATGAGTATTTTAAGAATAAATCTTTTAGATGAATTATATTACTTTTGTATGATGATTTTGACTAAAAATGCTTAAATTTAATTAACATTTAACGTTAGCTATAAAATATGGTTAATTTTCTGCCAGGGTACATATGGTCGATTTTTGTCTCTTGCGCTAAGAGTGGATTGATGTGCTCTGGTGGAGTATGTGAAGTTATGCAGCACACACTCACACACACATGATGGCCAGGGGCTATTGAATTACTGTAAAAATTGTTCAGAGTGATTTGTTGATCGATATATGAGTGCTAGTAATTTTAATGTTTTGTGGTCATTTATGGAAGGTGCTTATTCGAGTACACATACTTTCAGTTCTTTGTATTTTGAAAATCTTTAGAAAAATAACTATTTTCTACTATGTCAAACATAATAAATATAGTATACACGTTTATTGAACAATAATTCTTATCATAGGCTTTATTTTATTAATGTCACTATTTTGAAAATATACTTTCTCAAACTTATTTAGACGTTTTTGTTTATAATATTTTTGTTTCTTACTCAAACTCAACCCATTAAAAATTACAATATATAAATCAAAACTCGTGAATTTTGCGACAGTGAAATCTTGGTCTCGAGCTGTGCAGCTAACATAGAAGGCAACTCCATCTGTTGGGAATAAGCGCAAACATCGTCAGTAAAGGAGCAGCTTACTGTACGCGTGCATCACACGCGCACGGTGCACGCGCACATCACCTTACAATTCATCTTAAATCATTTATGTATACATACCTAGATTCATAACGAAGAACAAAAGTGATTCATAATTACACTCTCCGGTTAATAATTAATTTTTTCAAAATCAATATCAATCAGTATTCAGATTGTGACAGGAAACAATAATTCATGCATGATCTAAAATGGAAATAGAATTATATTGAATGCATTGAATATATATAATATGAGAATAGAATGATTCAATTTTTTTTCTATATTTATTTGTATCGAAGCCGTTTTTATGTGCAGTCCAGTACAATAACTCAAAATAGACATTTTAGAGATAAATCTTGGCCTTGCATGAAATTATTATAATAAGCTCCTGAAGTATAAGTATACACGTTCTAAATCTGACTAAAACACTATGCCTGAAACGTATTTTTAAATATTTGTTCGAGATTTTATCTAAAGGCACCATAAAGATTTTTCGCACATAGCAACCCTAAATTTACTTTTTTTATTTGTATACTAAACTTCTAATATTGTAGCAGTTGTTTTCTTTTACTGTAAAACCAAGAATTTAAAAAAGGTTGTATTTAAAGGCAAAGCACTAACACGCAAAATAAAGAAATGGCGAATTCATTAAATTATATTGTTACTTGGGAAAAATAGTAAAAACTGGAAACGATTTCATGCTTTTTCATTGCCTTATTTCAAAGTGCGATTCAGTGAAAAATAATTTCAGAAAAATATAAAAGCAACGATTCGGATGGTGGAAATTCAGGTTATAAACTCAATTTTTTATTACCCAAAAGAATCTGGGTAATAAAAAATTCTACGCACTTTTTGCTCTTCGCTTCTTTTCAAAGTCAAGATATCCTTTCTTAAGTAAGAGCGTTGAATGTGTAAAGCTATATAACTGTGAAAAAAATGTATCTGCGTGGGGGCAATAAATTCAATTACCTTAATTAACTTTTTTAATGAACTGCAAAATAGTAAGGTTGCAGTAGAGTAATATAATTAGATAGATTATCACGTCTACGATTATAAAAAAGTTTTTAAAATAATTAATTCTCAACAAAAATATATACTACAGTATAGACTATAATGTAAAAATTGTATTATTGACTATAAACCGATTACGCTGAGACTCATACTGCCGATACCCCGATACGCCGATACTGTCGAAAAAAGCTGTTTCTACTTCAATGGCTATAGCTTCGGTAAATCGTTATAGGGCGCTGCTTCATTATATTAATTGTTTTGTAATAAATAATGCATTCTTTTCAAAACTTTGAAAAGGAGCCGTCCATTTTTCGAACCATTTTGAAAATGAGCAAATAGAAAGTTAATATTGCAATATTGCTGTTCAACAAACTCCTACAATGGATATACAAATACTACCTCTTCAGAAAATTAAAAAAATGAACCCATTTTCCTCCAGTTATTCAAGAAAATAAAAAATGGATTTTTATTATTATTTTTATTGAAATCAAAAGAGATACTTACAAAAAACATTTCATGGATCCCTAATAGAGAAAAATTTATCTTTTTATATTTTTGAGATAGAATAAAGTAGGATAACACGTAACGGAAATTTTCTAAAAATTGTGTATTTTGAGTGTAAAGTAAAACTCCTTCTAAGAATAATCAATACAAAAAAAGTTGAAAAATAATTTTTCAATATCCCAATTAATATTTCTACAAAATTATCGCAAAAAAGCATTATATCGTCATTAAATATAAAGAATAAATAACGCTATTCGCCTCTCCACCAGCAAATCCAAAAGCGCTAGGCATTAAATTAACCATTTTATCACGACGACTCGCCTGCAAATTAACCGGCCATTTCGTCTCAATCGCAGCAAGCGCAACTCCATCCGAAAACACGCTGCACGCGAAACCATAGCCACGCCGTCATCGTCGTTCTCATTCGGACGCGCGCGTCGCTCAACGGTCCGCCAAATCCTCTATATAGCCAGCCGCATGTCAATCCACCGTTGGCGGGCGCTTTAGACGCGCTCGGTGCTCTCGTTACGATCTCAAATCGCAAACAGGGTGTAGCTATATAGGGGCTGCCCCGCTACTGCTGCTGCTTCTGCTGCTGCTGATTTGTATGTACGGCCGAGCGAGCCGGTGCAATTAGTGGCTTAACGCCAATTTCGCCCACGACTCGCCCTCTCCTCGGCCTTTATTGCGCCTGGCCGTCTTGAGAGGATAAAGTGAGGGAGAGAAAGCACGCTACTTTTCTCCGTCGATAAATCGGTTTTGTTCGGAAGTCGAGCAACAGCTCTTGGTGGTTTTGTGCTGAAAAGGCCGATTGTAATGCAACGGTGCTTTTACGATGGTTTTTAAGTGCCATTGGGTTGGGAGGCAGGCGAAGTGATTTTTCAGTATAATAATGATTGAATAATGCGGCTGAGGTCTCATGCTTACTTTGAATACATTTCAATATTTTGAAATTTAAATCACTTATTTAGAATAGAAATTCAGAAGATTTTCTGGGATGCAAAATTTAAAGCATAGTAGGTTCCTCCAAATATCCTAGTATTTACTGCCAAATCACAATGAATTATTAAAGAAGGCAGATTTTATATTAATCGATTTTCTACACTCTCCAAATTGGAACGGAATAGAAAACACCAAGCACAAATGAGAATAGAAGGCCTATATTAGTTCTAGAAGATGTATTCTTATATCACCTCCAGGGGCTTTATTGAGGGTGCGATATATCGAAAACATATCGACGAAAAACACCCAGGCGCTTTTCATTAGAAATTTAGTTCAGCATTTTCGCGTTGGTAGCTCTGACCTGCGGCGCATTGAACTGGTGTAATACGAACGCGGGAAATTCAAAAACGCGTTATACGAAGAAAATAAATTCGTCAAGATGAAGAATTCTTTTGAACTGATAACAATAATAAAAGAAGATAAATGATTAATTAACAAGGGAGATATGTGCTTGAGTTATAAAATAACCAAAATTTAGACAATTTTTATTTAGAAATAACGAAACAGTACATTATGATACAAGTGTAGAAAGTGATTACTTACCGCATTTAACGTTTTTCGCACGAGCGAAACGAGTAAGCAAATGCCGTAAGTAATCACTTTCCACACTCGTATCATAATGTACTGTTTCGTTATTTCTAAATAAAAATTGTCTAAATTTGGGTTATTTCATAACTCAAGCACATGCCCCCCTTGTTAATTAATCATTTATCTTTTTTTATTATTGTTATCCATTCAAAAGAATTCTTCATCTTGACGAATTTATTTTCTACGTATAACGCGTTTTTGAATTTCCCGCGTTCGTACTACACCAGTTCAATGCGCCGCAGGTCAGAGCTATACCAATGCGAAAATGATGAACTAAATTTCTAATGAAAAACGCCTGGGTGTTTTTCGTCGATATGTTTTCGATATATCGCACCCTCAATAAAGCCCCAGCATTTGCGAAATCGAAATAACAGGGAAAAATATGACGTGACCGAGAAGTGACGGCAAACGAAAATAACCCCCGATCGGAAACTTTCGTTCCGATGCTATTCGGATCTTCGGTCCTCAATTATTTATCTCTCCTTCACCCATCACGCCGCGCATCGCGTCTGGCCCTCCCGAAAATTGACCCCATGGATGACTGCACAGGTAAAATTGTCACAGGCAGAGCACTATACCTATGTTTACGTGGCAAAAACCTCAGCATCTCACGATAGGGCTTCCGCGTATGAGTCTGAGCTACGAGCTATTAACGAATGTGCTTGGACTTTCACTTCACGCTGAATCAAGCACATCATTGTTTAACACAAAGCAGAGCACAGATAAGTGGCAGTCTCGAGATCGATAGAGTAACCCCGATCTGGCCTCCCGAGAGAGGAGAAAATTAAAAAGCGCCTCCTAGACAACTTGCCCTCCTAAGGATAGGTCGCGTTTGAGGTATAGAGGGTATAACGGAGATCACCGATTCGGTGCTCGCATAGTGGAACTCTGTGATACCGGCATTCCGGAAAATCACGCACGAATTTGGCCTAGGTGATATAGTGCGATCTGTAGCCCCGTGGTTAAATCCCGATGCTATCGCCAATTTTTCTCTGTTCCTCCGCAATCTGTAATCTCGTTACAGTGGGACGTGCAGAAATATCAATGAAAATGATAATAGACATCTTATTCTCATCTCGGAAGCTATTCACATTGCTTCACGGAAAAAATAACGCTTATCCAACTTGGCTGCACTATTGAAAGCAACTGGTTTAAGATAAAGTTAAATTAGTTCCAAAAAAAAGAAAACAACTTTATTTATAGTAAAGTTAACTTTATATGAAAATAAGAGGTATTTACGTGATTTTGGTGAACAATACTTTATTATAAATAACCATACTTTATATGAAAATGCCGATTCCAAATTCTCAAAATGAAGATTCTACTTTTTCTTAATGTTATTCCTACCGATATAGTTGTGAGTAGAATTAAGTTGTCATTTTCCAAGTTAAATCAACTGTGTGATATTTATAAGAATAAAGCACTTATATATTATTATCATTGTCGTCATACTCGACTACCGTGCTTTGAGGCTCGACGGAGTGAACGAAACGTGCAACGCGCATTTTTGGAGGCAGTGATGCGGTTATAAGGTGAGCACTATACGACACCATACCTGCTATACGTATCATAAAGGCTAACGAAAATCCGCGCCGAGGCTATTTCTTTTAATCAGTGTACCAGAGGCCGACCGACCGCGTCTATCGTTTCCGGGTAATAAAAGTTATTGATCGCTGTTCGGGTGTACATAACATCACTCAGACGTATCCGTGGTCTTTAATGCAGAGATTTGATTGCGTCTCCAGGTATTTAAAAGAAATTTGAACACGTATAGTACCTTGTTTTTCCTGCATTTATCAGCTTCTGTTTAGGAATAATTAAAGTTTTTTATTATTATTGTGCTATGTAAATGGCTGGGAATAGAACATCTTTCGTTTACAAATAAATGAATTCGAAGCCATTACCATTGACCCTCAACAAACAAAGTATTATCTTTTAAAAGAACATAAATCAGTTTTATTTTAATATTGTTATGCATTATTTAAAAAATAAAAAACCTAAGTTTTATATAAGATGAAAGTAACACCCCTCACGTGTTCTTTAATTCAACTGCATCTCATAGCTAGCAATTAAAGTCTTGCCACCAACATCCAATTACATCAACCAGTACGACCTGTGTAACTTACCCGGCTGAGAAAATTATGTCTGCCCATATTGTAGCGCGGCACATATCTTGGAACGCGCGGCGACACCAGCTTATGACCTATTAAGATGGGATTAGCTATAAAATTTCATGCACTTAATAAAATGTCATTTTACGCCGCGCTCGCCGTTATAAACATTTGTAATTCCAGTCAAAGATAAAAAGCCGGCGTGATCGATATAATCATCAAAAAGCTCTCTCGAAATGCAACGTCCATACGCGCGAAACCTGCCCCCCGAAATTAGCTTGTGTGTGTGTGTGTGTGTGTGTGTGTGTGTGTTATATAGATATACACACACAAACAACCACACATTTATAGATATTCAGCTAAATAATCCTGGATCCGCGCTCTAATGAAGCCGCCAGCGAAGCTGTCTCATTATGTGGCGCGTATAGTTTTAGCGGAATAAAAAATTTTATGCCCCCGCGCGCACCGTCAGCTTGTTGCTCTCGAGCGCGTATTATTATTATTATTATTATACACCCTCGCCTCGGTCTCCCGGTAATATTATTCTAATAGCCATTGCCGCGGCTGCATAAGACAACCTTATCCGCGCGCCGCCGCCACCCAGCGTCATTTCGGCGCGCTCGCGCGTGGAGCTTTTTTATTATGCAGTTTTCGTTTTCATATACAGAGCTTCGCCCTCGCTCTTTATAATATAACGTAATGCGCGAGCGCGCGAGACCTTTTTACACCAAAGTCTCATTGTTGTTTAATGAAAATTCATAAATTATCGCGCTTGGTCGGGCGTCGCGCGCCTTCCGCTCGTAAAGTCGGGGGGAGGAGAAGAGAAGCTCGCTCTCTCTCGTCTTGGAATTAATTCGAGCATGCAAATTTTACGGGCCAGCTGAGAAATCTATTATGGCGCTTGATGCGTATGAAAATTCGAGAGAAAGAGCGGGAGCTGCGTTTTGTCCCTCGTGAACTTCCTTATTGATCGCTACTGGAATCTTTCAGGTATGAGGAAGGAATTTTCGTTTGCTTATGGGTATTTGCCACTCTTTCGCCTCGTAAACGAAATGAATTATTCAAATATCGTCGTATATTTTCCTTTGTTTGCTGCCATCATCCATGGGATTGGATCTTTTTCCGAAACATATCTAATTGGCTTAAATGTGCAATTCTGCAAAGTTTTCCCTAACTCAGTTTCAAAAATGACGAAGAAAACATTGAAACAAACCTTTGCAATAAATTTTGACTGGTTCTATAGGACTTACAATAGACGAAATAAGTATTGAACTATAAGGAAAATGGTCTTGGGATACTGTTTTAATCGGACATCAATTTTTCTTGTGAAAATTTAACATGGAAAAAATTGACGAAACACCGGTCACTGATCGTCATTGACCAATATGAAGCTCCCGAAGGCCCGAACAAATTATCCATGAGGATAAAATTAAAATAGAAGAAAGAAGCTTTAATTTAAGCTAAAAATCGTCAACATCGGAATAACCTGCGCAAGGTTGCATGCATTTGCAAATCGCGAAAAATGACAAAAAATGATCAAAATTATAAGAATTACGTAAATTAGCAAAAAAAAAAATTTGCGCCGGATATTCCGATTTCGACGATATTATAACATTGAAGCTCTTTTCTCTTCTTTAATTTTCTTCTTATGAAAACTTTGTTCGCCCCTTTGGAACCTTAATATTGATTTATAATTAGTGACCGTTTTCATCCATTTTTCCCATGCTAAATTCCTGTAAGAAAAATTGATGTATGGTTAAAACAATGGCACAAGACAATTTGCCTTAATTTAAAATTTTTTTCGTCGATCATGAAGAAAAAATTTATTGCAGAGATGCGTAAACTTTTTTTTGGTCGTTTTTGGAACGGAGTAAGGGAACATTTTTTGTAGAATTGTACTTATACCTATGTATACGGAGATGAAATAAAGTAAACTTTAATATTTTTGACTCTATATCTAATTAAAAACAATGTTCAAAATATAAAATATTCAAGAAGTATTGTAAATTTCAGGTTTACTTACACCGTCTTTTTAACAATTTCAGTTTTCGTACTTTATTTTATACCACTCTAACCTATCAATCGCCACTTTGACATAATTTTTAAGCTCTCGTGGTATATCATAAGGTTATTTTTACCGCATTTGACTCTTATCACTCGCTTCGCTTGTGCGAAAACCGTCTCATGCGGTAAATAATCACCTTCTACACCAGCGTCACAATTACTATATCAGTATTATTTCTATACATATAAAGTAAAATTGAAGACAATTTTGTCTTTGTTTTCAATTAAAACAATCTATAATCTAAAATATAAATAAAGCTAAGGGAAATAGCAAACGTATTCAACCCATATTTAGCTATACAGGTGCTATAAAGCAAACATCGCAACGATGATTAAATTAAGCTGAAACGGATGTGAATGAACACAGAAAATAATTGTACAATGAAAGGTACGAAGCTGAGCACGTTCGCGATAGAAAAGCCAAATGATTTGCATATAAATGGAGAAAAATGGAAAAATGGCGCAACGAAGAGGACAAGATACAAGCGAGATCGTCGTATGCGAAGGGGAGGAACGGGGAGGAGACTTCTTTTAAAAGAGTGATTACAGACAAATGTAAAAGGTCTGCGATGAAAGGTTTATGGTGAAGAAGGAGGAAAGAGGGGAGAATGGGTTATCACCGGAGTACCGGTTAAAATGTATATTAAGACTGGATTAGCAAAAGCCTTATGTCGGGAAATATAACTTGAAAAGAGGGAAAAGAGGGCGCGCGCGCATGTGCGTTCATTACACTGTCGTGCAAGAATGGAGGAAGAAGGATGGGAGATAATATAGGGGGTAAAGCAGCTTATGTAGATGTCCATAGAAAAAGTATTTTAGCGGACTGTGTATGTATGTGTGTATGTGTGTGTGTGTGTGTGTGCGGAAATGTCATCGCCCGCTTACCCCGTAGAAACATTAACAGATATCATTATACAATTAAAGAGTGCGAATGAAGTGCACCTATATATATATATATATATATATATATATATATATATATATAAATTTCCACTGCAAGATAATTGAATTGGCTGACTCGGATTGTCTCCTAATGGTTTTCAATGCAAAAATATAAAGTTCAGCTGGAAGATCCCGATCATGACTTTAAAAATACTTTGTGATAATTTTCATATGTTTTATGGGTAACACCTGACATTATGTGCATAGGTCCCCGATGATGCTAATGACTATTTCGGGACATGAATTTTCGCGAACTTTTCGACCAACAAAATCAAAGAAATAAAATTTTCTTTATACTTGCTCATCGAAACTTTACTTCCAATATAAACCAATACAAATCCTGCAACCTCATTTCCCCGCATCAACATCATGAAATTACGTCCTCACTCCCGACTTTTCTCCAATAACTGCCATCCAAGGTATCAGGCGAAATCGCGAGCGAAGCTTCGACGTCGCGGCAAGCGAAACGAGAGGACGAAACCTGTCGCAGAGCTCCGTTCTTTTATACAAAAAGAAGTCGCTCGGCCTTTCCACGTAAAAGATGTATATAGGGGGAGAGACATCTTTGTTAAAGATCGTCTGTGCTGGCATCGATAACGAGATCCTTTGTGTCGAAGAGACGGCGACGATCGTGGTAGTAACTACGTGAAACGAATGATTCTCTCGTTCAATCGTATCACGTGAGTGCGGGTCTAAACAGCGAAATACAATTGCACCATCTGCTATCTTCAACAGTCGTCAATTTATCGTTTATATATATTATTCACACAAATTATCCCTTTCAATGTTTTAATCAACTACGCTCCTTACAAATACCATCAAGTACGCCTTCTAAAGGTAATCCGGCCATTGAATCCCAAAGCAATATACCTCTCAATCGTCCCTAAACGCCTTCACATTCGGCATTACCACCCCGCAATCTCTCTCGCTCTCGTTCTCTTAATAACCCCGCGTCGCCTGTCCACTTCTCATCCCAGGGGACCGCTTTGGCTATGTGCGCGCGTCCGCTATATCGCTCGTCCCTTCGGTGCCGCAACGGGACTGGCCTGCACTATTTTCTTCGCTCGGTAAATTAGTATCGCGGTTGGCCCTTTAAGACCCGCTTTTCCGCTAACCGTCTCTATGTGTGCGCGTGTTAATGTGTATAGATACGTATCTATAAACACACACCCACCGATGTAATTGTTTTTGCGCGCGAGGGAGAAGCCGTCGTCGTGCTCGAAAGTACGTAAAAGGTCGCGACGAGCGAGCGGTGCGTCTGAGTACCGATAACACTTTGTATGCGGCCTGCGAATGCGCGGTCATCAAGCGTCGGACGTTCTGTACAGCTTCTTGCGATCGAAAGCAGGCAGATGGTTTGCGCGGCGATCGGGGAACTGCGAAGGTGCGGTTGGCTGGGCTCCGAGGTCTTTAGCTCGTTGTCAGTGTTTTCTACATGCTTTTGCTCGACGTTTACCGAAATGATTATATAGCTTTTATTGGAGAGCTTCGAGATACTTGTTATTTCTATCTAATTGCTTTAGTTAAATGCTGGAAAAATAAGATTTGCTTTATTAGTCCAGTATCTTTTTTTTATGTATACATTAAAAACAATATTACTTGTTAAAAAACAATCAACATTTCCAGCCCTGAAAGATTTCTCTATCTTGATTTGCAAGTTTGTTGTAGCCACTTAATTTTAACACTATTTTTTGTATATTAGCTCAGTTCTCACAGGTTTTCTCTGGAACCGGTTGACTAAATAAGCTGAAATTTCTTGGAGATCTTTCTAACATATTTTTTCACAAACTGAGCGCGGCAGATTTCTGAAAAGCTGAATATTTATAATTATTTTACACCAATAATTAGATTTTCCATTATAACTTCATTAAGTGGCTATTACAAACTTGCAAACTTTATTATGTTATTTTTAATCAAATTATGTCGATATTAAAATAGCTGGATGATGAATATGTTACAATTAAATGTCTTCCACAACAGTAGATGTCTATCAAACGTAGCATTATGGGCTAGGACTACTACCTCGGTTACTACTAAATATTTTCTTTTTATTTTGAAACTTTAAATAAATATTCTCTGAAAGAGAATAATGCTTGTTAAATTTCAAGTTGCAACCCTTGTTCGGGTCTGCTATTTTAGTCGCACTGGGTGAATATAAATATTGAAGGAAATTATAAATATTGAAAATGTTGTTATTACTTTTTGATGGGATATGGATGATGTCATAATCATTTTGAAAGCTTGCTGTTATATCGAAATATATAACATTAATATCAACATTATATATTAAATCATGGTTTCTATATTTATTTTCTTTATTACAGTACTTAGGCATTCGGGTTTAAATAGGTAAACATATTTTTTGTTAATATTTATCTATAGGCACTGTTCAACATCATTCTTAGAAAGTAATCTCTGTTTGTGATTATTCGTTAGCTATATAACAACATAATTTATTTATATAAGAAGATTTATTACTTGTAAACCTTTTTAATGAATTATGATCGTCTATCTTTGAAGTTTGATTCTTTAATGTTCGGTTATCGAGATCGATTCCTTAGCGAGTATGCAGCATCTCAATTATTAATATTCAATCGACGATATTAGGAGACCAGGGTGCTCAATTAAGTAATCATGCCCACATGGGATCCCATATCGGATCTTTCTTGAGTATTTATGTATGGTATTCTAAAAGAAGAACCACATAGTTGTTGCAATATCGATGCGTTTTAGAAATTGTACAACAATTGTATAAGCGCAATAATAAAAGGTATGATGTGTATTAATTGATTTCATTATTATTGTAATAATATAGCAAACACATGTCAAATTCTTATCAAACAATTATTATGAATTGAAACTCATATGAGATCCCATGTAATCGTCCTTTTTTCGCCCATTTGTGAAACGATTTTTCTCCCATTTTCTAGCCATTTAATGGCGAGTTGACCGAAATCACTAGAAAATGGCTATAAGAAAATGGGAGAAAAATCGTTTCACAAATGGAAGAAAAATGGCCGATTTCTACCAGGGAAGTTGAAAACTTATAGTAAAATCAACACTTATATCACGAAGGAAAGTAAACACTCTACATATATCCCGAAGTTAAAATAAAACTCATCATCAAATAAAATATCAACATTCACGCAGTTGCAAGTAAACCATGTTTTCATCCAACAAACACCTCCACATCTACGGTGTTTTTCAATGCGCCAAATGCTCCCACACAAAAACGAGGCGCGAACGCGCCATCACGTCTCTCTTTCTCTCTCTTTCTCCACCGCTATATTGCACATGTACAGCTTTTTACGCCGTGATAAAGCATGAGTTTATACGGCGATAAAAGAGGTAAGAAGAGAGGCAGGAGCAGCGTATAGATGAAGATTGCGCTCCTGCACGCCTCGCGTGTCTTTCGAGAGCTTTCAGCGCACTCCGCGCAGCGGGCGCAGGATGAGAAATTAAGATGCCGATCCCAATGAATCTGCAAATGGCCTTATATATACGGCCTCGTTGCGCTGCCGCGCAGCTGTTGTGTGTGAACAAAACGTGTGCGCTGGATAAACGCATGCGTTATACGACTCAACGACCCCGGTTTAAAGCTTTGTCTTTTAGTGTGCAACTTTCTGGGATACGGCGGTACGGGGCGAGGGAAATGGAGGGTAAACGGTTTTCTCGCCGTATATGACGATTATGTACCTACGGGAGAATAAAATTGTTATGTATTTGATATAAGTCATGATTTACAAATTGGTAGTAAAAGTTGAATCTATTGCTATCGTTCGAATTATTTTGAACTATTCCCTGCGGTAGAAAATTAACCATATTTTATAGCTAACGTGTTAATTAAATGGAAACATTTTTAGCAATAATCATAATGCAACAATAATATAATTCGTTTAAAACTTCTACTATTACTTAAAATACATATTTTATGAAATGTAAATGAAAGTTAACTGAAAAATAGCTAGCTTCTGGTTAACATTTCTACCAGGGATTATTTTGAATATAAAAGAGTCAACTTGCTTATTTGAAAGAAGTTCAATCGCATAAAATTTTTGTTTGAGAGTAATAATTATTTTTTTATTCAACGTAGAATAGTAAAATAATATATAAATATTTGTTAGTCGTATCGAATTTTCAGCGGAACGCTAACATGTAAAATGTAATCTTTAATGTACATAATATATGAAAGCAACTTACTCTGCTCTACAAACAATCTTTCAATCTTCCAACATATAATGTTACGCTGCTGGCTTTGTATGAATATATTGCAATATCAAAGGAGATTGAAAATAATTATAAAAGGAAAATCCAAAGCCACATTAAATTCAGAAAACGCAATCAGTGAGCTTTTATATAAATCAACTAGTATTACGATTCGTTTGCAAGCTACAGCCAAAAGACATACCCCCACACGACGAAATCAAAGCAATCATAAACTTTGGAGTTTCTAAACTCGTCTCCCTACAAGTATTCCCATAAACGCATATACTTACCGGCCGCAAATGTGTGTCCCTCTGGCGCATTACGACGCTAAGCCGCGCGACATATAAAGAAACACAGCCGAGCCTTGTATATAATACATCGACATGCAAACACACACACACACACACACACACACACACACACACACACACACACACACACACAAAAGCGAAACAAAAAGAGCAGGGGAAGTAGCAAAGTTTTCGAAATGAATTTCCTTTGGCAAGCGAGCTGCAAAGGAGTTCAACGATAGGACTGTAAACTCGCGGTCGCCCGCCAGTGTTATTGCATTCCGTATAAAACAAGGGAAAGAGTTGCGAGGGTGCGGCGAGGTGGGCGGGAGGGATGGCGACGTACGGCTGCAACTCGGTTGGCCAAAGGAAAAATCTCATACTTGCGGGCGCAGTCTGGATTATTTAGCTTATTGAAAATATCCTTCGAGTTGTTGAAATTACAGAGCGTCGCTGGTGGCGCTGGTTTGGCAGGAGCTTTGCTTTCTACAATATAAGCTTTTCTCGGAATTTTTGGCAGTACATTGCTGGCCGGTGCGAGTGATTGAGGTGGGAAGATTTGATAAAAAGAACGAGGTGAAGAAAGAAAATTTTGAAATTTCAGTATTCTGTATTTGCCCTCTGTTTTCTTCATTAATTTATGAAGGGTTCTTGATTTTTACTTTGTATTTTTTTTTCAGGCAAAAATGGTAATCGTTTATTTTTTCTGAATAAGAATGGTATTCAGTCAAAATGCTACTTACCTGCTTTTTCACCTTTAAAATAATCTTTACAATAAAGTAATAATATTCGTGATAAAGTAATCACTGCATATGAAATTAATAAGGTATATTGAATACCAATCTCTTCATCACCCCTTGAATGACTTCATAATTATATTCATTTTGTCGTCGCTAGCCATAACGACTTCACAGCCGCTTCGATAATTCGATAATTCTAAGAACCAACCAGGAAAAAACCGTGCACAGAGGGCAAGCTATTACGGTGAACGTCGCATACTAAAAACCTTGGCGTGTCCTTGCGCCTCTCGCTTCTATATCGGATGTCATGCACACGCACACGACGCCTAATTACTCGACATCCGCGTGATAGAAGCTCCCACACTCCCGTTACTGTATGCACACGCAAACTTTTTCTCCCCCCCCCCCCCTCTATACGGGCTGTGCGTAATTGGAAAATTAGGACAAAACAGCGGTGACCGGTATACTCACAACAAGGGCGATTATGCGAATAGGCGCGCAGAGTAGCGACGGCAAAATCCACAGCGGCCACCGCGTAATTCGATGGATATTGTACAATTATGAGTATTATCGTACGCTAGACTCACATGAGTGGCGAAATATCAATGAAAAGGGGGTGGGGGTGAGACTGACGTGCATCGGGATGCATGATTTTAACAAATTAAATTTCGCCGCGCCGAGTGAGAATGCAGGCTAAGCGAGCGAGCAACGTATATATATATTTGGGCTCGGGATATATAATTATACACGGGCGAGGTGAGCTCCTACATACAATAGTAATGCTTGATGATGGTGGTGATGGCTGCTGTTGCCGTCCCTGACGATGGGACTCGTGTAATGCGCGTCGATTTGAATTGCGCTCGCTTTAAGTGCGGTTTTGGCATGTCACATTAAGGAGCCTATACACTCGATGTATCGGTTAGTGAATTTCGATATTTTAGTTTCACTAGTGGGGCGCTTTGAAAATGGTTGAAACTTAACATTCGATAACACCTATAAATAAAAATACTTTACAAACGTCAATGTATCTATATATAATGAAATATGGCGAAAGAAGTCTATGGTTCAAATTTCATATACATATTTTGTTACTTTAATACTAAATTCAATTACTTAGCGCTCGAAAACATGTAAAAGTATTGTTCAAGGGAATGAAGAGGCAAATTTTTTCTCGAAAGAATTTTGTTTCATTCGTTTCTGTTTTCAAGATAAAAATTAAAAACCGATAATTGCATTTGAGCGCTTAATTGCATCTGGCCCTTCAATTACACTGACAGAAAAAATCTGGTAAAAATTCTTATGTTGTCGTGTAAAAATTACCATGTTGGAATCGTAACTCGACCATATGTCGCATTTTTAGCAGAATTTGCAATACACGTAGGAAAAATTCCAAGTCTAACATGGGAATTTTTTTATAACTGATTTTAAAGAGCGAAAAAAATTATTTCATCTTTTTTTTAGGAGTGGGGGAGGAGCGAGTATCAGACACATAATTATTATATTTAGACAATACAGAAGTTATTTTTGAATTAAACATGATTAAAGAAAATTTATTAAATAAATTAAAAATTTTGACGACATCGAGACTCGAACCTGGAACCCTTGGCACGGTAGTCGGGAACGCTAACCACTTACCTATAAAGACATATGTCCTACAAAATTTTGGAACTTGTATATCCCCAAACGTAAGATATGCGCGCTAATTTTATAACAAATTATGCTTTAACTCGAATAATACTATTCTCTATTTTAGCGTAATTTATTACAAATGTTATATATTAAGAATATTGTTTAACATTTTATAAATATTACCAATACCTTAAATTAAACAAGCTCATTTATTTATTAATGAATTTGTATTTTCGATATAATAGTTTTTCACAACCTCCCTTAAAAATATTACAAATAAACAATTATTTTAAAAATTGTCTCATCATAAAAAATAAAAAAAAAATAAATAAAAACAAGTATATTGGATTAGAACGGCACATTCAGTTGTTGCGTTTAGCGTTTGTGTTTTGTCTCGATGTTGCCAAGGTGGATTGAGTTTGTTGACATGTATCTGTCTGAATCTTTCCTATTTTGACGTTGAAGAGGTCAACTTTTCGTGCACTCGCGGGCTGTTTACGATTGAACGTGTGAATTCTTATTCTAAAACTCTCTCAATTTTTACCATGCTAGCCTGGGAAAATGTACAAAAGATAAAGTTCCATTGTATGTTGCGCTTCCTCCTCCAAGATCAATCACGTAGTACCCCTCCCTTGCCCCCAGATACCACACATTCAAAGCTAAAAATCTAGCGATCCCAGCGCCACGGCCCGCTACACGCCGCGGTGGATGGCTATACTAGTCATTCTTTTCCTTTGTGTCAAAGATAACGCACGTTCATAGCGTGGCTCTACAGGAAGTGTGAATAAACCAATAATGAAGAACATAACCAAGAAACTTCAAAAGACATTCCGGTGTTATTGGAGAAAAGTCTGAAAGATCACATTGTAAATGTTATTGGTCAACCTTTGAGGAAAGAACGCCAGGTAGCGCCACCGATGCATTCTATGTTTGTAGAGCGCTGGGCAGAAGTTTTACGATTGGGCTTGCCGAAAGATGAGAGAGTGGAGCTCATAAAGAAATTTCCTCCTCCAGAGAATTGCGGGTTTTTGCAGCCCCCAAAACTGAATAAGGAAATAAGTTTGTCATTGAACGAGATATGTAAAAATAGAGATCAACGTATTGTTGCAAAACAAGAAAAGATGCAGGCTTGCATAGGTGGATTAGCGCAGATCTTAACCTCACTCCTTCTGCGAGATCTGGAGTCAGATTTACCAATGATTGAGACATTGTGTGGCGTTGTAAGATTGGTTATCGACGCGATGCACGATGAGACCGCTATTCGTCGGAGTTTAATTTTAGCGAATACCAATGTGGCAGTAAAAGATACTCTCAGTGCTACAGAGGCAGACGAATTACTCTTCGGTAAAAATCTGTCTGAAAACCTCAAGCAAGCGAAGGTTACTGGACAAGATGTGCGAATTCTGGCGAAAAAGCCGCCGGCTCAGACGCCAAAAAACCAGAAACCCCCGCCACGTCATTAGAGCGGATCGCAGACTTCGGCACCCAGGGGGCATCCGCGATCGGAGTCAAAGAACCAGACGAACCAGCGCTCCCGTCAGGGGGATCGGACACAATCGACCGAGCAGATCCCGCACAAGAGCTTCTCCAAGAAACACTATCCGAAGAGGCACCATTAAACGAGGATGTAAGTGTTGTTGCAGGTCGATTGCGACTATTCATTGACAGCTGGAAGCAGATCACTTCGGACTCTGTAATTTTATCATGGGTAAAAGGTATTAAAATACCTTTTCGAACGACCCCGTGCCAATCTGTACCTATTTCAGATAAAAATTTTTCTCGTAGAGACAAAACGATTTTTATACCATTAATAACAAAATTGTTAAATAAAGGGGCTATTGTAGAGTGCAAGCATGTCGAAGGTCAATTTCTGTCTAGTTTCTTCTTCTTACTGAAAACAGATAAATCTTATAGATTTATTTTGAATCTGAAGCGACTAAATAATTTTATTGACACTGATCATTTTAAACTAGAGAATCACAAGACAGCGATAAACCTTTTGGAGAGAAATTATTTCATGACAAGTATTGACCTTCGTGATGCATATTACTTAGTGCCAATAGATTTAGCGTATAGGAAATATTTACGTTTTCGATTTGATGGAAACTTATATGAATTTACTTGCTTGCCCTTTGGGTTAAATATAGCGCCCTACATTTTCACGAAATTACTCAGACCTATTCTGGGATTATTGAGAAGCACGGGTTATATCTCAGTAGTATACCTCGATGACATCCTGCTTATGGGTGATTCTTATCAATCTTGTAAAGAAAACTTTGTACGGACGCGAAACTTACTTGTGGCATTGGGTTTTATTATTCATGATGGGAAATCACAACCGATCCCTCGAAAGTGGTGCAAATGGTTAGGTCTGATTTTCGACTCGCGAAAGATGACATTGGAACTGCCGATAGAAAGAAGACGAGAAATGAAAGCACTGATTAACAAATTTAGCGTTTTACGACGATGTAAGATAAGAGATTTTGCTCGATTTATTGGCTCGATTATATCATGCTGTGTAGCTATTGAATTTAGCTGGTTGTATACCAAAGACTTTGAGAAATTTAAGATTTTGGCTTTAGAAGCAAATCATAATAACTATGATTCTTACATGGAATTAGTTCCAGGTCATTCAGATTTTAATTGGTGGAAAAATAAAATAATGATCGCTTCAAAGAACATAGACCACCAACCGTTTATTTTTGAGATTTTTACCGACGCATCACTAACGGGATGGGGCGCAGTTTGTGCAGATAGAAAAGTTCATGGTTTCTGGACTGAAAAAGAACGTGAAAATAATATTAATTTCTTAGAATTGATGGCCGCCTATTTTGGCTTGAAATGTTTAGCAAAAGACGCAAAAGATTGCAGTATTTTAATGCGTATAGATAATACGACAGCTATATGCTACATTAATAGAATGGGCGGCACTCAATTCGATTACTTAAATAATATCACTAAAGACATTTGGTGTTGGTGTGAGGAACGAAATATTATTATTGTAGCTTCATACGTTAGTTCTAGAGATAATGCCGAAGCAGATACAGAATCGCGTAGATTGGAACCAGAGACCGAATTCGAACTAGCGGATTATGCATTGAAGATGGTCGTTCACCGCTTCGGCGCACCAGAGATTGATCTTTTCGCGAGCAGGTCAAATCGCAAATGCAAGCGTTATGTCTCGTGGAGAAAAGATCCGGAATCTGAGGCGGTAGATGCCTTCACGTTATCGTGGACGCATCTTTTCTTTTACGCATTTCCGCCGTTTAGTATAATTCTTAGAGTTTTGCGAAAAATTAAGAAGGACGGGGCTGAGGGAATCTTGGTGGTACCAGATTGGCCATGCCAGCCATGGTACCCACTGTTTCGTTCCTTACTATGTTCAGATCCAATTATATTATCACCTAATCAAAGACTTTTAATTTCTTGTAGCAACGAACCGCATCCATTATGGAGGTCTCTTTCCCTGGTAGCTGCAAAGTTATCAGCGAGGCGTTCTTAAGGCAAGGTGTCCCAGTGCAGTCGATCGATACGAGTTTAGCTTCGATTGGAATATCAACGAAGAAGAGTTATGACACTGCGATTAAAAGATGGTGGTTTTTTTGTAAAGAGCGTGAAATACCGATGTTTCACCCATCAGCACCTCAGGTTATAGAATTCTTACAAAAAGAATTTGATCGCGGTCAATCTCACAGTTCGCTGAATATCATTAGATCTGCAATATCCTTGATCGCCGGAACGGATATTTCAAACGACACCCGAATGAGGCGTTTTTTTAAGGGAATTTCCAAATTGAGACCTTCTATTCCAAAATATAATTATACTTGGAATCCCAAGATCATTCTGGACTATTTCTCAGAGAAACCAGAAAATGCGGGTTTAAATGTTAAGGATCTATCATATAAGCTAATCACACTTTTAGCCTTAGTAACGGGACAGCGTATTCAGACGCTTAGCCTTATTAAGATTAACAATATAAAGATCTCAAATTCGGAAATACTGATTTTGATTCCAGATCAGATTAAAAATTCCAAACGCGGAGTTTGTCAACCGTTACTAAAGGTACCTTTTTACAGCACTAATTTAAAGGTATGTCCTGCGTCGACTTTAGTGCATTACTTAGATGTAACTGCCTCCAAGAGGGGTTCTATTAAGGCTTTATTTTTGTCATTAAATAAAAACGTTTGTAAAGCTGTTTGTAAACAGACTCTTAGCAACTGGGTGAAGAATGTTTTACTAGATGCAGGTATAGATACGGGAGTTTTTACGGCACACAGTACGCGCCATGCCGCAAACTCAGCTGCTAAGAGGCTGGGTGTCAATGTCGATGTAATTTTAAGGACTGCAGGCTGGGCGGAAGGCTCATCAACATTTGCGAGATTCTATGATAGACCCTTAATTAATAATACGACAGAGTTTGCGTTGTCAATTTTAAATCAATAAAAATTGCTTTTTAATTATTGACGAGAAGATTATACGAGTGTATAAAATGGCATAAAAATTGAAATATAAATAAATTTACAAGTTGCTTGCAATGTAAGACGTGAAATATAATTCACACTTCCACGACCGTAGATTACTTTAAACATCTACGTGATTGATCTTGGAGGAGGAAGCGCAACATACAATTGAACAATTGAAAGAACTTGTGAAGTTCAATTACAATTGTATTAGCGCTTCCTCCGAAAAGATCAATTTCCCACCCATAACGTTTCCCAAAATTATTAAAATTTATTCCCGTTTAAATCTACGGTAGAGCTTTCAACAAAATGACTAGTATAGCCATCCACCGCGACGTGTAGCGGGCCGTGGCGCTGGGATCGCTAGATTTTTAGCTTTGAATGTGTGGTATCTGGGGGCAAGGGAGGGGTACTACGTGATTGATCTTGGAGGAGGAAGCGCTAATACAATTGTAATTGAACTTCACAAGTTCTTTCAATTGTTCAATTAGCCACGTGTTAATTTTTACTATGCTGGCATAGGAAGTTTTACTTGTGACATTGGACTTTTTCATATAAAAGATAGTAAATTTTTCGATTTTAAGCAGTTGTGGGCAACTTCCAAGAGCAACATAGGAATTTTTCCCCGGGTTTTTCTGTCAGTGTATGCATTGAAATAGCCTAGATTCTATTAACTGTATATAGCTCACCTGTTATTGTACATATAACCAGAGATTAGTATGTTACCTATGAGAGAACGATGAAGTGAATTAAAAATTACTAACATGAGCTAAAGTCGCGAGGCTTGCTCGAAGGCCTCGCGCGCATCTTTTTCTTGTCGTTATGCTGACACTTCAGGGCTCGGATGAACATCCGAGCTGAACCCGTGACAATAGGAATATATTAACTAATTTTTTTTCATCCGATGACGAAGTCTACGTGGTGCCCTGTAGGTTTTTATGTGTAGATGTTAGGGCACATCCAATGCGTAGGTCTTTGGGGTAGACGATGATGGAGTCTATAGGTGGTGCGCTCCGTAGTCATGAAATATAAAATATATCGCTTGTGTTGCTCGATTACAAGAATCTTATAAGTATTTCACAAACATTCAAGTACATATCATGATACAAACATCAAAATTTCTTTCTACTTCCAGTATCGTCACCTAATATTTTCTGAAGTTGATGGTATTTGTTTTCTAATTTGTACCATTGTTGCACCACACAGTCTGGTACTTTTATAGTAGCGGTTACAAGAATTTTGTCTGAGTGCATATGTACAAGAATTTATGAATTTGATTTGAGGCAGCATCCAATCAATTAACCGACCTTTAAACTTACTCAATAATCTCGCGTAACATTATCTCTACGCAAAAGTGGAAACAAATTAAATATCTGTTCTTTGAATGGCTATTATAATGTATGTAGAATGGACTGCACTCCGTGCTCCAGTGGGTTACATAATTTTCTATTTCCCATACTCTACAAGAGACTGCTAGTATAAAGGGATAGAATGTAATTTTCGAACGTATGGTTTCTCTACAGTCGATGTAGTTATGTGATTATATGCATGCGTGCATCTAGCCTCTTCATAAAAAATATTTTTTGGCTCGAAAAGCAATGATCCCGAACGTACGATATTTGTCTTTAGATGTGTTCCTCTTCTGAGACGGCCTCTCCATTGTCATGCGCACACCCATCATTATAGGTCTATATCCCCGAGGTATCCCAAATTTATTGTGCATAATTTTAAACTACGGCTTACCTACCTACATTTTCCAACTTTTGGGGAATTGATTGATATGACGAATTCGCTCAGAACAATTTCATTAAAAATCTCGAAAATTTATTTTTTAAAATCAAGTTTGTCACCACACATTTTTAAAGCGGGTGCTCTGAATAAAATTTATCGTCGTCAATCTCGGGACCATAAAAATGTGTGTTGTAACGTATTTGCAAAACCAATAAAATTATTCAGCGACGAAGGCATATAACACTAAATCAAAGATTGCGGTATCCTCCATGAATAAATCGAATAATCTACTACAGTTTTTTAATTCTGAGAAAAGCAAATGGATGGACATTTTCTCTAGTTTTATTTGCATTTTTTAAACTTCTTATATAATACTTCCAGATGAAATCATTCACGTTTGAAACAGGATCATTTTAAAATATTTTCTAAAAATAAAATTGAATCCAAAAGTTTAATGGTTAACACAAAAGCATGTTTAATTGTTCATCATTATTCTATCTGATAAAATTTAAGGTATAGAGAAAGAAAAATCCGTTGTGGAAAATGTACATGAAAATAAAATTTATGACTAATCTGGAAACTTCGAATGGTAAATTTTTTGAGATTTTATCATAAATGATTATACATGAATTATAATGATTTACATTTGAAGTTGGGTCTTTTTAAAATATTTTTAATAACCGATTTATACTTAAAAGTTTGGTTGTAAAATCTGTTTTGATAATAGAACATTTTTGCTGTATTGTGCACGATACATAAAAGTAGAAAAATCAAGCCAGAAAAGGGTGCTTAAAAAAAAAATTAAATAATTTTAGCTTACGAAAAATTCTAAAACTTTGTTTTACTTCCATACATCAAATAATTTTTCTCTTTAGTTTTAAACTGTAATATTAGGAAATTAAAATAAAAATGTGAATTTTAAAAATAGATTACTAAAAGGTACCGATCACTATAGTAATTGAAAGTCCATTTAAGAATAAAATAAAGATATGAAGATTAGTTAACAGTGATTAGTATACGCCAAGCGCTTATTAATAACTAACAAAAGACCTTTTAAATCTTAATCAATATATTAATTTCCGTCCAGTTACATTTATTGCAAAAATAATACGGGTAATTGAATAAAACGTAAAATGTAGCACGATCCGGTATGAGTTACGCGTAACACTTACGCGAATCCAATCTGCAAATTTGTATTGCCATGCATCTAATCGTGCCTATATAGCATCAGCCGTTACTAAACACTACCCCGATATCAATTATAGCTATTCCGTACAGAAAAAAAAACTAGTTGACCAGTACGTATCTGTGAAGAACTGTTACGCGCAGCCAATAATCCGGTGAATATTTCCAGCTACTTGATACACAGTCGTTTGGTTCGATATGAATTATTATATACACGGTTACAATCATAGCAAAAGAAAAAATTTAATTTTAAGTGAGTCTAAAAAGGCATTATTCATTTTCATTCTATATATTTAACAATCGATTTCACCTATCGAATTTGTAACTCGATAAATTATTTTCACTGTTAGTTTCCGCTATCACTCAGACTTCAAAATTTCCGTTCAATAATTTACTTCTTATTTAAAATTCATGCAGTAATTGTTTACTATAAAAAAGTTCAATAATTTCTGTTAAAAATAAAACTCACATATCATTCAATTTAACTATAGTACGGCAGAGATTGTAGAAATAAAAACTTAAAAGGATGTGTAACTCGTAGTTCGAACTTTTATATTTATTCCCAACATTCCTGTAACTTTCAAAATACACTTTATATCCTATACCTGTCATGCGCTTCCGGTAAAAAATAAATTACTTCCAACAAGATTTTTGTTTGTAAGTTTACACAATCGTGTTATTTTATTTTTTAAAAGCCTTGACAGAAAATTTGTAATGGAATCTGTCACAATACGATAAAGATAATAAATAATTCGTGCATTTCTTGATTTATACTGTCAGATTTAAAACCAAATACAGATATTCACAATAATATTCGTTATATATGTATCCGGAACATGAGCGACATTTTAAAAGTATTTAAAATGTTTACAGTTTTTTTTTTCAAATAATAATATATATTTTTTTTTTAAACTCGTTGAAAAACTCATTTATGCATATGCAGTCTGGTCGAAAAACGTAAATTTAATATACTAATAAAAAAAATTCAGCTTCCTCGTAAAATTTTAGCCTTTGTAATAAAAAAAAAACTCGAGCCCTGGGTAGTAAAAATCCACTTCCAATCTGCAGAATATTTTCAATGTATATATAGCATAATAAAATATTTTAATACGAGCCAAATATTGCATTAATTTGAATAAAAGCTAGTGTATTCGTCGTAAATTTTGCGGAATTTAAAATTTTAATCTCCCCGACAAAGTAGACAGTTAGTCGCGACGCTTGAATATGCATCAATTTTAATTTAACAGGGGGAGGGGCTGACTGCAACCTTGTTCAATATATGCGATACGTGTTCATTTTATGACTGTCAGATGCGAATGCCAAAGATAAACCCTATAAAATGTTCTAATTATTACATTTTAAAAATTAGCGGCATTAACAATTAGTAACATTTATTGCGTGTATTGTGTTAATTTATTTGTTTCTACATCCTTCACCTAATTGACAGTCCGACCAGTTGTTTCATTTATGCTAATTCGATTTAAGATTTTGTAGTTTATTAACTTCATCATTGATCTCTCTGAGTAAAAAGTAATGAAAAGACAATATTATCATATCGTCGTTTCCGAATAAAAAGGCACTAACTACAAAAGCCGGTTGAAAAAATGTGCTAACTCATACGAAAACTTTTTTCGTTTAAATTTAAATTGTCCATAATGCCGAGATATTTATAACGCTTGATTTAAAAGACGAGTAATATTTTTTAAAAAGTGATTAGAATTCATTTATATGTTTTCAAGGTCGCCGATTATGAATATGCTATCATAGATTTATATTTATATGAACATTATGAGTCGTAAAGACTTTTAAGATTTACTTTTACAATTTAATTATTATAAATTATTAGTGTTAAAATTATATATAGCGTAAAAAGATAAGAATTGCGTCATAGTACTCATAATGTTTATATACGTGGCTTTCCGGAATAACGATATAAGTGACATGTTTGTCAAAATCGGTTTAATGATGTATTCTTACCTTCGAATAGTTTTCTTTTATGTAATCATGACAGAAATTGATAAGGTGCACTCATTTTCTTGAATGAACCCAAGGAAAAACGCTATAAATCTATTTTTCTCAACATGTTCCTGGAAAAACCACATAACTCCACTTTTTTTCTCTTTTTTTTAGAATAACTCCCGGAAAAACCATCCAATTCCTTTTATATCTAATATCTTGAATAAAACTCCACTTGACCACTTTTTCAATTGAATATTTTCGGAATAAACTATATAACTATATTGAGATACGTTTTAGTGCAATTTCTGTAGCCAGTAGCTGCATATATCAACAATATATACCATAGGCCTTTACACAGTCAATACCTATAGAGACGTTCATTGACACGGCTAGTATATGATAGTATATTGGTCATTGAATTCTTTGTGAATAATGAAGAATAAAAAAAGTTACCGGAGAAACAATATCATTTCCATTGAGACTGGAAAAACCATATAAGTGAAAGTCGTTTTCTAAGATATGAACCCTATTTGGTCTAGTTAGTAAGGTAATAAATATATTATTTAGATTAGTATTCATAGATGTAGTGTTGCATTTAATCTCATTTGTCTTGATTTAAAACACCGATGCGAAACTAAAATCTCGATTTACTCGAAATCATGAAAAATGGAGATATGTGGTTATTGCTGGAAGCCACAGATATAAATATAAATTCTGAGACAGTATATTCATGATCGGCGACCCGTAAAAAACTATAAATGAATTCTAATCACTTTCTATAAAATAGTATACTCTTCTCTAAGCGCGCTTAGCGCACCATAACTTTTTCGCAAAACTTTACACCATCTTTGTTTTCGTAACAAAGCAACCCATTGCTTCTATCAACCAAATCACGAATAAATTGGCTTCACAACAAATCCATCATTTTTTTTTAAAATAGGAAAATGAAATAATAATAATAATATATATGTATGTACAGTGGAACACGATTAATACGAACACGCTTAACACAAAAGTTCGGTTAACTCGTACAAACCTAATGGTCCCAATTCATTATAATACTTTCCCATGTATTTGGTTTCTGTTAACACGAACTCGAGCATGAACTGCAAATCGCTTAACACGAATATCAGTCAGTCGTACGTCAATATTCAAGCAAGCAACATGACGGCTGTTACACCTTCACGAAAACGTAAACAATCAGCGCTATCACTTGAAACGAAAGTACATTTAATTAATGCTGTCGTCGAAGGCAGTAAAACAAAAACTCAAATCTGTCAAGATGTTGGTGTTCCAAAATCAACATTATCTACCATCTTAAAAAATAGAGAAAAAATTCTAAAAGATAATGAAAAAAGTAAAAATAGGAAAAAAGTATAACTTAGGTTTCGCTTTTCAGGGTAAAAAGTGACCGTTTTAGCTAAGATGGGAATAAAGCTCTTCTTTCACTGACAACTGGTCAAAAATACATTATTTATTTTTTAATGCTTTTTTGTTTATGTTCATTTTTCAGTTTTGGTAATCCAGTTTTTTTACGTTTTTTCAGTGATAGGGTTAATAAAATTAATTTAGTTAAAATGAAACAGGAATAGTATCTATTTTTCCCATTTTCAAATTTTGGATTGGCTATTTTTGTTCTTTTGTTCTACAACTAAACTCGCATTTTTTGAAAAAATGATATCTCGGTAACTTAAGATTTTTTCGTCAGTGTATGATGCAAGATTTGAGAAATTGGAAGTGAAAACTGGTTTCTAGTGCCTCATTTACACACACACACACACACACACACACACACACACATACACACACACACACACATATATATCACATCATATGATGGCAAATGTCCCCATATGTGGAACATGGGGAAATTAGAAAATACGTACAGAAATAACTGGAAATCTAATCACTATATTCTGGACCATTTTCATATGTGCATACATCTGCCTAACGCAATCTCTCCGGGAAATATCAAAGCGATCGAACTATATATTTTCACTAAAAATAACGCGAAACAGAGTAAATCAGCTATTTTTTTCATAAGTTTTCCCGAGTTGTATAAATTAAAATCAGCAAATTAATTAACAGTAGGTCTCAATTTAGACCTACACTTGCACGCACGCCCATCACATAAACATTTTCCAAATAGACTTCTAACGAACGTTTTCAGAAAATCTTTTTTATCTTATCACAAAGCTATATCTCTAAGAGAAAGTCAACCTCTCTAACACCTTTACGACCGATATAACCTGCTCTGCTCTCGTTGATCCCCTCACACTGCATGGCGCCTATGGCATTACTCGCCCTCGGCGCCTGTCGAGTCTCTGCACGCATCATCACACGCGCGTTGAATCAAACTCCATCGCCCGGTTTATCCCTCTACATCTTTCCTCCCCCAGCGCGCGCAGACCTCCCTATACCTCGTTATATTCGCGCATATCGCTCAACGTAATCCAAAGCGAAGATTAAGTCCTCAGCGCGCGCGCTGGCGACAGATTTCACGCGAGGGGGAGGGGGCCAGCAGCCATTAACGCGCAGCGGCACTCGATATAAACGCCGAACGCGGACTTTATGGGGGCCTCCGTCGTCGGCTCGTATTACCGGCATTAGCATGGTCAGCCGATAAATTACGGCTCCGGGAATTCTTCGGGGATATTGCGTAGGCTGTACATATATATGCTCGCACTGCGCTGTTTGTACAGTGCACGCAAATAGCCGCTTAATGGACGGGGCGTATATGTCTATGCGAAGCGATAACGAGCTTTGGTGTATTTTTGGGCGAAAAGTTAGCTTAGAAAGTGCCGATACGGAATCATTGATTACGCAAGACTTTGGTGGAATTTTCGTGAGGAATTTAGGAGAGTTTTACCGGACTCACACGTATATAAAACACTGTGTGTGCGGCAACTCGTCGATAATTTAAGCATTATGCCCGCATCCAGCCGTATCATATCTGTTTCACTCTCCAAACACCCCTAAAACTCGGCGTTTACGTCCCCGAGAACTCAATCGCAAGCGGAAGACGTACACATCACACACACACGCGCGCGCGTGCGCACGAGCGAGGAGCTCACGTTTCCTGCGGACTTTTAAGTATATAGTGGCGTTTAATCTGCGGGAGCGACGCGCGCTGTTATTAGTGCATGACGCGACATCTCTCGTATATCCACGATTTTACGCCCGATGTTAAGTAATCACTTGAAGTAATACTGAAACACGCCGCGGTTTCACGTGTTTTTATCGAGAAATTTTTTATTTTACGACGAGTGGGTCCTGAATAACGGGGTGCGGAAAAAGTTGGAGTGGTGCGGCAGACTGAATTTGATCGTTATTACTTGAAACGTACATTTTTCAAGTAGATGATGCAAAGTGTTATTAAAAATAATTTACTAGGGTGACTACACCAGTATTGGAACACTCGCCGGTGAATGAACATTTTGTGTATCAAATATAATCATATTTTTGAAATCTTTGCGAAATTTCCTTTCATTTTATATATTATACATGCTATGAAATGAATTGCCTTGGAAGAAAACAATCATTAAATTTGCGATATCGTGATGAGAATTAGATATGCACCATTCGCTCTCATAATTCATGCATATTACAGAAAAATTCATATTAATAAATAGAAAACCCAGTTTCATTTTTGTTCCAAGATTTCCTACGACGTATCACCGTCATTTCTCGAAAATCACTTCTATATCTTAATCTCATCGCCCAATCTCAGATCCCATCGAGACAACGTTAGTCTATCAAGTGAAAAAGTGTCACCAAAAAACCATCGAATAATTCAGCCCTAACGAGCTTCGAACGTCCCGCAGTCTCCGCCGGCTACATATTCCATCGCACGTGCGAAAGTCTCCCTCCCTCTCTCTCTCTCTCTCTCTCTCTCTCTCTCTCTCTCTCTCTCTCTCTCTCTCTCTCTCTCTCTCTCTCTCTCTCTCTCTCTCTCTCTCTCTCTCTCTCTCTCTCTCTCTCTCTCTCTCTCTCTCTCTCTCTCTCTCTCTCTCTCTCTCTCTCTCTCTCTCTCTCTCTCTCTCTCTCTCTCTCTCTCTCTCTCTCTCTCTCTCTCTCTCTCTCTCTCTCTCTCTCTCTCTCTCTCTCTCTCTCTCTCTCTCTCTCTCTCTCTCTCTCTCTCTCTCTCTCTCTCTCTCTCTCTCTCTCTCTCTCTCTCTCTCTCTCTCTCTCTCTCTCTCTCTCTCTCTCTCTCTCTCTCTCTCTCTCTCTTTATACATATGACGGACGAATACATACGCTCGCGCAGCCAAGTATGTGTATACCTGAGCCGACAACGACCATATGCGCGGCAGATGCGCGGTCGCGCGTGCGTTAATAAGGAACCCGATATTATACATCGGCCCCACGCCCTCTCTCTCGCTCTCTCTCTGTCTCTCTCTCCCTGTGTACTGTTGCTTTCTCTCTCTTTTTCGAGGTCATTCTCACTGGTCAACAGCGGGCCACGGAGTCGTCGTGTAGCACGTGTGTGAAAACAGGCTTTTGGTCGGCGGCGCGCGATTGAGAAAATCGGGAGGAGGAATGCCGTGATTAATTAACAAGTAACTGTAACTCTCGGGTCCGGCTAGTCAGGGTGATGCGAGGCGGTTTGTCACCTGTGCGAATGTTCTCCTGTTACGTATGATTTGGATCAGCGAGGTGACGTTGGCCGCGTGCGTAAGGATTTTTCCGTGCGGCCTAGGTTTAATTAATGTCTTAATTATGTTTTGATTCGACTTATACGCCGGCAAACTTTATAGTAAAATGTCTAGGTCGTGAATAATATTCATGGCATAATGAACTATAAGAAATTTTTCATTCTCTATATCCGAAATCTTTGTTTCCTATGCGCAAGTAATGCATGTTTAAAGTCGTAAGTGTAGAAGAAACAAGGTGAGCTATAATTTGTTATCGAATAAATTATCTGAGTATATGTAAAATCTTATCTGAAATCTCGAAAAGAGAAATTAAAATTTTTAATTCATTCGAAGAAAAACTATCTCAGTTATCCGTGACCACATGTATATCTTAACATCGGATCTACTAATCTCAATCTGACGGGGATAAATTTTTCTTCTCGCCTGAGGACATAAGCAGAACTCTATCTCACGTTCGAAATGCACATGCAGCCTTAAATATTTCATAAATATCTTTTATACATATGTATAGTGATTATAAAAATATAATTCGTGAATTAACAAATTTAAAAGGTATAATTTTATAAACATTATTATAATATTTTATTAGTATAATAGAGCAGAATCAAAATCCATTAGTGAGATATATGCAACTGTTATTGTTGATCCGCGTGTATAAAAACCGATTTCGACGCGGCAACTATTCAATCACCTCGAGTGGTTCATGCAATCAGAGTGTAATTCATCGAAATAGAAAAGGTATCAGAGTGTATAAAGAAAAGTGTGGTTGTCCGTAAGGGATTATATGATAAAGGTAAAGATTTGTTGGAAGAAAACGCCGATATCCAATTGCCTCTCTAAGCGAATTTGATGATAAAATCGAATCTTTCTTTCCGATCCAATAGAATTATGCTTTGTCCTCATCCTCCATTGCAACGCAACTTCTACAAGGAAATCTTACTCTAGATTTATAAAAGTTTATGGTTTCTATAATAATTCTATTTTAAAAAACTTATCGTTTATAAACCTTCTGGTCTAATCGATTTGTCAAAATTCGAGCTGCTCTAAAGCTGAAATTATAATTAAATTGCAAAATAAAATAAAGAATAGACAATAAATCTTCGTATCAAATCCTCATGCGTCTCAATCCAGCTATCAATAAACGATATTTACTAAACGGTCCCGAATCCTGCATTAAACTTTTTTTTTCGGCTACGATGATTTACGGCCAACGCCATCAACTTACCCCCACCCCGTCTGAAAAAACCACCCAACCCTATTAATTCCCTACTCTCCAACTCCCACTACACACACACACACACACACACACACACACATATCGAGCTCAACGAAATTTCCTATTACTTCGCCTCTCGAGACTGCCCCTCCTCCCTCTAAAAGCATATCAACATCCAGTATTCAAGCCCGCACCTTCGCCCTCCAAACTTTAAATCATTCCAATAGTAGCAGCAGCGGCTCCCTATCTCTCTCGCTGTATACGCGCGCCTGCTAAAAAAGTTCGAATTCCCAGCAGAGGCTCGCGAGGGAGGGAGAGAGGGAAGCACTACAAGTTCGAGCTCGGTGATTTGAGGCTATACCCACACATACACATTTACGACGACGCACGCGTACACAGCAGACTCGAATTAAGATCCGATAACATCCAAGTTCCACACGCATGGCTGAGCTGCGCGATTTCTTCTTTCTACATGTGTGTGTGGTGTGTGCGCGATGAGAGCACCGCACGGCTGAGAGATCGGGATCGGGTATCCCGCTAGGTTGGCGTTAAAACTCCGCGTTGCCGCTCAAGATGTGTGTGTGTGTGTGTGTATATATAAGAGTATATATAAAATATGATATAAAAGAGCATCGTTTTTTAGAATTCTGCAAGGGTGAGGTGCATTGGAAACTTCAACATGCCAGGCGTCCGCTATAGGTTGCGGATAGCGTGACACGGGATGCGCAAAATTCGAGCAAGCAGGTTGGAAGTATTATAGGCATAGGGTTGGATTAATGAAAAATAGCTTCATGTTACTACTATATAAAAGAATTTCTGTTATTCAATTAGTTTGATAGTACGGAGTTCATCTCTTTTCGTGATGTGTTCATTAAATACGTGCGCATACTTAATAACATTTAGTTTATTGTTCTTATTACCTTAACACTAGTATTTCTTAAGAAAAACTAGAGTTGTTAGATTCTTAAGACACGCTATGTTTATGATAATAATTTTTCTTTCTCACTGCAGTGGAAACAAAATAACGCTTACTTTACCCCGGCAGTGAAATCTTTTGAGCCCAGTAAACAATGTATCTTACCGACAACGCGGAATATTTCATATAATAAGTACAATATAACACATAATTGGTTGAAAGAACATTGTTTGCAAGATAATAATGTTTTTTGACGTATAGTAGTTTTCCCAATAATACAGTAGACAAATTCATATAATTTTAATGAAAATATATATTTAATTCTGTATTCAAATATACAAAATTAATCTTACATAATAAGCACATGTTTTTTCCTTTATTTTTCGTCGTTTGTGGAATACAAAATAAGTCAAATGGTGAATACGTGGAAATACAAAAATTATAAAATTCACAACAAAAGATTAATAAATGCGGAAAAGAATAAATAATTCCTAATTAACAAATCTTGTGATACGATAATTAAATGCACAGTTTAGGAATTTCAAGACAAAACTTGTTTTTCTGACTTATAGAGTTGACGATAGGAGACTGTCTTAATTGGTCGCCTAATTAACAGATTCCATTCCAGAATATGAAATAGAAATAAGAAGTACCTCACTAATACGCTATGCGTAATTATTGCATAGTACAAAACTTTCAATTAACGAAGGAACGCGTTAATTAATTCTATTTATTTCATTATTTTCATTAAAACATTCTGTGATCTATAGCGATCTATAGATATACTAGAACGAATTTTAATTATTTTGGTAACTCTGTATTTTTGTTTTGTACTTAAAGTAATTTTAATATATTATTGTGTGTATGCTGTTTCATATTTAATAAATAAATTTAAACAAACAAAAAATTCTAAACTTTTTTTTAAGAACTGTGGCCGATAATGTAACGTGCACTTCGCTGAAGTAATTAATGTACTGAAGATTTATTAAAAGGGTATTGATTTTACTGTAAGTTTATTTAACTTTATTTTAAAGGTAAATAAAACCGTATAAGTACTTACATACATCACTCTAGAGGAAAGAAACATGCATATTTAGAAATAAATTATTCATTGTGTCAAACGAAATGAATAACGTCATCGTATCTTATCTTATAAAAACCATTGCGATATAATATCGAATTGAAGATGTTGTTATACGTGTTTCTTGACCCAATTCTAGCCAACGCAAGTGGCTAATTTCATATTTTGCTTAAATATCGAGCGAAGGATGCTTTATTAATCTCTTGTCCTATTTGTAAAAAAGACCCACAGCTACAAATGTCTTTTTAATAAGCTTTGATTATCCTAATATTATCAATAAATAAAGCTAAATTCATATTATTTATTGGTTTTTAATTTTAAAATAAGATTAAATTCCGATGAAAAACAAAACTACAGGTGCACACCGCGCACGCGAAATTCGCCTGTTGAAATAAAATAAATAATAATAATCGTAAAAATAATATAAATATAAATAGTAATAATAAAATAATGATGATCGTAAAACACGTAGCGCTAGCTTTCATTGTTTTTTAACCTTCTTTTTTTATTCATTAAAGTAATAAGATTTCGGATTCAATAGTATGTACTTAATCACGGTAATGAAGAAATGAAATATTTTTCATTTCAAAATTAGAAAATTGAATATTTCGTATTATCATTATGAAAACTTCAGTGGGCGCTATGGCATTACGCATCTCGTTTTCGAGATAAGGTGTAGGCAAAAGACTATAATTTTTCCCACGTGATTTCAATAGAGCGCTAATAGAAAAGATTTATATCTCGCGCATACAAGTACTAGAAAATACCTGTCTCGCGCGTAACGATCGTTAGAAAGGCTGCGGCTTATTTTAAATGACTTTTTCTGTTAAAAATCCCTCGGGGAGTATCACTTTAACTCTAATCTCGAACAACGGTAATGATCAGGCGTATAACTCTTGCCAAACGTGCTTGAAAATCCTTTTTATGAACCATCAAAATCACTCCATCTTACATAACTCATGCATAAGTATTCGCTGAAGAATTACGGTTTAACCAGAAGATAACAGGGGTTTTGCTGCTGTTTCAAAACCCATCTCTTACTGCTTAACAAGATGTAAGTATGTGTGTGTATGTGCAATTCTGATGGAAGTGGCGACAAATCCCGAAATCACGATTTGAAACATTTTTTTCGAGCACACCTTCGGAGCCCGGTTTTTCTTCTTCATTATAGCATATAGAATGAAGATCCGCCGCTGTACAGCGGAATCAAGTGGACTACTTTTTCTAGAGCAATTTATAGCTTGATCTGTCGTTTGCGTTTTCAGTGATTTTGAGCGAAATATTGATCGTAACGAACAACGCGTTTGAAGTCAAATACTGTTGTATGCAGCTCATTAATTCAAGTTTTTATGCAATATTAAAGCATTTTCGTGACAGAAAATAATAATTAGTAATGTTTTAAATTGTTAATTAAATTATAATTCGTTATTTAATTTTTTGAAATGTTTTTTTTTTTTCATTTAAAATTAAAAACTATAATGATGGACGATTTGGTTATCTACTTGAACTAATAATTATGACATTTTGCTACTAAAAGATTAAACAATATTTAATACTAAATAACTTTTATTAAATCAAGATTCATAAATCCTACAGTTTTTCGCTGTTGCATTCACAAACTCCATTGTTTTGTCACTAAACTGATATATCGTATTTTTTCTATTTTTACCTTTTTTTCTAATAATAATAGGCTTTTCTATTTGACACAAAATTTGAGTTGTATATACTTCCTGTACATCATCAACAAGTGGTAATTTAAAAAAGTGACCCGTATACTCTAAAAATCTTGTTTTTATCAGCTTGCTTTCAATTTTTAATATTATCCCTGGATAACAAATTTTATTATACATGACAACAATCCAATCACCTTCGCTATAATCTTTTTTTTCAGATTCTTTGTGTGATTCATACGTTATTTTACTATTTTTTAAACTATAATGAATGCAATTTTTGGTTTTACATTCGCAACAGAAATAACGAAATGCTAGAGAGTCTTTCTTATCTACCCAAAAAACTTGATGAGCAAGTGTTGTATTTTTAATAGCTGTTAAATCGAGGGGGTTATCTTGTCTACATTTTCTATATCGCTTTCCAAAATTAAAAAGGATTTCGCTTTGCAATTATCATTATTAATGATATCATGGATGTCTTTGGCACTAAGGATATCCTTGCCGAGCATGACCCTCCTATCGCATGATTTCACGGTACCGCCTACAGCATCGGCTATGCTCTTACCATGTCCAACTCCCGTAAAATTCCAAAATGCTTGTTTTAAATTCATTTTGTTACAATAATAATTAAATAAGAAAAAGTTCTTTTTATTTTTATATTGGTTGCTAGATCCATCACTTTGGAAGTGGATTGAGTTCAAATTTGGTACGTCTTCTTCTATGTACGTAAGCACTGGCTCAAGAAGAGTCCAAGCCGCAGCTGCATCGTACCTCAAGCAATCCGAAGCGGAAATAAACGAGATGCATTGAAGACCAGTAACATTATCTTGTAAATAAATGCTCCTGTTTGAAGCGATGCTTTTTTTAGAGGCTCCGAAGTGAATGCTCTGAATTTATTGATTATATTTTAAATTGTAATTTTGTCAAAATTCGATTACAATAAAAATCTCGTTTTCATTTAGATTATTTTTTATTTGCGCGATCACTTTGCTCTGATGTACTGTAAACACATGTTTTAAATATACAGATATTTTTGAATTTAACAAATCGATTAATTCGGATACTCTACAATGATACTTCTTTTTAAAAAATATTTGGATCTTATAATTTGCACCTTTAGCACCTTCTCGATCAACTTTCTCAGTCACCCATTGACTGTAATAAGTTTTCTCTTCTAATAAATTATCATTACATGTTACTTTTGTATTTGCGCATCGGTTACATTCTCTAAACATACACTCTTTTTTTGTTGTATCACAACAAGCAAACTTTCTAAATTCATCTGAACTTTTGAATTTGATAACTTTCAAGAGATATAATCTGTCAGTTATTAATTGAAAATTTGCGTGTTGCTTACATAGGCAAGTATCGCGGTTACTCATATTTCGAGGTACAACCCAAAAAGGTTTAAGATGATAGAAAGTTGCTTTGGATATTTTATTCCCGGATACCGTACAATATTTTTGAGATAAAATCTCCACCGTGTCTGTCAAATAGCGTTTTCGTTTTCTCAATTTATTTTTTTTTTGAGAAAATCACTTCTACCTGGTGCGAATACAGAATTGTCATCTTGCTCAAAAAAAGATTGTACGCTCTTTTTAGTATTATGAGAATGAATTATTTTATTATTAGAGACTTTTTTAAACGGTTTCTTACAAATAATTTGTCATTCTTGAGATATACTGTGCTATTAGAAGTGTGAGACGTATTCGTGCGAGATGTAACTTTGTGGAATTTTACGAGTAACATCTTGTTTTTCTGTTAACGAAGAATACATTTTTTTGTACAGATTACTCATAAGTATTTGGTAGTGCTTAAGTTTTCGCGTTTGATTATTATACTGTTTTTTTAAATGTGAAAATTTTTTTTTCAATTTGTCGTGAATGAGCCGTAAACGATTATATTTTATTCTTTCTTTTTTTAAACGTTGTTCTAACCTTGTTTTCTCTCTTCTTAATTGTATTTCATATTTTCTTGTTAATTTAATATTTTTACATTTGCTACATTCTTTATCAGTACTATCATAAAGCATCATAAGTTCCTTACTTGTGTTTCTTGGCACTTCTACAGTTTTAGATATTTGTTGTATTTCGATTTGAATGTTATTTATTCTATTCGAATCCTCAACATTATTACGATTCGTGAACGCAGGGGTAACCGCATTTTCTAATTCGAAATTTCTATCATTTCATCATAGAAGTAATCTATTTTACTAACTTAACTAATCGTTGCTTTTTGCTCAAGTTATATTCAATTGAAGGTTGTAATCTTTTAAGCCTTTTTGCTTTTTCTCTTTCTCGCTTAAGGCGAACTAGCTCATTTTTTTACTTACTTCCATTTCGACTATGTATAAATATTAATATAAGTTTAAGTATTACGCATAAGTCGTTTTTACGTGTGACTAACTGACTCTGCCCGCTCTCACGTTGATTGTTGAGCGAAGAAACATTCAAAGGCATTCGAATACAGGAAGCGTTAGCGCATCTACTTTACCAGCTTAGTTGATAAAGTAGATCAATATGCTACTTACACTGCCGAGTTATTGATTTTCCCTGATGTGATACCCACATTATTACTCAATTCTGGGTTCTCGTTTTACTCCTTCAATTTTAAACTTTTTGAAAATAACTCTTTGACACCTTTTTAGTTTAATAAAGAACTATAACGTATCAAAGAGTTTTTTCCTTAAAATTAAAAATTGAATGAGAAAAACGGGAATCCAATTTTGAGTAATAGCGTGGGTATCGCATCTCCTTAAAGACGAGTACTTTCCATCTCCAATTGAGGATGATAGATAAAAAGTATTTAAAATGCAAAGTGTCAAATAGAAAAGCCTATTATTATTATTAGAAAAAAAGGAAAAAATAGAAAAAAACGATAAATTAAACAATGGAGTTTGTGAATGCAGCAGCGAAAAATTGTAGAATTTATGAATCTTGATTTAATAAAAGTTATTTAGTATTAAATATTGTTTAATTTTTTAGTAGTAAATTGTCATAATTATTAGTTAAAGTAGATAACCAAATCGTCCATCATTATAGCTTTTAATTTTAAATGAAAAAAAAACTTATTTCATAATAATAAATAACGAATTATAATTTAATTAACAATTTAAAATATTACTAATTATTATTTTCTATCACGAAAATGCTTTAATATTGCATAAAAACTTGAATTAATGAGCTGCATACAACAGTATTTGATTTCAAACGCATTGTTGGTTACGATCAATATTTCGCTTAAAATCACTGAAAACGCAAACGACAGTTAGTTATAAATTGCTGTAGAAAAAGTAGTCCACTTAATGGACACTGTACAGCGACGAATCTTCATTCTATATGCTATAATAAAGAAGAAAAATCGGGCCCCGAAGGTGTGTGCTCGAAACAAATTTTTCAAATCGTGATTTCGGGTTTTGTCGCCACTTTCATCAGAATTGCACGTATATACGCGCACACACTCAACCCGCAACATTTACAAATATTTTTTTGAAACTCCGTGCGAGAAGTTCGATTTCTCGCACGCTGCGTTAAACGATGCGTGCAAAAATCTCACTTCTCGCACGTCGTATCAAAAAATACGGTTCGACACTTGTGTGAGAAGTTGATTTTCTCCTCGTGTGACCTTTTCACCCTCGCTTCGCTCGGGTGCAAACAGTCACACGAAGGGAAAATCAAATCCTCACACTAGTATCGAAATGTACTATTACACGAATCATTCCATTTTCTCCCAGCGCATCTCTCACCAACGATGACACATTTTGATTTGACTCCTCGGAAAAGCGAAAAAACAACCAACCCCACCCGTTCAATTGCAATCTCTCTCTCTCTCTCTCTCTCTCTCTCTCTCTCTCTCTCTCTCTCTCTCTCTCTCTCTCTCTCTCTCTCTCTCTCTCTCTCTCTCTCTCTCTCTCTCTCTCTCTCTCCAACTGCCTACACGCACGCGCGGTATTTCGAATCCCTGTTTCCGTGAGGTCACGAAAATCACGGTGATAAACCAGAGTGCACCACCTAACTGTACACCTCTATACACGCGTGTATACTACTTTCATATACCTCGTTCGCTCTCGGCCGTGCGCGCAGGAAGCCGCGCGATCACTCTCAAAGCCCCAGAGCGAGAAAAAAGAGTGATCCAACTCGTTCATCCTTATACACTCGCTCCTAGCTCGCTGAAATATTAAGTCTACGTCCGATCCTTATAGCCATCCTGGCTAACGGCTCGACTTCCGCGCCGCGCATTATACAGTGCATCTATCCACGCGCGTATATATACATGTACATATCTTATATCAGATGCTCCGCGCGCGAATGCGCGACAAAACGGTAAACGAGGACGGGGCCCTTGTTAAGTGGGAATTGTTAATCCGGCGCACGCATCCGTCCTTTTGTGTATGTGAGTGTGTGTGCGAAAGAGAGAGAGAGAGAGAGAGAGAGAGAGAGAGAGAGAGAGAGAGAGAGAGAGAGATGCATAGGCGCGCAGCATTCTCGAGGATGGTGAAAGGGTTTAAGTATGAGAGAAAGAGTGGAAAGTCGAACGGAAGACAAGCCCGCGGGGAGTTTTCACGCACCGCGCTGTAGAGAGATATTTTTTGTTTACTCGCAGCGGTGTGCGAATAACGCATCACTTGCGTATACGCAAGTTTCAGTGGGAGGGAAGAGAGAGAGAGAGAGAGAGAGAGAGAGAGAGAGAGAGAGAGAGAGAGAGAGAGAGAGAGAGAGAGAGAGAGAGAGAGAGAGAGAGAGAGAGAGAGAGAGAGAGAGAGAGTGGAGATCGAAAGAACAAGAAAAGGGATAGTGATTTTTTGAGGTGATTGCAATGTAGGAGGTGGTTTTAATATTGGATAGGTTAGAGTGATGAAATTATAGAGGTTTATGTAATAAGGGTGACGGTTTTTCGTTTCATCTTGTGTTCAAATCGGATATTCTTTGAAGTTAAGTATAATATGTTTGTCATATTCTTCATTTTCGTTACATATTATCAGTTATGCAACTAAAAGAAATTCATCATTTAGTAAAAATTTTCTTGAAACTCATAAATACTTATTTTATTTATGTGAATTTTATTTATGTTTATAGTGTTACGAATGAGCTATTGCAACTTTTAACAATAAAAAGTGAGGGACCCGGGCTTGAACCAGGGCCACCGAGCAAGAGACCTAATACCAACTATAGTCACGGCCGTCACCGCTCGGCTTTCTGCTAATTATCGTCATATTGTAATTGTACTCCTTGCCTCTTCTTATTCTGCGAATTCGTACAGATATCCATCCGTATAACAATATACAATAAGATTTAATTGGATACAATACATTTATTTCCATATCAGAAACTTGATCAGTTGTCTCCATTTGCTTGAGTTTGAGGTGATATAGTTGTCTCCATTTGCTTGAGTTTGAAGACAATTTACTCATACATAAAATCAATCTTCAGACAATCGTCCGACTAAAAAGATTATCGAATATTATTTCAGTTCAATATATATCTGTCTAAATAGCAAATATCTGTGGCTTCCAGGAATAACGACTTAACTGATTTTTTATCAAAATTGAGTTAGCATCAGAATTTATACCTTCTAACTACCCTTTTTCATGTAGACTTGGTCCGGAAATCTGAAACGCGTTCAAAGAGCAAATATCAGCTAAGTACATAACCATTTAACTGCACATGTGCCCGGAAAAACCACTTAACTGAATATTTATATTTAATTAAAAGCACCGTTTTGAGGTTAATACTATACAATAAACAGATTATGACATACCTATTTTTATAGCAACAAAGATCAACGGCAATATATAATAGAAGGTAACATAACAGCTTTGATTGCCAGGCGATGGGGCGAGTGTACATAAACAGTAACCGAGTAACGTTCGGTATTCGGTTTACCGAATTCCGTTGACTTCACGCACATTCCATTGGGAGGCGCATGCGTGGGAATAAATGTTTAAAAAAGAATTCGTATTCTACGTTTTAAGTGTAGAAATAACTATGTTATTCATCTTATTTGAACAATTTCCCTAAACCACTTAACTGTACAGTTACCGGAATAACGACTTAACTGCATTGCTTTGTTTGTTTATACAAAGAACAAAAATGTATTCTAGCAGCTGATAGTGGGGTCCGAAAGATATTCGATACCTTTGTAAATGTCTAAATTGTTATGACTCATCTCGCGCATTTCGATCTTACATATGAAGTGTCATGACAGAACGTATTATACGCTACCAGTTAGCTTGTATCTTGAGTGGCGTTCGTTATAATGATTAGCTTTCTCATTCAAGCGCTATGTTTATTGCACGTAACACTGCTTTCGCCGAGGCTCGCACGCTACTTGTATACACTTCCTTTGACATTTTTCATCAAAATTTCGGATAGTAGGCATAAAGCTGGCATTACTTAAGTCTCCGGTAGTTTCTGCCTGACAGTCAACAGTAAAGAGATTTTTTGCACGTTCACCAATTCTTAATAATTGATTTTGTTTAGCTAAATTATAATAGAAAAGCATATTACAATTATAATTAACTTATGTAAATCGTATATAAGCTATGTGAAGTTTATTTATTTGCGTGCAAATATTCTTTGCATCTTCTAACCTCAGGAAAACATGCGACTGTTATGTTTACGTTTACGAAGGACTCAGGCAAAAACGGCCTGAGAGTCCAGCATTCGATGCTTGGCTACATGGACTTAACCTTAGCGGATAAAAATAAGGTTATGTTTATGGAATTTTTCTCTCCATGTACCACACGCACCTGTCCCCGCACATCCGCAAAATCACCCTCGCGCCTTTAATCCGTACAAAATCGGCGTGGCGCGGCGCGAGCGGAAGCCTCTCTGTCATTGTATGTTAATTGCTCGCAACACGTGCGCGACAACGACGAAGCCCGATATATAGGAAGAAGAAGGAGAAAGCCGCGGAGAGAGGTAGAAGACAGAGAGAGAGAGAGAGAGAGAGAGAGAGAGTCTATCGGTAACACCTGTCTGAATCTCGGGTAACGAGGCCCCGCCATCGCAGCCAGCGGCATCACCCCCTCACAGTGTATAGGTATATATACCGACGTATACGAAAATAAAGGCGAAGCCTTGTGCAGCGAGGACGTATTCACGTTGATTTTAGCAACCTTGTGAATTCGCGCGATGACTTTTAAGGTAGTTAACTTTTAAGTTAGTTATATTCCAAGATGCAGGGCTTGAAGAAAATAATTTTTATTTTACTTACATACGATCTGATAATCTGATGAATTATGTAAATGTTAAGCTAGGGGGGCCGTACCGCGCCAAACGCCCCGTCTATGCATTAACTTCGTTTTATATACCTATAAGGCACGACCACTACTACCCAGAAAAACTTTATATCTTCACCATTGCAAAAACTGTTACATCTTAAAAAATCATTTTTGTAGGTCTAGTTCGTTAGAAATTGATTATACAAAAAAATATCAAAGAAGAAAAAGTTTTGTTTTAATATTATCTATAGCCGAATCCATCTCAAATCAGGTGGTCCGCGTATGCTGTCACCGATCATTTTGAAATTAAAGTATTTATGTTCTTATCTAAAAGTTATTTGACACGTATTTTTTTTTTCATAAAAATTTCATACGTTCAGCGATGCCGAAAAATTCTGAAAAAATTCTTAAAAAAAATATTTTCAATGTCATTTTCAAACTGCTACTGTTTCACCAGTTTTTTAAACTTTTAAGCGTGTTAACACATAATTTCACTCAATTTTGAGCCCTGTTTCACGTCTTTTATGTTATTTTCAAAAATAATAAAAAATGCACGAGTTATGCACTTTTTAGAAAAATGCTAGAGGACGTAAATATCTATGTAGACGTATATCGTCGCGCGGTACGAAGAAAAGCCAACTTGGAAGTTACAGGCGAAGAAAAGCCAAAAACGCGTCTAAGACGAAGAAAAACCAGTTTGGGTCCTCTCAGACGAAGAAAAGCCAGTTTGCGCCCTCCCAGACGAAGAAAAGCCAGTTTGACTTCTCAAACGAAAGTAACATTTAGTTGGTATCTTATAGATAACTTTCAGATAATAAGATAAGATAAAGATAAAAAGATAGCCAAAAAGATTAAAAATCTTTTTAAAAAGATAAAAATCTTTTTAAAAAGATAAAAAGATGATCAGTCAAGATAATAAGATAACTAGTAATTGATTAGATGCAGTCAGTTAGGGGATTTTTCCTCCGCAGGAACGGCGCAAACTGGCTTTTTTCGTCTGAGACAAGTCAAACTGGCTTTTCTTCGTCTAGGAGGGCGCAAACTGGCTTTTCTTCGTCTAGGAGGACCCAAACTGGCTGTTCTTCGTCTTAGACGCGTTTTTGGCTTTTCTTCGCCTGTAACTTCCAAGTTGGCTTTTCTTCGTACCGTGCGACGATATGTGAGATTCACAGGATTTGCGCTGGGATAGTAATCACTAATGATACGTAATACACGTGTCTAATGATACGTGTACACGTGTCTACTTGTATGAGTTTATGTTATACTTATACATTTGTCCGCTAGCTGGCTATCGTTTGACTTAATATGTACCAAGAAAAGTTCGGTTTCTGCTATATATTACAGCTCTAGTATTTTTTGAAACTATAATTTTTTTGAAAATTATTACATATTTGCACGTTGCACCTTATCAACTCAACTACGATGTCTAAATATTACTCAACGTGTTATTCAAATCTGTTACAAATCTAGTTCAGTACATTTCAAACAACTTGAGGATCTTGCTGATCCATTGAAGCACCTCTATCCTGATTTACCTTTGACACCCTCTACATATCTGTGTAAAGATTGTTACAATCGTGCTTTAGAATTGGTGAGTAGCAGTAGCAATGAATTTACAACGGATAATGAAGTTTCCGACAACATAGTCGATAAAGATGAAGCTTTTTTACCAAGTAGTACTCTAGAATGCATCGAAGAATTTAATAATGATTAAGTACATCTTTCTTAGGTTCTGTATTGCCTCTCAAGAGGAAAAATCTTATACGTGAAAAATCAATTGAAAATTACGTAAAAAAGAAGAAAAAAAGTATACTTTCAACATTGTCAAAAAGAAATAAAAATTCTGACTTTGCTACGCTCATCCTTAACTAAAAATGAAATTTTATTCTTATTTCCAGACATGACAATATACATGATAGAAAGAGCGAAAAGTCTTGTACAAGAAAAAGGAGTTTATTCGGAACCAAAAGCATACACAGGCCATCCAATTGATAAAAGCACCAAAAAAATTGTTATGGAATATTATATAAATGACGATTTTAATTGTTCAAGGCAGAGCCCTAATAATAGTGAAGTTATTACCGTTAAAATAAATGATAAAAAAAAGAAGAAAGTTAAACGTTTTCTAACTCGAAATCTGAAAGCAACGTATATATAAAGCATTTAAAAATGATTATCCCAAATTGAGAATTGGTAAATCGAAGTTTTATAGTTTGCGACCAAAATATGTCTTACTTAGCCCCATCAAAGAAATTTGTCTCTGTATCTATTGCGCAAATTATGATTTATTTCTTACGAGCTTAATTAATTTCAGAGGGAGTAACGTTACAAAGTTGGATGAAATTCAGTCACAAATAATAAACGCAACAATGTGTTCTGAGTCATCTGATTTATGTTATTTGCAAGAATGTAAAATTTGTCCAGGCAGTAAAGTAAAAAATTACAACTTACTTGAAAGAAAATTGTTGGGATTCAATAAAAAAAATTACCATTGTATCAGACGGCGCCGCTAGCCACCTTAAAAATCGCTTTCAATTATATGAATTACAACGAGCACCGTATGATATGACATGGTTGTTCTCTGCTACTGGGCACGGCAAAAGAGCTGTAGATGGTGTGGATGGACTTATAAAGCATTATACTACTTCGCATAATCTTCGAGAACCCCATGAAGAATCCATTCAAAATGCTAATGATTTTGTAGAGCACGCTCAAAAATATACAGATGCAATTAAAATGATACATTTACAAGACGTTGATGTAGAAGAATTTAGAAAAGTAAAACATGTTGATTGGCTTATTACTCCTAAATATCATGGAATTCCAAAAACTCATTTATGGATTAAAGAAACATGTAATGATAAAGTAAATTATTTTACAGCAAAGATCGCTGATCGTTACTGAAGACCGCTTACTGAACTAAGAACAACGAAACAAAAAAACAAAGGTAGTTATAAAAATAAAAAATCTAAAAGACAAAAATAAAAAAATTAAGGTGATGTTATATACCGACATAATTTTAAAAAGAGTACATCTCATGAAAATACCAATAGAATCATCCACAAAAAATTCTGAGTATAGTATTTACATATACGGAGCGCCTGACAGACGTGTTTTTCCAAAAAAAATGATCAGAGTTTATTTAATTAAATAAAAACCGTACTGTCGGTAAGTAAGAATCTGCAATTGACCTATTTTTAAAACGAGCACAGCTAACGAAAATACTAATAGAATCGCTCAAAAAATTTTCTGAATATAGTGTTTACGTGTCCGGAGCGCCAGACAGTCGTCTTTTTCCAAATAAACGTTTGAATGTTGATTTAAAAAATATTGAAATCAGGGTATCACATCACCTTAAATACATCGAGCGTAAAACGTATAAATGCATACAAGTAGGTGCGTATATACGTGCACGGATTTTGTACATACTGCGTACCTGTGTATTACTTACGTACGCACAAAGATAAAAACTTTCATATTGACTGTTATATCATTGACTATATATTAAGCGTTAAACGTGAAAAATTTATTTGTGTATTATCTCATTAGTGATCGCTATCCCAGCGCAAATCCCGTGAATCTCACATACATATACGTCTAGATAAATATTTACGTCCTCTATCACATAAAAAAAAAATTTATCAAAAAAATTGGTTTTTCTAAAAAAATGCATTTTTCTGAAATGTGCATTTTTCAATCAAAAGTGCATAACTCGTGCATTTTTTATTTTATTTTTTTTAAATAACATAAAGAACGTGAAAGAGGGCTCAAAAATGAGTAAAATTATGTGTTACACGCTTAAAAGTTTAAAAAACTGGTGAAACAGTAGCAGTTTGAAAATGACATTAAAAACATTTTTTTCTAAGTAAGGATTTTTTCGGAATTTTTCGGCATCGCTGAACGCATGAAATTTTTATGCAACAAAAAAATTAAAAAATACGTGTCAAATAACTTTTGGACAAGAACATAAATACTTTAATTCCAAAATGTTTGGTGACATAGGCATACGCGGACCACCTGATTTGAAATGGATTCGGCCCTAAGTATCACTTTTGCATTTAACATTTTTGTGTAAAATTAAATCCTGCTAAGTTATAACCGAAAATCGACCATTTTAGGTATATTTCGGGATTAAAAATCGTGTTTACTGGTTTAGCTCATTAGCAATTGAGCAACCGGATAAGAAACGGACCTTAGCGCTCGAAAACGGTTTGAAGCCCCTCTTCACACTAGAATTTTCGAGACATAGCTCGAAGTCGGATTTTGATGATTGATTCTTGTAGAGAATTCAATAGCGCATCTTTTTTGTATTTAAAGAATGTCTCTAGTTGTTTTTGTTTTTGAGTTATTTAACAACAGTAATTTTTTCTTAATTAATTTCCACTTCAACCTGACCAATCTTTTATGTGTTTAAATATTATACTTTGAAATTTTAATACAACATTTTTTAATATATTTTACGAGTATTCGAATGTTTATATTAAAGCTTAAAAAATATTTCAGAGCCGTGTAATGAATTTTTGAAGAATTTTTTTTCGAAAATAGCAATGTATTCATTCAATGAACGAAGTTGAGTCACGTTTTCTCGACTTGAGAAGACTTATAGCGAGAAAGTTGTTCCTCTTGAATCAAAGAAGTTTTCTAAAAAAGTTTAAGACATCTAACGATTATCTAACAAAAGTAATAGTGATTTCAAAATTCCGAAAATGCTCCGATCGGCACTCGGTCGCGCCGGTGGGTTGTGTTCAAAGTTATGTGCATTTCAAAATTGCGAAAAATGACCAAAACTGATCAAAATTTTAAGAATTATGTGGATTCAGGCAAAATCTCTCATTTTTGCTTATTTTTCACGATTTTCAAATGCACATAATTTTGTACAGAACCGACCAATTTTAACGATCTTCAGCTTAAATTAAAGCTCTTTTCTTCTACTTCAATTACTTTTTTGTGGAATATTTGTTGGCAACTTTAACCCATTTCTTCCCAAGCGGGCATTTTATAGTCGATTGGTTTTTCATATTCAGGAAAATATTTAATTTTTGGTGAAAAATTTTTTAAGTCTGACCCCAGATTCGAAAAGAGCAGGTCTTTTTACTTCAGAATATGTTTTTCTCTAATATTATTTTGTTAGTTTTAGGGTTTTTAGAGACAAAAAACCAATCGACTATAAAATGGCCGCTTGGGAAGAAATGGATTAAGAACTTACTATTGGCATCAGTGACTACTTTTTGCCCATTTTTAATTTTTTTTTTACAACCATTTCACAGGACCATTTTTGAGTGTTCGAAAAGTTTCTCGTCTATTTTATAACCTAAAGTACGAGATAAAAAATTTTACAGCGGTGTTCCTCCAAATTTTTTTATAAGTACCCCTCTAACCTAAAAATCGCAACTTTGATATGATTTGTAAGCTCTCGTGGTACAAAATACTGTATGAAACATGTGTGTAAGGTGATTTTTACCGCATTCGACTTTTCTCACTCGATTCGCTCATGCGAAAAACATCTCATGTATAGTAAATCACCTTCCACACCAGCGTCATAATGTACTATTTTTATTAATTTTTTTAACTCTCTAACTGTGGATAATCTGTAGAAATCATCATATTGGTTTTGGTACAATTTTAATCAATCAAGCAGTATATAGGTACTTTGATGAATTTATTAAAATCAAACCTAAAATGATAAAAAATCATTAATGTTTAATATTAAGATTGGAATTGTTCAAAAGGGACTGCGTGCTCTCGAAAATTTCAATCTCTAATAAATCTTTCGATTAAAGGTACTTTAGGCAGCTCCAAAATAATCTTTCCAACGTCAAACAAAAAAGTTTTGATCTTTAAATCGATAATTTTCACTACCCCCTCAATGGCAACTCCGCTCGATCTCTCTCACGCATTCTCAAAAACAATGTCCCCATAAATCACGTATCCCGTGGTCCCTACACAATCGCTAATCTCTCCCCCACCGTATACACTTAATGAGTCGTAGCAACCAACCCGCACACATACATACCTCATCTCTATACTACCTCATAACACCCGTACCCACCTTAACACCGATATTCCATATTCCATCGCTTATATAAACACGCGAGACCACCTCCCATATAGGTAGTAACAGAGTGAAATCGGCGTTGCGGATAAAATATCGAGAAAATCCAAGCACACACACGCGTGAGAGTCACAGCAACAGCAGCAACTCCTGCCCTGTAAGCGCGCACAACCGGTTTTTGCGGATCGCACGCCAAAATGAATAAATAAGGTTTCCTTTCGCTCGCGTGCGTATACTACTACTCTCTCTCTCTCTCTCTCTCTCTCTCTCTCTCTCTCTCTCTCTCTCTCTCTCTCTCTCTCTCTCTCTCTCTCTCTCTCTCTCTCTCTCTCTCTCTCTCTCTCTCTCTCTCTCTCTCTCTCTCTCTCCCTCTCTCTCTCTCTCTCTCTCTCTCCCTCCCTCCCTCCCTTTCTCTCTCTCTCTCTCTCTCTCTCTCTCTCTCTCTCTCTCTCTGCATGTACTGCATGGTCAAAAACTGTTGTTGGTCGTCACTGCGATTGCGCGGTTGCCAAATTCACTTACGATTCCAATATCCGAACACACCCGCTATGAACAAGTATATATATATATATATATATATATATATATATATATATATATATATATATATATATATATATATATATATATATATATATATATATATATATATATATATATATATATATATATATATATATATATATATGCGACTTGTTCATAACGGGTGTGTTCGGATATTGGAATCGTAAGTGAATTTGGCAACCGCGCAATCGCAGTGACGACCAACAACAGTTTTTGACCATGCAGTACGTCCTGAAACGGTCAATAACGGGTTTTGACTACTGGAGCTGTGTTCCGTAAACTGTAAACAAAAATCAGCTGGTTAAGCACTCATGATTGACTTCATCTGAAAACCATCATCAAAAACCTACTGGTTAAGCGTTGATAATTAACTTGAAGAAAATTCGTTCGAATTCAAATAATGAATATTAATGAAGGTGCAGTAATAGAAGCTATATTGTTTCAATCTTCAAGTAGTTCAAGTAGTAGTGATAGTAGTATAGAAGATGAATTTGACTTGGTCCTGAATGAGGGTGAGCGTGCCAATCAAAATGAAAATAGAAGACCTCGAGTGCAGTTGTTTATTGAACATGTAATTTATGGGTACAATGAAAAAGAATTTCAAGAAAATTATAGGTGAATAACTTTCTGCTCATTAAAAAATTCTGTTATCTCATTGTAGTTGATAATGAAATCTTGTAAACTTTTTTAAATAAACTCAATTGTTTTGAATTAAATACTATTTTTCCAGAATGAAACGTACAACTTTTTATTACTTACTATCCCTAATCAGACCAGATTTAGAGGGACAAGCATTTGCATTTGGAAGAACGCCAATTTCTCCTGAAAAACAATTATTCATAGCATTATACGTACTTGGAACTTCAGACTCCTATAGGTATGCATAAATATTTATATTGTTTAAAATCTTTTAAATATTTATAATATTCTTACAGGTCAGTAACTACCAAGTTTGATGTTGGAAAAGCAACAGCTTGGCGTGCAGTTCACCGTGTAGTGAAAGCTATCTGTAATTACAGAAATTATTTTATTCATTGGCCTTCACAAAATGAGGCAATTTGTACTATGAATCGAATTGAAGCAAGATACGGATTCCCAAAAGTATTAGGAGCAGTCGATGGTACACACATTCAAATTCGTGCTCCAAAAAGAGATCCTCAAAGTTACATAAACCGGAAGAGTGTACATTCGATGCAATTACAGGTAAATTTACTATAATTATTTAGGTTAAGAATAATTATTTAGTCAGTTATTAAATAATTTAACATGTTTTTAGGTAATTTGTAATGATAAACTAGAGTTCATCCATTATTATGTTGGACTTCCTGGATCGGTACATGACATGAGAGTGTTTAAATACTCCAAGTACAACAACGATGTAATGCAGATTTTTTCCACAAAATAGTCATTTATTGGGAGATGCAGCATACAGTGTCCAGAACCATGTATTAGTACCATACAGTGATAATGGTCATTTAACTATAGAGCAAATCTACTTCAACAAAGTATTGTCACAATCAAGAATGATGATGGAACGCTCTATTGGACTTTTAAAATGTCGGTGGCGATATCTAATAGAAAAATTACCTATGAGGAGAACTGACCTAATTCCTTATTATGTTTTGTGTTGTTGTATACTACATAATATCTGCTTAAAGCAGGAAGATACTTTTGAGCATCCGGTAGTGATTCCGGACACTATTGACATGGATCCTGCAATTCTACTTGTAGATAACATTTCACAAGAACAGGGTGTAATTAAGAGGAACGCAATTTGCCATTTTTTAAATAGAAATGTAATATAAAACATCTTTTGAAATTGTAAATAGTAAATGTATAAAAAAAATTGACTATTTTTACTCTGATTGTAAACATTTTTAATAAAGAAAAAAATTAATGTTTGTAAACTGTTTATTTTACCAAAAAGTATACAAAATATTTTACTTATTATTTTACATATTGGAAGATAATGAGCATTTGAACAATATCGATACTTAAGCTACTTATACTAAATAATGTAACATAATAAATAATTTTTTTTATTATTCAAACTTGTACAAGTTTAATATGATCACATGTCTTTTTAGTTTATATATATTAAACTAATCATCACTATACACTTAAATGTGTAGAAACTAAATGAAAATACTGAAGTGCGTATCGATAAAAAAGTAAATAACATTCAATTACATTTTTAATACGATCAATAGTAATGAAAATACTGAAGTTCGTATCAATAATAAAAAAATAACATTTAAAATTAAATTTTTACTACAATCAATAGCTACTTTAACTTTAATAATCTATAATTTTTTTAAATTATATATAGGTAGATAAGTGCACTGAAGCCTGTTAATAAACAAATTATAGCTTTTAGTACGCAACAGTTAACAAAACCAATATCTTATTTTTTAAGTGATTGCGCTAATTCTCGCATAATGTCTAATTTTTTCTCCCTATAATTTTCTGTATCTGATCTTCGTTGACGCTTCATTTCTAAAGATTTTTCAAGATACATTATTTTTTGTGTTTCAAGTACTGATTTTGGTCGTTCTGCAATAAATAAATAAATAAATAAAATAATACATATTTATATAATAATGAAGTAAATTATTACTGTCATGTAATATAATAATTATGTATACTCACTTAAATTATTTGTTGAGGACTTATTAATATCTAAATTGCCTAATGGCATATTGGATCCAGCTACAGACAAGGGTTTGATCCATGGTTTTTTATGAAATAAATCATCAAGTTCCTAAACAAACAAAAAATGAACATATTTATTGATCTTTTATATAACTTGTTATAAAATGTATTAAATAATACACTGCAAAAAATTTATATATTCAAGTAAGTCGGACATTTGTTAAGCAAATATCAGTTGTTTATTTTATTTAAGGGGGCTAGACACCTTTATTTCTGAAATAAAAAAATTTTATATTTCTATATATAAATGTGAGCCAATTATTTCCCACTTTTTACATATAAAAGGGGGTATATTTACCTTTCCTTAGACCTGTGTTTGAGCCTTTTTTATGGTCCAGAACCATAGTTATCGATGAAAGAAGTTTTTTCACTGACCGTAAGCTTTTAAATGTTCCTGCGGAAGGATTGACTCTAGATTTAAACTAAGTACTTCTAAATGGTATAGTTTTCTTAAGAGTGCTAGGATTTTTGATTCAAAGAAAAAAAAAATTTGTATCCTCTTTTTTTATGATATTTTTCTTAATTGTTTAAACTTTTTCAACATTTTTTTAATGTAAAAATTTTTTCTGACATTCAATTTTAAAGCCATACACTGATAAGAAAACTATACCATTTAGAAATACTCAGTTTAAATCTGGAGTCAATCCATCCGCAGAAATATTTTAAAGTTTACGGTCAGTGAGCTTATTTTATTAAAAACAATATTGTGAGAAAATCAACTTTAAAGTTTTCATATCTCATAATGCATAAAAATATCCAAAACACGACTCCCTTTTAGTTGATATTGATATTTATGCATATACTGGTTATGAAAAACAATTTGGCATTGACTTCCTTGCGTAGAATTTTATTTTCCTTGGTATTTTTTGACCTAGAAAACAAAATCAACTTTTAGTCATTTTATAACATTTTGGCTATACGTGCATCAATTTATTTATCTTAAATACTTATCGTTTTTTTTCGCCTTAGGTTAAAAACCTTTTTTAAGTCTTGTTGTTAACGTGTTGTCTTAACCTCATCTGTCAAGTCCTGCAAGGTCCCATGGTAGTCGCTTGATGATGTATTTTCTTTCAAAATCACTGAAACACGTATAATATATATTTTATTATTTTATTTAATTATTTAAAACAATATGTACATATACACACACATATACACACATACACACACACATACACACACGTACACTAACTTGCACACACCAGGCATATAAAACAAAATTATATTTTTACATTTTTTGCATGGAAATGCTATAAGCAAGTAAATTTTAATTATACAATTATTTCTTGGCTTATGACATTTCCATACAAAAGTGTAAAAATATAATTTAGTTTTATGTACCTCGTGTGTGAAAATTAATGTGTGTGCATGTTTGTAAGATATGTATGTTTATGTATACATATACATATACAATATGCATAATATACGCATGTCTAATGCACAAAAGCATATATATTATATAATATACTTACATAATTTAAAATGCACCTGCTGCATACGAATCATCCTGAAGCTGCTCTCTAGCTTGTCTTCTCATAATACGAGCATCCTTGGTGTTGGCTTCAGTCTTCTTTTCTGCAGATCTATGTCTGAATTCGTCGCTTGATTCCATCCATTGTACTGCAGTCGATCCAGGAGTGCATTCAAACTTTTCCATGATATTTAGAATACCTGTTTTTCCTTGGTTGAAGCAGGTTACAGCAATGTGAGTACCTATTTCCAAAACTTTCAAGCCACTGAATGAGGTTTTTGGAACTATTTTCCACACGTAGTTGTTGAAACTCTCATTAGAGTTTTGCGTAAAACCTCCAAGACACTTCTGGAGAAGATCTGAACTTGATAAGTCTTCATAAATTGGTCTCACCTAATCCATGATGGCCAGTGGAATGGCTACTTTATGTTTATAAGTCTTGAGTTTTTTGTTGGCCTTTGCTTTTTGCCATTTACACCAGCTGGTAAGTCCTGATGGGCAGAATTGATGTTGAGGGCTCTGATCGGTAGACAACTGATGATAATATGCAGCCCAAATAGCATTTCTCATACCAGTGACAGAATCGGAATGGTCTCTGATCGCTTTTCCATAATAGGAAGATAAGGTTCCGATCACCTGCCCTGTCAAGCGACCTTTTCCACCCATTGGTTTTCCATCCGATAGAAGCTTCTTTCCTGATGCCTTCTTTATGTTTCTTAAACGAGTGTCCATCCTCTTCTGGACATGCCCAATGCACTCTATCTTCTTTACTTGTAGTTTGTCACCATAGGGATCCGCTTCTGACACAGACTTGAACACTTTAGAGTCACCATCACCGATGTAATACTCATACTTAACTGCATATTTTTCTTCAGATCGTGAGAACATTTCCTTTATACCATCTACTTCCATTTTTCCAGCACAGCCCTGACGGTTGGCCGTGCAATTTCGTTCGTGCTCTTCATACCATTCTTCATATTCCACTGTTCCTTTTTTTTTTCTACCAAACTGATCAAGGTTTACAGAAACTATTTTTAATAGTAACATCTAAAACCTTGCCAGATCTGTTGCCAATAATGCTGGCAACACCTTGTAAAGAAGAAAAGCCCCTTTTCCTCCAAGAGCCGTCACCAGACACAGTAAGCCCAGTATTTGGTGGTGTTAATTTTAGTTCTTCTTTCACTGCTGTATCCATGGACTCTTGAGCTGCTTCTGCACAAATATTACCAAGCTGCTCATTAATTTTATCATAAGCAGAATGAGCCACTAGTTGTGATAAATCCATGATTCCAGAGAAAGTTGATAGTCCTGTGTGACCGTGGTCAAGTGCACGCGTAGCTAGCACACTTCTTCTATTTATTTCCCATGCATTACTCATGGGGCCAACTTTCTTGGAAGAATTTATTCCTGCAATTTGACCACATCTGTCACACACTATATCAATTTTGAATCCAAACCCTTGAAGGCTGGATTCGCTTATACAAACAGGTCCATGGCACTCACTGCAACATAACACTTTTTCCAGTTCAGGAAACAGAATGCTGATGTTGATAATTCTATTTTTCGTATTGCAGTGAGAAGATGTTGATGTATTTCTCATTTTTCTAGCTGAAGTTGATATTCTTCTCCGCTTTCTCTCATTTTCTTCTTTGTGGATATTCCCTCCAAAAATTTTTGGTCTCTTCTTCACTCTTCCTCTTGAGTATTTGGCGTCAGGATGAGTGCTGGTAAATCGTCCTCTGGCATCTCCTGCCATTTTTAAGCTTTGTTAGAAGTCACTTAAAATTTTTTTTTTAATCACTATTTTTATATTTCACAAAGTTCACAACTATATAAACACAATAATTATACTGTGCAACAAAACACACGAACCTCAAATTACACAAAAAGAACACTTTTTACGTAAAAAGCGACGTAAAACGAATCTAAACCATCCGAGTATTCGATTCAGCTGACACTTGTGTTTACAAAAATTAAAGAGCTAAAAGTAGGTTACCGTGTCAAATGCTTACATGTAACATACGTATGATATGTGTGTGTTTCTTAGTTCATGGTGTATCATAGTCCAACTGCCCAATTATCTATAGTTCAACATAGTTCATGGTGTACCTTAGTCCAATTATCTATAGTTCAACATTAGGCCTTTTAAAGCCAAAGGAACACAGAACACGATATAAGGAACAGATGCGGAAATACCATGGGTTACTATATCTATATATATGTGGAACAGCGCTTATTCCTCGCTGTTCCTCGTATATATAGATATACTAACCCATGTTATTTCTGCATCTGTTCCTTATATTTTTTGAGTGTAATGGGCCTTACTGTTGTTCATGCCCGATTACTCCAAATCGTTTTATACAATAAAACTGTGGTATATTATTTGATAGATATAATAATTATTCTATGTATTCAATTTTCTTATATATGTATGGTTTATATTCAATTGTTTTATATTATTAGAAATATTTCGACCATGAAAAGTATGAATTACACGTAATTATATACACGGATTGATTTTTGTCAGTTTTTTCTGTTATTTTTTTCTAATAAAATTGATTTATTTCTACGGCGTATTTATTTATATTTATATATATTAATGTAGATTTATTAAAACGTATAAAATATATTAACAATTAAAAGAAAATAGAATTCTATCAAAAAATAAAAGTATGTATGTCGAAAAAACTGTATATTGAAAAAAAATGAAATTACTGTGAAAAATCGATAAATAGTTTAATCAGTATTTTATCAATATCTTAAAAAAAATAGATATCGTTTTCGGGTAAAAAGGAGCATATTCTATGGATGTTTTCCTATAAGAAAAAGCAAAAAAAAGTCGATTTTTCTCAAGAAAAAAGGTGTCTAGCCCCCTTAAAACAACTCTGATTTACTTGAATATATGAACATTTTTTTCAGTGTATACCTTTCTAAAATAATTGCTAAAAATGTATGCAAATAATATACAAAATTACATGAAAAATTGAAAAAGTTACCTCATAATAATTACATGTTTTTCTATCATTCCCGCTCTGTGCATTATGGTCCTTCACACTTTTGTAGGCTCTCTTGAGAGCATCCATTTTTGATGAACACTGACTATTGTTTATATTATAACCTTTGGAAATCATGCCATCAACAATTTTTTTCCAAAATTTCTTAAATGTTAATCTTCCTTCACTGTAACCGGTATGTAGCTGGTTCAGTCCATACATAAGCCCGGTACCTTTAAAAATAAGAATTTTAATGCTTAATTCGTTTTAGATAGATTATTAAAACAAAATTTTATGTCAGTGATGTTTCTTTATACTCACATTTATCATCAATTTTATCATTCTCAATCTCATCAATTTTGTATTTTGTAATTAGTTGCTCTAATTCTTCACTATTACTAATTTGATCAGTTTCATTTGATTCGTTACAATCTCTCACTATATTTGTTGATAAGCTGTTGGAACTTTGCATATTTATGGCTTCCAGATGCTCTTCTAAGAGTTGCGCGGCAAACAACATGTCTGTAACAAAAAGATTCCATAGAATACATATATACAAAAATCCACTATATTTTTAATTACAGGTATTTTTTTTTCAAGTAATTTTTTGCTGTATAGCTTGCCCTGTGATGTACAGAGACTAGACTGGCTGTAATCTTTAATGTAAACTAGAAAATGAGTCCTGTAATCGATATGAGTTGCAATGCTGGGCGCAGCCTGGAGATGTACAAAACTGTCTAAAAAAGTACACTTCTCAAAATGGTTTTGTACATCCCCAGGATGCACCCAGTATTGCACACTTATATCGATTACAGGATTTGTTGTCTATGCTTCGCAGGTCTGATAGCAGCAATAAATTACTAAAAAAATTACTACTAAAAAGATTAGCCGATATATCTTACTTAATTATAATACAAAAATCTACCTTTGGATGCGCGGTTAAAAGTCTTAATATCAACAAATAAGTGATAGCTTTCCATTGTTGATTGATCAATAAGCTCCAGTTCATATACTGCGTTACTTTCTGAATCAAGAACTGCAGTATTAGTGACCTTTTGAGATTGACTGTTGAGGACATTGGACGAAGTGCTTTGATTGACTTTAGATGAATTTAAAGCAATCAAGTGCTTATTTAGTAATTGTGTTGCAAATGGTAAATCTACAATGAAAATTAATTCATAAATTTAAATTCTGAAAAAATATTAATAATATTAAATTATATAAATAATAGAATTTACCTCTTAAGGCACGGTCGTGTACTTTAACAGGAACCATTAAAGTGTATACTTTATTATGATTGTTCTCTAGCAATTTCAGCTCAACTAAATTATTAGTTTCATCTGAACTTTGTTTACCTCTAACCTTCTTTATTTGGTTGATAATGTTTTTTTGTAACTTGGATCTATAATTGTAAAAATTAAATAATGATAAATTAGTATATATCGAAATATATTTTTAGTAAAAATTAATGTTGAAGACTACGTTATCTTTTTACCTTTTCTAATTTTGTCGACTTCCTGAACATTCACAAATATTTTAAAACTTTCTCCGGTGTCTGAATCAACTAACACTAGTTCTGCTTGTTCACTATTCATTTTGTTATACTTTTTATTGAATGAACAATAAACAAAAGCAATTTTTATTGCATTTGTATGAGCGGTGGCCGGTGAGCACTTAACCATTCTCAACTCTTGTATGTTTATAGATTACGGAACACAGCTCCAGTAGTCAAAAGCCGTTATTGACCATTTCAGGACGTACTACGTGGTCAAAATCTGTTGTTCGTCGTCACTGGGATTGCGCGGTTGCCAAATTCACTTAACGATTCCAATATCGGAACACACCCAGCATCAATAATTGCCAGGCGAGTGCCATCCCATTTTTTATAATTTTCCCATGAATATTTACACTGTCTGTATATGAGACTGTCAAATTCGGAAGTGTTACTTGGATGATACTTCGAAAAATAGGGCATATGCCTAGGTTAAATAAGTGTGGAACACGTATCAAAATTTTAAGGCAACCTGTTCAAGGCCTGCCGTACGCCTGGCCATCCTGACAGGACCTTATACGGGGCGTTTTATCTACCTCTGAGGGGTACATTTGAATGCACGTGATCTCATATTTTCGCATACTATTCGTTGAAAGAATTTTCGAATTTTCGTAATTTTGGGTCTTGAGATTTCATAATAAAATGTTTGTAAACGTAATTCAGCGTTATTATTATTTCATAATAATTATCAGAAATATAAACTACATTAACCTATATTTTTAACATGAATATTATTATTCAATATTAAAATACAGTAATTCAATTAAAAATTACATTATTAATTTTCTTTTCAGTACTATTCTTTTAATTATCAACAAGCCATGGTAGAATGTATGTAAAATAACAACAAGAAAGTGTAGTGACTAAGTATGTTATAAAGGCATCATCTCGTTCAACTTCAAAGATTGCACATATGTCATGATTGTCTTCGTAAACAACAAAATGACATTTGTCCAGATTCAACAAGCACATACCCAATTGTATTTGTCCGTAATAAGCATGACGGTTTTTCAACTTATTCTTCTTTATATAAGGTAATGTCTGAGCAAAAATATCAGCTGTTACACTGTCATCATTTTTTGGACATTTCAATTCAATAAGGATTTTCTTATCAACAATGCCATCAGCACTGTACCCAAACCATGACGTACTTGGGAAAATGAGAAGTCCTATCTTCTGAACAGATGTATTTGTTTTCTTTTCATATGCTTTTCTTGCTTTATCCTCGCATATCTTGCCACGGAGAGTATGTTTGTTCCCTTTAAATGACGATTTGTAAGTACTACTCAATTTATTTTCCCATTCAATCTTATTATGAGAATTTTTCATAAATGCATACAAATTGTAGCAGATGCATCCAGTGATTCGCTTCTTTCTCTCTTGAAGCCAGGTATCATTGCTTTGCATGACAGTGTGCAGTAATATTTCTTTCGATTGCTCAGCTTTCAGACATACAAATTGATTGAAATATATAGCCTGTTCTCGACAATTGATAGTCATTGTAAAATCTTTTAGGTACTTCGACCAAATATTGTTTTTCATAAATGTTTCAAGCACACTCTCCTCGATTACATTCTCTTGAACTGCGTATATCTTATTTAAGTCACATACTATAGGTGCAACTGTAGTATTTGAGATATTATTGTTTAATAATTTCATTACTCTTTTTGGTAAGGGTAAAGTACTGACTCAGTGGTTTGTTTTGTAGAGGATATATAGCACCTAGTATGTTGTGATAGTTCAGATTCTATATCTGCTTCACAAAGAATCTTCATAATTTGTTTTCGAACATTTGGACTTTTTTCATAGTCTCTCTTTGAATGCGTACCATGACAAAATTTATTAAACTCTTCTGCTTCATAAGCCTTGTTTACTTTTTCTTTTATTTGTCCCCATTGTTGACGTAAATCAGTACATCCTAACTGCTCAATGGAATCCTTTGTTTGTCTTTTTTAAAAATATATACGCAATATTTATTTTTATCATTTCAGTTTACTAGCTCATGTTACTCACTTGTTCAAATATAACAAAACGGCTACTATGTGCTTGCATTTACCAGAAGCACCTGCTTGGCAAGTGCAATGTCCTTTAATAATCTTTCTTTGGTTTTTCACACTAATTGTAATATTTATCTCATGTGGATAATTACTAAATACAGTTGTTTTTAAGCATAGCGCAAAATATTTATCATTTGCTAATGATGAATTGCACAATCCACACAACAAAATATTATTTGAATTAACTATTCTACTCCCTTCCTCAAATGGTGTACTACCCTCATTAACATAATTAATTAATTCAAATATTTCCACAATTGGACGAGCCATTTTTCTTTACAATCATTTACAAAGTATTGCATTTTATAAAAATAGAATTTTACAAGTTCAAACTTGCCTCCACACATCACGTGACTTTGGTATACCTTAGAGATGCAACAAGAGAGACACCTGGCGGGACATGGACGTCCGAATACATATGTCTCGATAGCCGAGTGGTAAGGTGGTTGCTCAGTAATCTAGAGATCGTGAGTTCGAATCCACCCTCCGGCGACTTTTTTTCATAAAAACTTTTAAATATTCGCAATGGTACTAACCATAATGGAGTGTATAAAACTGATTGTGCTCTGTAAAACGATTCCAATATGGAAGAGAATGACGAATAAAAAAATATTTGAAGGATAATGGAGAGGTTGATAGACAGGTAGAAGAACCTCACAGGACAGGAGCGAGGTGGGGGGCTCTTATCCTCCTTCGAATTTTGATCGCTAGATGGCTCTCGCAAGCAGAGTTATATAGGGATTACGATCTTCCCTCTCGCTCTCTCTGCGAGAGTGGGGGAAGCGGCCATGTTGCGTGCGGCGAGAAGCCGCCTGCGAGCGGCAGTCAGTGCTCGAGTCTACGAGCGTGCGGACGTGTGTCCGCACGCTGTACTACCCCCCCCCCCCCAGTACTACAATAAACCTCTTATTACTGTTAATCCTGACTCTTTCATTTCTCTCTTCTTTCCTTTCCTGGAACGAGTAGAGCCGTGGGGCTCAGATCTCCACATTGGTGACCCCAACAATAAGTCGCCGAGGAGGTGTAACAGGTGTGGACCTGTCGCGGTGCGTTTTTGCCGCCACCGCCTTTACCTGTGGCACGTGTCCTCGTGCCGCAAACAGAGCCTCGGCAACGTTTGCGGCATTTCGCTGCTGACGAGATTTCTTCTCTTTTCCGTATGTGTGCTGGCACGCCGGCGCATACGGAAAACCTCGACTTTTGTCGACTTACGTCGTATGCGTGCTGGCACGCCGGCGCACACGCGTAATATTGGAAATTAGATTCGGTCGACGTACGTCGTGTGCGTGCTGGCACGCTGGCGCACACGCGTGATCTTTGGAACCGGCCGAACTTCAAGGACTGCCCTGTAATCATCACCCCTCGTCGAGTTCTCTCCGAGGCATAGCAGCTATCAACGGCAGATCTCCAGGTGCGTACTTGCGTGAAGCCACCCGGCGCCTTCAAACGCACCTATCGAGCAACGAGTGGACGATCGCTGCATCCAGCACGCGGTGAAGCCGATCTCCGGGTGCGGCCTTGCGTGAATCCACCGTCACCAGCGCCTTTTTACTGCACCCGTTGGGCACCAGGAAGTCAGCTGCTGCAGCACCTCGTCGAGTCCTGTCCGAGGTGGCTAGTCTTCAGCGTAACTTTGAAGGTATGCATGCGGATCTGCGAAATTAGTAAAATCACGCGTGCGCGCATTTTCATAATTCCGAGAACTGTTGTCGCTTGGCGCGTGTTTACTCGCGAGCTTTGAATTCCCGGAACTTGCGCGCAACGCTCACGCGTTCCGAGAATTTGACGGCCATTTTGAAATTCGCGTGTTATGTTTCAAGCTCGCCCTTGTGCAAGGTTACACGAAAAACCCTTTAGTACTTCTGAGTTACGCGTACTACATTTCTGAATTTTATTAAATTTATGCGTTGCCTAATCACATGCTTTAATAAAATTCTTTTAAAATTTTCTTTTAAGCGGGAAAGTGGTCTCTTAGCTTTTCACGCGGTTTACTGATAATTCCAATAGTTGATTTTAAGTCCTAGCTTATTTTTAGGCCTAGCTTTAAAAACTATTGTTTGTACCTGCGAGTACTAACTAGGCAACTTGTAATACGCAGCGGCGTAAGGTAATTTAGGCGCATTTTAAAACCTCACCGGAGGGGTTAGATCTCCTCTCTTACTTCCTACGTAACCTTCGGGGAACGTAGGAGTAATTATCTACGTGCTAGGCTTTAGGCTCGCGCACATTCTTTTTCGCCAAAATGCCTGTAGACGAGGCAGTATTCGAAGCCCTGCAGCAGTAGATACAATAGCTTTTAGCTAGCAACGCAGGGAATCGTGCCGAAGATCCCGCCGTTTATCCAAACCGATCCCGACCTGTGGTTTTTGCAAGTAGAAGCAATATTTCGTAACTCGAACATCACGGTAGATTCGACAAAAGTAGATTATCTTTGCCCTTCACTCGGTGGTGAAGCCTTGTCGGCCATTAGGGATATAATCTCAAAAGACCCCGCTCCTGAGGACATAATATACAAACAGGTAAAAGAACGCCTCATTTCAACTTTTGCTAGCTCGGCTGAACATAACCTGCGCAAACTTTTAAAGAGGGAAGTGATGACCGATGGCAAGCCTACGAGAATTCTTCAAAGGCTTCGTGGCCTCAATTCTGGCTCCTGTGACGACAAAATTATTCAGTCCGTCTTTCTCGACCAGCTTTCCCCACATCACCGTTCGATTCTTGTCGCTACGGATATTACTGATCTCAATAAACTCGCGGAGGTAGCCGACAAACTCGCTGAGGCTTCCGGCAATTCTGACCATCAGGTCAGCGCCGTTTCTTCAAACAAGCCTAGCTCTTTTGATGCTGAAGCCGCTTTCAAGCGCCTGAAGCGGAAGGTCGATGCGTTAGCTAAGAAGATTGAGGGTAGCCAAGGTTCTTCTAATAACTCCGCCAATTCTCAATCCAGAGGCAGATCTAGGCGTGCTCGCTCTTCCAGCCGCGACCCTTCTGGGTTATGCCTCGCTCATAGGAAATATCCTAATAACCCTTTATCGTGCAGGGATTGGTGCTCCAAATATGCTGAGTGGCAAGCGAAAAACCCTCAGCAGAAAAACTAACTCAACCTTCTGTTGAGGAAACGTCTTCAGAAGGTACTCGTTTATCTAAACGTCTTCATGTACGTGATCGCATCTCGGGCAGGTCGTTCCTTATCGATACTGGTGCGGACATTTCGCTCGTTCCAGCAAATCCTAAGGCATGCGGCAAGCCCAGCTCCTTTAAGCTATTCGGGCGAACAACTCTTTGATAAGTACCTACGGCGAATCGATGCTCACACTTAATCTGGGCGTTCGACGCCCCATTCGCTGGAGCTTTTGTATAGCGGATGTTCCTCATCCCATTATAGGTGCTGATCTTTTACCTTACTATGGCCTTCTAGTTGATCTTAAAAGAAGTCGTCTTGCCGACTCGTCTACCAATATTTACACTCTTGCAGTTGTGAAAGATGTTTCGGTGGACTCTGTTTTTGCGGTTCATGAACAGTTCCTCGTCTGCCACTTTCCCGCCCCCCATTTCCTCGTCTGCCATTTGCCCGTTTGGACATTTCCTCGTCTGGGTTACTTCCTCGTCTAGACGCTTCACCGTCTGGGACACTTCTCCGTCCAGGACGTTTCCCCGTCTAGACACTTCCCCGTCCAGGACACTTCCCCGTCCTGGACGTTTCCCCGTCTAGACACTTCCCCGTCCAGGACACTTCTCCGTCCAGGGCACTTCCCCGTCTAGGACACTTCTCCGGCAAGGACACCCCCCAAAAGGTACTACACTTCCCCATCCAAGACACTTTCCATCTGGGACGCAACCCCGTCGAGGACACTAAGTGTGTGGATGTGTGTGGGGGGGGGGGGGGGGAGGCGGCACGCGCGTGTGTGACTCTAATCTATAACTCTTATTTTCAGAAAAAACGATGTCCATACGTAAATTTAATAATATAATATTTTCTTTTATATTATTCGATAATTGTATTTATTAATTTTTTTCCCCGCTTTTTTTGAATCGTTTTATATTTTTACAAGTAATAAAGTGTACCACTTGCTATCAATCCAATAAATCCACGATTTACTAGCACGGCGCGACATCAATTTGTTTTAGAAAAATCAGTCAAATTTTTACAGTTCAAATTTTTATTGTAAGTAATTTACATGGTTATGATGTAAAATACTGTAAAAAAGTCCAAAAGTTTCTTAACATTATTTTAACAGTAGTTTCAAGGATAATTTCAAATGCAATCGATGAAATGGCTTCAAAATTGGCAAAAAAATTGTATTTTTTGTGTAACATATGTTCATATATATTATAGTCTATATTTTATTTAAAGGGAAAAAAAATTTTTCTCAATTCTAATTTAGAAAGCGAAAAATACTTTCATATTTCTGTTTAGAAAAGAAAAATATATTTCACATTTCCGTATAAATAATAACTATCAGAGATAATGTGATACCAATAAAAAAAGCTTTCTCTTTGAGAAAGAAATATTGAAATAATACTATAACAGTATTACTTAAATATACATTTACATTCGTATATATGTTCATACATGCTTCAATATTAGTAGAAATATATACATTTTTTTATAAGGAAGAATATTTTCAGATTTCAATAATTTTATGCAAATATAATTGAGATTAAAAGAATTAAATATCTTCTGAATTCTGTATATAAAAATGCATTTAAAAATAAATTACTGTGTATGATATTACAATTACTACTTTTATTTGCATTTATATAGACTAGCCTTATATTTCTTTACACTTAATAAAATTTTCCCTTTCTATCCGAATATTCTCAATCTCAGATAAAAGAAAAAATAGCACTCAAAATATCTAAAAAAGTAATATTATTTAAAATATATTACACATGATAATATTGAAAAGTAACATCTCACTCGATAATTGATTCTTTTTTTGCATAAATCCTTTTGTCTATCTTTGTAATGCTTTCCAGATTAAATTAATAATTTCAAATAATTTATAAGAAACTTGTATATATAATTTGTAAATTTGAAATCGAACAATGTGTCATTTTGATAATAATTCAAGATTGTATCGGGAAAAATAAATAGTAATAACTGTAAATGACTGTAAAATGGTCGAACTGTAATGGAAAAACTGTTCTATAATGATATACAGTCTTTCAAATTTCTTGTGTTCATATTTTCCATATATTGGTACCTATTAAATAAAGTCTGTATACAAGTGACTAAAGAAATAATATCCCTCTAAGTGCCGAAACTCTAGCGGGGGTGCCGTAAACCCTGATATATGAGAAAGGCTCCATAGCGCTATGCAGCCCGTACTTTATTCTCCTTTTCTAAAAAAGTATTATTTCTACAAAACATTTTTTCCCTATATTAGTACCTATTATACAAAGTTTGTATACAAGTGACTAAAGAAATAATATTCCTCTAAGTGGGGGTGCCGTAAACCCTAATATACGAGAAAGGCTCCATAGCGCTATGAAGCCCGGATTCCATGATTCAGAGAAGGCTTCATAAACCGATTCTAAAGATAATTTGTGTGTTATTAAGAAATGAAGGGAATCGATCGCTAACGAACAAACCTATTATGAGTTTGTCGTAAATGCCTATTTCCAAATCGATAAAAGTGGGTATTCGATTCCCTCCATTTATTAATAATTATTAAACTGCGAACGTTCATTATCTTATTTTTATAATTTGTGTGTGTGAACACACACACACAGACACACACAGTGTCCTCGACGGTGTTGCGTCTCAGATGGAAAGTGCCTTGGATGGGGAAGTGTAGTCCTGGACGGGGAAGTGTCCAGGACGGGGAAGTGTCCTGGACGGGGAAGTGTCTAGACGGAGAAACGTCCTGGACGGAGAAGTGTCCCAGACGGTGAAGCGTCTAGACGAGGAAGTGACCCAGACAAGGAAATGTCCAGACGGGCATATGGCAGACGAGGAAATCGGGGACGGGAAAGTGGCAGACGAGGAACTGTCGTGCTACCGTTTTTGCAGTTGTTCCCTGCTCGGAGTGTGCAAAGATTCTCGCTGACTTTCCGGAGATCACGGGTGTTTCTAAACCCACAATCCCCAAAAACAGCGACGTTTTCCACCACATTTTGACCTCTGGTCCTACGGTATCGGAGCGTCCTCGCAGACTCGCTCCAGATAAACTAAAAGCGGCGAAAGCCGAATTCGATGCTTGGATTGAGGCAAGCATTTGCCGCCCCTCCAGCAGCCCTTGGGCGGGTCCCCTCCATATGGAGTTAAAAAAGGAAAATTCCTGGAGACCTTGTGGCGATTATAGGCGCTTAAACGCTGCCACGGTCCCGGATAAGTATCCGACCACCCACATTCATGACTGCACCAATAACCTTTACGGTAAGAAAATCTTTTCGGCGCTTGATCTTCATAAAGCGTTCAATCAGATTCCTGTTGCCCCCGAGGACATACCGAAAACGGCCATCATAACCCCTTTTGGCCTTTTCGAGTTCATGTATATGACCTTCGGGCTTCGCAACAATTGAGTCAAATCTTTCAGCGTTACATTAATAGCGCGCTAGGTGATCTCGATTTCGTATACCTCTATATTGACGATATTTTGATTGCATCTTCATCTGAAGAAGAGCATTATGCTCACCTTCGCACGGTCTTCGATCGACTTAAGAAGTTTCATCTTCGCTTAAAAGTCGAAAAATGTACCTTTGCTGCTGAAGAGTTAGAGTTTTTAGGCTATCTGGTGAATGGTGAAGGCATTCGCCCCATTCCCAGTAGGGTTGAAGCTATTTTAAACTTCCCCAAACCTCAGACTATAGCGGAACTTCGTAGGTTTGTCGGCACCGTAAATTTTTACCGCCGTAAAATACCTCGTGCTGCGACTTCTCAAGCTCCTCTCAACGCTCTTTTTAGCCATTCTCGCAAAAATGACAAACGTCCCGTTCCGTGGACGCCTGAAGCTGAAGAGGCTTTTATACGTGTAAAGGAGGAGTTGTCGGCAGCAGCTCTGCTTGTTCACCCACGCATTGTTTCTGGTACCTCCGATTCTGGTATGGGTGCTGCCCTTGAGCAGCTTTCTCTCACTGGAGTATGGGAACCACTAGGTTTCTTCTCCAAGAAGTTCTCTTCCTCACAGCGGAAGTACAGCGCCTATGACCGCAAGCTCACGGCCATATACGAAGCTGTAAAATACTTCTCGTTTTTAGTTGAAGGCAGAGACTTCAAGATCTTAAAAGATCACAAACCTCTCATCCATGCTTTCATGCAAAAATCCGATAAGGCCTCACCACGTCAAATGTGTCAGTTGTCCCTTATCGCGCAATACACCACTCAAATCGAATATATCAAAGATGCGGAGAATACTGTAGCTGACTCACTATCACGTGTAGAAACCATCAGGCTTCCCGCGGAGATTAACCTCAACGAGCTTGCTGAGAAACAGGAAGCCGATGAACAGCTCAAGGCCCTTCGCGAGTCTCCGGATTATCCGTTATCTCTAAAGTGCATCCAATGGGGCCCCGCACACACCACCATTTACTGTGAAATCACTGGTGAAGCCATTCGCCCTTACATTCCCGAGTCCCTTCGTGAAACGGTGTTTAACATGTTTCATAAGCCTGCTCATCCATGTCCTAAGATAGGTCACCGATCGACTCATTCGGCAGCGTTACGTATGGCCTAACATGCACCGTGATATACCTCGTTTTTGTAAGAATTGTCTAGACTGTCAATATTCAAAAATCTCTCGCCACGTAAAACTTGTACCTGACAAATTCATCGCACCCGATGGTCGTTTTGACCACGTGCACATTGATCTAGTCGGTCCCCTTCCCAACCGCAATGGTTTCGAGTATATTCTCACCATGAGCGATCGCTTTTCGCGCTGGGTTGAGGTAGTTCCGCTACGCGAAATGTCAGCGCAAACGGTTGCCAGAGCGTTCTATGACACTTGGGTTTCTCGCTATGGTGCTCCCAAGGTCATCACTTCTGATCAGGGTTCACAATTTGAATCGCGCCTATTTACGGCTCTTTTGTCCCTTATAGGTTGCGAACGTATATGCACTACGGCGTACCACCCTGCAGCGAACGGCCTCATTGAGCGTTGGCACCGTACTTTTAAAGCGGCGATTATGTGCCATCTGGACAAGCATTGGACTCGTACGCTTAGTACAGTATTATTAGGATTGCGTGGTCATCTCCGTCAGGACACGAATGCGTCTCCTGCGGAGTTTGTATTTGGTACCACTTTACATCTTCCAGATGAGTTTTTCCTCCCTGAAGACTTTACGCCTGATCCAAACTTCTTTATTGAATTGAATGATCGCTCTCTCTGCGAGAGTGGGGAAAGCGGCCATGTTGCGTGCGGCGAGAAGCCGCCTGCGAGCGGCAGTCAGTGCTCGAGTCTACGAGCGTGCGGACGTGTGTCCGCTGTACTACCCCCCAGTACTATAATACCCGCGTGAAAATATGATATGAGATCTCATATGAGATTGTAATTGAGATCTTAAAAGATCTCAAATGAGATCTACATGAGATCTCATATGAGATCTCATATGAGATCTCATATAAGATCCTATTACGAATTTCAGACATTATATCTCATATGAGATCTCATATGAGATCTCATCTGCAATTTTCCATTAAATGAAAAAATTTCAGGAATTATATCTCATGTGAGATATCATATGAGATCTCATCTAAAATTTTCTATTAAATAAAAAACTGAAGCCATTAGATCTCATGTGAGATCTCATATGAGATCTCATCTATGATAAAAAGTTTTAAATATTTTTTTATTTCAATTATACAAATACTATTTGCATGTCTTTAGAGAGTGTATTAATTTAATTTAATTTGTCACTGAATCGACGTATCAAAAACAAGGCATGCCTTGTAAGTTTGACTCTTGAAAAGTCATTGAAGTGATCGACTCTCACAGTCTTATACACTCGACATTGACAACTTGTTTATAGGAGCAGTCGGCGGATCGCCACGTATCGGCCAGTGGCGGTACTAAGCTTGTCACCCAGACCCATTCCTTATTACCGCCACTCGCCGATACGTGGCGACCCGCCGACTGTTCCTATAAACAAGTTGTCAATGTCGAGTGTATAAGACTGTGAGATAGAGTCGATCACTTCAATGACTTTTTAAGAGTCGAACTTACAAGGCATGCCTTGTTTTTGATACGTCGATTTTACGACAAATTAAATTAAATACACTAAAGACATGCAAATAGTATTTATAGTAATTGTATAATTGAAATAAAAAATATTTAAAACTTTTCATCATAGATGAGATCTCATATGAGATCTCACATGAGATCTAACGGCTTAAGTTTTTTATTTAATAGGAAATTGCAGATAGATCTCATATGAGATCTCATGTGAGATATAATGTCTGAAATTCGTAATAGGATCTCATATGAGATCTCATATGAGATCTCATGTAGATCTCATTTGAGATCTTTTTAAGATCTCATTTATAATCTATGAGATCTCATATCATATTTTCACGCGGGTAAACCTCTTGTTACTGTTAATCCTGACTCTTTCATTTCTCTTTCCTTTCCTTTCCTGGAACGAGTAGAGCCGTGGGGCTCAGATCCCCACAGTTAGTCAAGGCTTCGGTCATATAAGCGTGTTGCGGTCGTTAGAAGCTTTCATTTCCTAATAATGGGTCAAAGCAGCTAGACCATTGCTCCTGAGCAACAACAACTGATACAAAACGACACAAAAAAGTCACAGTAGAAAAAATGTTCGGAAAAATTTTCTACAGACAGCTGTTCTTTGCCCGAGCAAAAGGGTTATAAAAAGTTCTAAATATTTACTAGTAGATAAGAACGGCTGACCGAGTGCTGCAGGCTGATAAGCCGCAGGCCGCCCGCCGCCGACTGCTACCGCTGCGCAGCCGGCTGCTGCGGAATGCTGTCATGTCGCCAACCGCGCCGATTGTCTGGGTATTAACTCCTGGTGACCCAAAAATCCTATGCCGGTTCTGCAGCAAACGCAGGTTACGACCTGATATGGGTTAATGGCTTCTCGTGCAATTGCGGGTGATCCAAAAACCCTATGCCGGTTCTGGATCCAATAGGTCACGACCTGAATTGATCCAGAACCGGCACAGCTTATCTACTTTTACGTCCTGAGCATATAAACTTTCTCACAATATAACGATAGCTAATTCGCTCGAGTGTTTTAAATTTTATCTACTTTGTGACGAATTTACATTTCGAAAAGTATAAGCGCTACATTGGACATAACTTTTTGAAATACCAAATGATTTATATTTTAATAACAACCTTTAATGTACAAAAATGATTTTTACATATTATCATCTCATAGATCATTATTACACAGACAAAAATACATGTATAGAAATCATAATAAAATATTCATAGAAAAATGTAAGTATAAATCTAATTATTTTAAATCGATTTTATATTTTGATTTTAGTACACGGAGAGCTCAATTTAACTACGATAGTACAGGCTCTCGCGCTATAGAAGCATCCATTTTTGTTATACTTAACTAGCATAGTAGAGCAGCGCTACCTAGGAGGAGATACCCCCATGCGCCGAAAGCAGCAAGTTTATACCACGAGAGTATGGAATTTGTGCAACGGTGCCAAACGCAACTCCTCGATTGCAAGAATCTCATACCACCGTGGTATGAACCTCTTGCTATTGACGCTCGACAGTTTCCAAGCTACACTGGTATGGTGGCGTTACTTTCCACGCACGCATTGTTTGCTCCTGTGGCAGCGAACAGTATGACGTATTAGCACGCAATAACTTTATGCTGCCATAGCTAAAATGAGCGCTCCGTGTACGAGTATAAAAAAAAAAAAAAAAAAAAAAAAAAAAAAAACATTTAGCGCAAACCGTAAATCTTATGAAATTAATATTAATAAATTTAAATTTAAACTACAATCATTTTTTGTAGCATAATCACTTAATAAGCTTACATATAAATTTTAGATAAATTATATAAAAAAATTAAATTTATAATAAGAATTAAGTGTCTACCAAAGAAAATTATGTAGGTTTATAAAATATTATGAATTATCTTTTTAAATAACATAAATTTATGATATTAATAATGAAAAATAATTGGAAGCATCTTATAATATCATGTCCTTAACTTTAATTATATTGTTTAAAATTAAAAATTATATCTATCAAATGCAACTAAACACAACAAAAATACTTCATAGTTTATAAATTGTAGAAAATAAAGGCACTTTCAAACAAGTATGTATCACAAATTGTCAATCCCTGCACGAATTAAAACAATAACGTCATAAATCTAAGTTAAGTGAGTATAAAATTACATTTATCTATAATCTTTATCCATATCTTATATCTTCTCTATCATATGTACACTACATATAACAAGGAATGTAACTTGATTATTTATTTAAATCTTCTTTGGTTGACTCAGGAATCAATGAAAATTCTTGAATGTAACTGGATTTACTTAAAACTGGATCTGTTGAAGAAAGTGAGAAACTCTCATCTGGAGATTTAGGAATATCTTCTAACATTGAGGTATCATCTACAGAAGAAGTATCTGAACCTACTAAATAGTTGAAGATTTTATTGTAAATTTATGGGCACAATTGAACAATTGGAATAAAAATAAATACTTACAATCAGTAGGTAGTTTCAAGTCTTTTTCTTCTTCCAGTTCACCTTTCTCATAGCTAAAGGACTCATCTTGGTTCTCTTCTTCACTTGCAAAATGCAAGTATGATAGTATGCAAATGAATACTATGAAAAACAAGTTTGTACCAATACCGACAATGGCAGAGAGAATGGGCCAATGAAACATTAAATAGCGTAGGCCAGAAAGATGAGCATTTATCATAATAGTAGCAGAGTAAAATTCAATTTGGCGAGATTGTATTTCAACATAGATAATTGTTACAGGATGGCTCTGTAAAAAAAAGTTTCAGTTTTAACAAGAATCTCAGTAGAGATTTAATGTTCTTTTATGAATTTCTTTTACTTGATCTTCTTCAAAATTTCCAAACAATTCAAGAACAATATTTTGTTTTTCTTCAGTGGTCCCAAATATCATCATAGGTGAAAAAGTAAGCGTTGTTAATGTATTTAATAAAGTACTACGATAATGCAACATAGCGGAACGACATGCATGTTCAACTAAAACTCCATCTCGACTGCGTAACTGAGCACAAACCATAAACATACCTAAAATATTATATATAGAATTAGCAAAAGTCTGTATTCAGTTATGATTTCATTTAGTATGAAGTATATAACTGAATTTTATAGCAGTTTCCAGTCAGTTTAGCTTATCAAATAAACTTTCATTATGAAATATTAGATCATATTATGATTACATAAAATAAAGTATATAAGTAAACTTAAAATCATGTTTTTATACAATGAGATTTGGATAATAATATTTTAATTTATGATGTAATCGTTTAAAAGTGTGAATAATATTAAACCAAAAAGAGAATCGTAGGAGCAAGTAATCCTCTGATAACTAAGCTTATTTTTATGTTACCAAGGTCTCTATTAGCTGGTGATTCAGGCATTTCCAACTGTAAATTCACTTTGTAGGGCTGTCCAACCATCAATAATTGTTGCTTTTTTGTTAACTGTACATAAGCTGATGGAAAGCTGCATACTCCTTTTACCTTATCTTCCTCACATGATCTGTAGGAAAATTGTGTAACATATTAATAAGATGACATATTGACAAGAAATATATATACAATATGAAATTTACTTGAATTGCAAGTGAACTGGCCTCACATAAGTCATGCTCGGCATGTAGGCATAGTAAAAAGCAGTATATAAAAAAATTGATATCCAAACTATAACGATGCCACTTATGATGATCAGTCCACCTCGAAACACAGCATCCTTAGCTGACTGCACGCCTTCCGTAGTCTTTTTCTGCACATTGAACCATTTTTCATGAATTTGGTTAATTATTCTTGAAATAAGCATGTTTTCGTGTCTGTGGTCGTCGCCCTCACAAAATTTTTGTTCCAAAATTATTCGCCAACTAATTAGCCATGACTTCGCATTAGATAAGATAAGTTATCAACTTTGCTAATACATAACTTTGTAGCGAATTACATGATTTCCATTCAAAATACAAAATTACATTACACCTATAAACGCATCTCATTTTACATATAAAACACTGCAGTATGTATTGACGCTCTTTTACCCATTGCCGACTTGATCGGAGTCAATGTTTTTTAAACAATTCATTTGAATTAATAATATTCAAACTCATTAAAACGTTAAATAAATGTATTTAAAACTCATTATGTTCAAATTATTTAACCTTAAAGTTGTTATTGCCGTCGGCCATGTGAAGTGAATTGAGCAGCAAATGAAAAGTATAATTCCATTGGCATCACTGATGTGAAGCCTGCCCGAATATTTTATTTTTATAACAATGCGTGCGGGAAATCGAATTTTTCTCACTCAAAACAGTGTGGAAAATACGAATATCCCGCATAAACGTACTACCTATTACAAAAAATATCGTTAGCAACTCGTACGGATTATGGGAGAATGTACATAAGCGCTGCGCTACGCTGAGCTGCGCTACGCTGTCGCATTGATTACTTGTAGACAACGTCGCTGATTGGCTAACATTTAAATATTAGCCAATCAGCGACGAGGTCTACAAGTAATCAATGCGACAGCGTAGCGCAGCGCTTAGGGAGAATGTACATAAGCGCTGCGCTACGCTGTCGCATTGATTACTTGTAGACCTCGTCGCTGATTGGCTAATATTTAAATGTTAGCCAATCAGCGAAGTTGTCTACAAGTAATCAATGCGACAGCGTAGCGCAGCGCAGCGTAGCGCAGCGCTATGTACATTCTCCCTATGGAAGGAAATACAATAGGCGCCGTGCTCTGGGCCCTTTTGCCCTAATCACATAACCGCGTACGATCGCGTACGTCTGCGTACAACCGCGTCCGACGTTAAGGAAGAATCTAGTGATTTTCGTTGTTGCCAACAGCGGCAATGTCAGTGCAATAACTAGTACTTTCGAGGAACAGACCTACGTCGGCTACTACACCAACGACAACAGACATAAACAAGCAAGTGTTACTCCGATCTACTGCACTTCGTGTGAGTAGGTCTGTTCCTCGAAAGTACTAGTTATTGCACTGACATTGCCGCTGTTGGCAACAGCGAAAATCACTAGATTCTTCCTTAACGTCGGACGCGGTTGTACGTAGACGTACGCGATCGTACGCGGTTATATGATTAGGGCATTTCTACATATGTGTGTTCTGTCCGTTCTAGACAACTTCTCTCTATGTCTGTCTCTGTCTTACATAAACGGAACAGATCTATCTGTCTTTGTCGGGAACACACAGAACACACAGAACACACATATGTAGAAAGGCCCCTGCTCCGTGCTCTGCTCCGTGCTCTGCGCCATCTGCGCCGTGGTATAAGCATTCAGCTGATTGGTTGATTCCACTCATCCCGACATTAGATATATACATATGCTCTATGATCCTAATAGAATTAACCAATCAGCTGAATGCTTATACCACGGCGCAGACGGCGCAGAGCACGGAGCAGGGCCCTTTCTACATATGTGTGTTCTGTCTGTTCTAGACAACTTCTCTCTATGTCTGTCTCTGTCTTACATAAACGGAACAGATCTATCTGTCCTTGTCGGGAACACACAGAACACACAGAACACACATATGTAGAAAGGCCCCAGGGCACGGAGCAGAGCACAGTGCCTATTGTATTTCCTCCCTATCACCATTGCGGTTTCCCGCATTCCCTGCGCACTTGAATATAGTAACCTTAGGCTGATTGGTTAATTTTATCTTACCAACAATTTTGTTCAAAGGAATGAACTAATCAACACAGGGTTGCTATATTCAAGCCTTTACCGTCCTTTCCACATGGAGTGCGTCGTGCGCCGGGGCCTTTCTACATATGTGTGTTCTGTGTGTTCTGTGTGTTCCCGACAAAGACAGATAGATCTGTTCCGTTTATGTAAGACAGAGACAGACATAGAGAGAAATTGTCTAGAACGGACAGAACACACATATGTAGAAAGGGCCCCGTGTGTCGCGTCGTGCGCCGCGGTTCCGATCGCTTGAATACAGCAACTCTATGCTGATTGGTTAATTCTCTTTTACTATCTAGTTTCGTCAAAGGAATTAACCAATCAGCATACAGTTGCTGTATTCAAGCGATCGGAACGCGGCGCATGACGAGACGCACGGGGCCCTTTCTACATATGTGTGTTCTGTCTGTTCTAGACAACTTCTCTCTATGTCTGTCTCTGTCTTACATAAACGGAACAGATCTATCTGTCTTTGTCGGGAACACACAGAACACACAGAACACACATATGTAGAAAGGCCCCGGCGCACGACGCACTCCATGTGGAAAGGACGTACGGCGCACACGAAGCACATGGTGCACTTCATGTGGAAAGGGCGTTAACGCTACAGGGACCTTTTTCCATATGCCCTGTTCTGTCTTCTATGTGTTTTCAGATATCTGCCTTTTTCGGAACAAGACATATGTAGAAAGGCCCCAGTAATAACAACGATAATCAGAAAACTCTATAGAATGTATATGCCTCGAATCTACCTTTGTTAAAAATCTTATCTCAAGTGTGCGCAAGCTCGGACACTCTCAAGAACACTTCTTGTTATCTAATCTCCCTCAAACCAAATCAATACAAAACTTCATAAAAAGATAGCCCTTTCCTCTTTGCATGACAAAATAAGTACTTTTATTCGAACAATAACATTACCCTCTAATAACGAATCTAAATTCAATCAATCCTCCATTTAAAGTCAAATCCTGGCCCTTATAATTGATTAGATAGAGTATCTACACTGGGGGCGCATCATGGGGCGCGTCGAGATCCGCGTTCAAAGCTGATTTTACTTTAAAAAATATAACTGATTATGTACATTAAATACTTATGGTATGTATCTGTCAATGATGGACCATGCATACCATAAGTATGTATTTAATCTCTATAATTAGTTATATTTTTAAAAGTAAAATCAGCTTGGAACGCGCAGTTTTAACGCGCACTTCGATGAGTCCCCAGTGTAAATACTTCCTTATATGCTAATGAGCCGAGCGATGATCGCCCTGGAACTTTAGAGTGTCGCTACCCCAGCCGAGGCAATTTCTTCGGTTTTTACTAAAGAAATAATCAACAGACAAGAAAAAAGTTGTGCTAAACGTCATTTAATTTGCTCATAATTGCTCAATATTTAAATAGGGCAAACATTGAAAACAATAACAGTAAAAAAAATAGAACGCATTATTAGCGTTTTTTGCTTTCAAAACAAAATTTTGATATGCGCAAATGAATAAAGGGCTGAGCAAAATTGTGCAAATTGAAATATTAAAGACGCATATTTTATTATTTGATATGAATTATTTCTTTAGTATAGATATAAAGAAAAGCTGAATAACACCACCGGCTGGGGTGGCTGCGCTGAACTTTAGCAGTGTTATGACCCGAGTCGGGATTTTGGAGTAGAAGGGCGCTTCTACAATGGTCGCCAAGTTGACCGGAATTAGAATGTGGGATCGTTTGTTTGTAAGGGGCAATGTAAATAAGCGCCGTTCTGCTCTGCTCCGCTCTGCTCTGCTCTGCTCTGTTCTGCTCAAACTCGGTCCAATTTCAGTTCAGTTCCGTTTGTAAGCGATTTTCCCTTTACTTGTTTCAGAATTCTGGAACGGAATAGAGCGGAACGGAGCAGAGCGGAGCAGAGCGGAGCAGAGCAGAACGGCGCTTATGTACATTGCCCCTAAAGAGGCGTCTACATTCAAATGTTGTTGCGTGTTTCATGCGTGTTGCGCCAAGCCAAAAAAAAAATCGTTGGTCGACACTGAGAAAAAAAATCCGCAGAAACTGCCGAAATCTGCAGTAAATATTACCGAAATTCTTGGGCAGTAGAGGTTACGCCATATAGGGGAAGGTGGGGCACGGTGAGCATGTCGAGTCAGTTGGGCATTTTAATATTAAAGCCGTAAAGGGTTCTTTAAAAACAAATGTTCATAAAAATGCATAAAGAACTATACTAGTTTTTATATTCGAGTGTTCCATACGAAAAAAAAACTCATATGAATTTTCATAAGGTTGAAATTCGGAGCAGTGAAAATACGATGGCTTGATTTTTTACTTTACTGACAAAGAGCGAATATATCTCGGATTAATATGAAACGAAATGCATTTGAAAGCTTAAGTTCTAAACTTTCAAGTACATTTCTTGTTTATCTCCATAGATATTTGTAAAATATAAACCAATGATTTTAAAACCCGTTGTTTATGGGGCACGCCGGGCCCCCCCGGTGGGGCACGGGGAGCACACAGTGACGCGGCGGCCGACGGCAGCTGTTATTTCGGAGCGACAGTCTAACCTCACCAACCTGCAAATAGGAGCAAGATTGCTATGATCTCATCCACTTTTTAGTGTTGAGTTATATTAATTAAATAGTTTTAAAAATAGTTTAAAATATTTTTATTAAAAAATTTTTAATTTTAAAAATAGTTTTAACCCAAATTATTATGCATTAGAACGTGCTACTCGTGCCCCACCCCACATATGCCCCACTAGTGGGGCACGGAGAGCATTTTCAAAGGTTTTACATTCCAATTGTATATTACAAAATATAAGTCAATATAATTTTTTTTATTGATTGACTCCGTTTCCTAATGGTATTGACTATTTAGTACAATTTTTTTTATAATTGAAATCCATAGATCTTTAATATAATCATGAATTAAAGTTAGGGTGCCCGTGACGCCCCACCTTCCCCTAAGCTACATAGCTTAAGCTGAAACTACTACAGTGTGTGGTAGAAATTACCGAAATGTTCTGCTAAAACCTTTTGAGCTTGGTCGGTAAGGCAGTTGCTACCGAAAATTGTGGTAAAAATTGGCGAACTGTGTATGACACAAGGCACGAGGACGTCGAGTAGAGGACATACCTGCTCCGGCGCGTGCGCGACGAACACGAAAGGAGCTTCTACATCGATGCGGCTGCTTGTGGGCACGCCGTGTATAAGGTATACCTATATATATGTGCGCGCTACATGTAGGTATACCTTATTATACACGGCGAGCGCACAAGCAGCCGCATCGATGTAGAAGCTCCCGAAGCTCGCGCAGCTCGCGCTGCTGTCGTCGCGTCTCGGCTCCCTCTCTCGTTGAGCTTTCGAAAACTACCTACTCTATACTATAGTCACTATACCTAGTCCGCCCGCGGCCCCGCGCGCTCGTGTCAGTCGCGCTAAGATGGACGGCGGTGGAGCTTACGGAGGTGGCAAGGCTGGCGCACCGTTCGACCCGATTTCCTTCGTGCAGAGGCCACAAGTCATCCTCAGGGCAGTATGCCTCGTAAGTGACTATCGAGCCCCAGCCATTGTGGACATTCTCTTAATTATTACGCATCCTTTTTGCGATTACACGAGCCTTTTTATTTCGCCCCGTTCCCCGTCGTTGCGGAGAACGTCGCGCACATCGATTTTAAGGGTAAACCCTCCTCTCCCCCTCCTTTCCTGCGTATGTGTCGTTTCTGTGTATTCCGCGCGAGCGAGGGAGAGTGAGAGAGAAAGCGACAGAGTCGTGCGTTGATGGGGTTGTTTCCTATTGATTTTCTGTGGATTTAAGTACGGCGGCCCCGTGTAATACCCTCTCATCCTGTCTTGACTCTTCCCTAACTTTCTTTTTTTTCTGAAGCTTTTCTCCTCCCACAGGCTTGCGAGCAAAAGAAAAAGTGTGTATGTGTGCGCACGCGCGCATGAGTCTGTGGGTGGGTGGGTGAAGTTCGGCTTCGCCTCGCCCACCCTTCAAGGATCGCGGACACGATCGACCGCGCGCGCATACACATTCCCTCTGCAGGAAGATCCTTGAGCGCGCGAGAGACGGCTTTAATTTTCCGCTCGTTCTCGCCCTCTGGCCTTTATCTCGCGCTGTCTCACTCGGTCGCTCCCCCTGCAAACACACGCGCAGAATGTCGCTTCCCTTTTTTTCCTTGCTCGTTTGCGCTGGAGGAGAGAGCGGGAGAGGGGGAGATTAAATCTGTTGGCGGTTTCCCTTTTTCTGGGCCTTGTCTCGCTTTTTAAAGATTAATATTGATGTTACAGAGGTTAAGGGGGTGCGAGAGAGAGGAGTGGAACAGGGAGTGAAAGAGTACGTTTCTGAATCTTGGCCTTTGGGTATTGATTGATATTCACTCTTATCCCGTGAACTTGACAATCCTCTTTTTGTATCTATTAAGAGGGGTATAATGGGAAATTGTGGGAGACCAGATTTGTGAAGAAGGTCCATATACTATGAGGGTCTAATAGATGAGAAAGTGACCAGGATGGGTAACAGAACCCATTTTCAATCACATGTTCTCTCTTTAACTATTTTATTAGCACTGGAGTTTCAGTTGTTACAATTGATTTTGTCATTCTAGGACAGAAATTTCTGCTGGTGATTTTAATTCTAGGTCACTTAAAATACTGCCTCTAACTTTAGTCTTGAGGCTTTTCCTACACTTAAGAATTCATTTTTGCAAGATTCATTAGATCATGACACTCATTTTTAATTTGTCATTTTTTCAATGCACAAATAATACTTGTATTAGTTATTTCACAGTGTTTGTGTGCCTGACCTTTAAGTATTGATTGCTGTTTCTTCTTGCATTTCTATTGTTCTCCAAAGACCCTTTATAAGTAATAATACATTTTTTGTTGTAGCAGTGTTTAGTCAAAATTAAAAAGGAACTTATAAAAATAATGTATTTTGTAGGTAGTGTGTGCTAGATATCCAATGAGAGTGAAAAAGAACATGTGACATTGCTGACCTATTTTAGACATGAGATCCTTACAACCTCTAATTTAACTTCATAATTACTTAGTTGAGAGGCAATATAAAAGATTAAGCTTATTATGGACCGCTTCTAACTGGATGTTGACCATTGATTAAAATTCAGTCTTGAACGATTGATCTTGACATCAACTTGACAAATGGTTGTGTTAAAGAGAAGTTGTAAATTATGCTTAATTGGCAGATAACTTACCAAGTCAATGAATAGGATTTGCAACCAGTGAAGACAAAATAAAAAAAAAGTTCTTTTTATCTTATAATTTTTTCTATATTGTACTCTGGTGGAAGTAAAATCTGCACATATTTGCACATATTTGCACATATCTGGACATATTTGCACATATCTGCACATATCTGCACATATCTGCACATATCTGGACATATATGTACATATCTGTAAATATCTGTAAATATCTGCACATATCTGCACATATCTGCACATATCTGCACAATTCTGCACAATTCTGCACATTTTTGCACATTTTTGTACATTTTGTCAACTTATTAGAATTTTGTACAGAAATGTACAGAAATATACAAAAATGTACGGAAATGTACAAAAATGTACAAAAATGTACAAAAATGTACGAAAATGTGTAAAAATGTACAGATATATACAAATCAATGTTTATTTATAATACTAAACAATAAATTAATAAATATTAATTATTTGTATTCACTTCAATTGTACTCCTAATGATTTACACACTCAATGCCTTTTTATGACTGCACAGAGAAAAATTTTTGTGCAAAATTTAATATTTAAATAAGAAAATTTATTATTTTCAATAGGAGCGCTGGGACACGCTCGATTTGTGAAATTCTTACCATTTTAAATAGTACTTTTCAAGATTTTCAAAGCAAATTTTACTTTTTTAAATAATAATTTTTATGACTGCTGAAACCAATATAAAAAATTTTTAATTCACCGCTTTTGAGAAGTTTCTTAGTTCAATGTATATATGGATATTATTATTTAAATGTTATTATTTTTATTTAACCAATATGCACATGTTATAATTTAAGTATCACACATATAGGCATATCCACAGATTTTTAAACTTTTGATTAATTAAAAAAGAAAAAATATTTTGAAGGCACACCTTTAAAAATGCTTTTTCTTGATGCCCTGGTGGAAAGTACGTGGTTTCGCCATTGTTTTCGATGGCGAAAGGACATTTAAGCATTGATTCTGAGTTGTTAACTAGGCAACTGTAGACTTTATTAATAGATTGTTTTAGAGGTTTTGTCAACATGTTCAAAGTCATTAACCTATATTTACAACAAAAACTATCACTTCTGATCATCAAGGTACACCCGATGGACATTGATTCTAGCAATGCATGTCCCGTTAGTGGCACTCACACATAACCTTTTGAATGTTCATAGCATTTTCGAGGTATGTATTTAAATATTATGTGTGACAGTCACTAACGGGGTATGCATTGTCAGAATCAATGCGGCCCATCGGGTATACAAGTGATTTATATTGCTTTAATTTGTGAAATGGATAAAAGATTGTTCGTTAATAATGTCGCACTTTTTGTGAGAATTTCTTCTTGAGTGATCATTTATTTTTTCAAATACAAATAAAGTAGTTGACTTTGTTGCTGCAACTGGAGCAAAAGTACCGCATGTTTAATAATTGTACGTGTAACAATTGCACGTAAAATAAAAATATTTTAATAATCTTCAGTAAAATTCACTTATTAAAATTATGTACCTGATGTTTTCGATGCCCCCCCCCCCCCCGACCAGCAGCACTCGCTGCGCTCGTGCCGCAAATGTCGGGGGCGGGCATCGAACTCAATGCTCTCGAGCCCGTCGGGTGCGTTATCATTGTCAGTGGCAAACGTACTTTCCACCGGACATCAAGAAAAATAGTATACGGTACACTTGACGAAATTTCAAGGCGGAACTTCAACTTTCGTCACTTGTACCGTAATGTACTATTTTCGGGTGTATTAGCACATAATATAGTGTGAAAAAATAGCGATACTCTTTTTTTACATTTGTTAAAAATTTGGCGTATTAAAGTCTTATTTTAATTAGTAATTATCGTTTACACTATTTTCAAATGAGGTTTAAAAATTTTCTGATATAATTGATCATAAAGCACTGTATATTTAATCATAGGGTCAAAAAATGACAAAAATTAGATTTTTTCAAAAATCCATATATCTGATTTACTTTAATTATCACTTTTTTTCTAAGTCGGGCACAGCTTTATTACCTCATTTCTTTGTTTACAATTAGTGTGAAATATTTGTAAAAAAATATTCCGCTCGCTATCTCTTACATTGAAATTTAGGTACCACTTAGAACACAAAAAATTACGACATATACCACTGATCAGAGTACGATTATCCACCTGTTTTCAATTCCCAGTATTTTTTTTATAGACAATTACCATATCTGGTGTACTCTGGTTACATAAAACAAGTTTAGTTTTACCTAAATATGGGTTAACCGTTTGATTTCTAATATTTGTAATGCCTTGAAACTTGCAATAACATAAAAGTTAAAAAATCTGTGGATTTGCCTATATACAAGAAAAACTTTAAATTTAGAAATTAAAAAACTACTCACCTATAGAAGACTTACAGTTGGTCTTCTCGAAACTGATACATAAGCTACACTACGATGTACGCGTTATTCAATTGCTTTTTTTTATTAATCAATACATGATTGAGTAATAATATAACATTATAATCAAATTTAATATAGTTACTTAATTTAAAAATATCATAAATAAATAACAATATTTTTTTTCAATTCTATAAAATTTTAGTAAACTGGCTCGTAAAAATTGCTACATCTTCTATCAAATGTTAGTGTTTTGAAAATTTAGTATAGTAAGTAAGTACTAAATTTTATATAAGTAATGTAGCAAATTTTATAACCATATTTATTTATTTTTAAAAATGTGTATACCATTAATTGCTAAAAATATATTAAATATCTTGAGAATTTGAGTATGTCCTCAGACTATTAGAGAAAATAGCAATTTTTAATGGAAACTTTTTTCCGTGTAGTGAAATAGTATATTACGCACCATGGGAGGAAAAAACTTGGACAGTCCACAGCTCGTGTAAATTGCCACCCGAGCCAAAGGCGAGGGTGGCAAACACGAGCTGGGGGCTGGCCAATTTTACTCCCGTGGTGCGTATACTATTTTTCCTCACATCGAAGCCGAAAATGCCATATTTCCGTTTCGGAGCCGGGCGGGAGGGCGGGAATGAGGCACTTTCGGCCCGGTGTGAGGAAAAGAAAATGATTGAAAATTTCCCCTTTGTTAAAGGAGTTTATACCACTCTAACCTCAAAATCATAACTTTAATATGATTATTCGGTTCTCGTGACAAACATGTACTCTGGGGTGGCCCCCTTTATCCCCGTGTTGCGCATACGATTTTTTTGCCTAGTGATCGGGCGCCAGTAGCAAAAGTGGTATTTTCGGCCCGCTAGGCAAAAAAATAGTTTTCGCCATACCCCGGCCGAAAGTACCACATTCCCTCCCGGCGCAAAAACGGAAATGTGGTATTTTCGACCTGGGTATGACGAAAAATAGTATACGCACCACGGGAGTAAAATTGGCCAGCCCGCAGCTCGTGTTTGCCTCGCCTTCGGCTTGGGTGGCTATTTACACGTGCTCTGGACTGGCCAACTCTTTACCTCCATATAGTTGCGTAATATACTATTCTTATTAAAATATTAAATTAAAAATTTTTCTCCATATGTAAATAAGCAAAATTATATTTCTCCTGTACCTGTAGCATGTGTTGGTGATTAATATTATTGTAATTTAAGTTTTTATATACAATTATAATAAAAAAAATATTTAACATTTATTTTTGCACAATTTCCTTTAGTTCCTTATTAATTTATGTTTTTTAAATGAAAAATCATTCAAATTTATGTACCTCATTAATTTTTCGTCTGATAATATTGAACTGTACTTCTTCATACATCTTTGTATATTTTTGTACATTTCTGTACATTTCTGTACATTCCTGCACATTTCTGCACATTTCTGTATATTTTTGTACATTTTTGTACAAAAGTACAACTTATTAAGTTGATAAAATGTACAGAAATTTGCAAAAATGTGCAAAGATGTGCAAAAATGTGCAGAAATTTACAGAATATGCAGAGATTTACAGAATTTCACAGATATCTGCAGATATGTACAGATATGTATAGATATGTGCAATTTTTACTTCCACCAGGGTAGTTTTATGACTATACTTCATGTTTCACTTTTTGTTTTTATTTTATTACGGTTTTAGATATAAAATATTCGATTTCCATGCTGTATTTTTATCTTTTCATGCACTTCAGAATTATTGAATTTGTCTATATAAGTACTTAAATGTAAAAAATACAATGTGTTTTGTACGAAAATTTCATGTCACGGAAAAAACATTATAGCTACATGGATGAAAATTGGTACCCTGGGACCCTGAGGTACCTTGAGGTAGCTGATTGGCCCAACATCTTGAATTTTAAAATTATAACGCCGAATTCGTAATCAGCAATTTCAAAAACCTCCATAGCTCCTTATAAAATTTTCATTAAAATTAGTATTAATGTTTAAATTTTCGTCCGCCATGTTGGATGTACGACCATGAATTTTGAAAATATGACAACAGATTCATGAATGTAAATAGCGACTTCAGAACCGCATTTCATGAAATATTTGATAATTACAAAAATGTATGTTTCAAAAGGTTGATGTCACTATGTGTATAAGATTCATTGTAGAAACATATTAGCTATCATGTAATCTTACTTTTTTGTGAAATTTCTCTGCTGTATCGAAGCTTACACAAATATACAATGTTTCATTGTTGAATATTTGTAGGTAATTAGGTGTACTGACAATGAATGTTGATTATAATTTGGTTGATTCCCATTTGTAGAAATATAACAAATGATAGAGCCACGGTGGTACAGTTGATTTGGATTTAGGTTTCTATTTTGGAGGTCCATGTTCGAATCTCCATGTCTTGTGAGCTCGTGGGCACTGGGCAGCTAACGTTTTTCGAGAAGTTTATGCGCCAAAAATTAACCGTGATTCGCGAAATCCATGCGTTAAGCTGCCAAGTCAGTTGGTCCGGCGGTTGACGCTCTCACGATCTATATAAGTAACGGTTTCAATTCACAATAAATTTACAAAAATTCTCACTGCTACACACTTGAATATTTTTGAATAGTGAAAATTATTTATGAAGCTTATATATTTGTCCAAATATAATAAAGCAAAATAAAATATTGAAAACATATTTTTTAGCTATTTTCAATCATTGTCTTCGGATGTATAAGCAGCAAAGGTTGGATAATAGAAGAAAATGGAAAAGAAGTCTGCCTGTATAATAAAGATACAAATGCATGTAATTATGGAACGGGAATTGGTGTTATTGCCTTCCTGGCAAGTATTGGCTTCATAGCTGGCGAATACTTATTTGAACAAATGTCCTCCGTAAAAACTAGGAAGCACTATGTTCTTGGAGATCTTGGGTATGTCAATATTCTTATTGTTTGCTTTATCTTTATGAAGAATATTTCTATACTTAATATGTATTTACTTTTAGTTTTTCTGGCTTTTGGGCATTTCTTTACTTTGTCGGATTCTGTTACTTAACCAATCGATGGAATGGGTCGGACAATCCACGAGATGGCTATGGTGTGAATAATGTACAAGCAGCTATTGCATTTTGTTTCTTCTCAATCTTTAGTTGGGTAAGTGCAATAACAACTGCATTATTCAAATTTTATTTAGCAAAAATAAATTAAATAAGCAATACTGAAATAAATCACCAAGAAATATGAAAATGAATAACAAAAATAATCAAAATGACAAATTATCAAATTTGAAAATTAACAAATTTTTTTTTTATTGTAGGCGGGATGTGCATGGTTTGCCTTCCAGAGATTTAAACAAGGAACGGATGCTGCATTTGCTCCTAGTTATGAGGCAGATCCCACCGGAGGACAAGGTTACACGAGTTACCCAGATGCTACAGATGCTGCTTATCAAGAACCTCCTTTCGCTCAGCAACAACAAAGAGGTATGGGTGACTTCCAAGCTCCAGCTTATTAAAGTCGTTACAAAATATGTATATTCCAAGACCACTGCAGCGAACTAATAATGATAGGAGTTTATTTGTTAATTATTGTTATCTTGCGTTTCAAGCAAAAAAACTGCTACACAAATCTCATACTGTCGCGTATCGTGATCTGAAAAAAAGTATTAGCATTTTACATGAACTCGCTGTTTTGCCATTTCTCTTCCTTCATCATCTATATATTAACTTTGCAGTTAAGGGCAGACATGGATTACCTTTTGTTGCTTTAAATAGAATTTAAGATTATTTATACTGTATTTTTATTAAACATATTGCAAAAAATCCTTACTTAGTAAGTAAATTATTTTATAAATTAACATTTGAAGAAATTTGTGATTTTGTATTTAATAAAAAATACATTGCAACTTAATACAATTTTATTATATATTTATTATTTTCTAAGATTTTTAATACCAATAAAGGTACGGCATAAATAAATAATAATGTAACGGAAGGTATCCACGTTTAGTTACAATGCAGATTAGCTGATGTTAAAGGCCTCACTTACAAAAGAGCCTGTTTGCTCATAAAAGTGAATTACTCCTGTCGCTGATAGATCGCTACCAATATTGGTCTTAGATTAAGTCTGCATAAGGAGGTACAAAGAAAAGAAAATCTGTTTGTTGAACAGTGGCGATAATTGTTGTCCACTTGTGAGTTGTACTTAATAAATTGTATGTTTGGAAGAAAAAGATAGGATGTAATTGAGGTACCACATGAGGGACTTGCACAAGAACTATGACAATTTCTGACCATTTCTCAGCTAACATAAAAAGACAAAAAAGTATCAAATCTCATAGTAAAAACAATACGTATGTATTAATGTTATATGTTAGTACATGCACCAGTTATGTATATTTTAATGTCGTGACGTGTTCAAAGTATACGCAAGCGAGGCATCTAAATTAATACTGCGTGATATTTAGAAAAAATCAACGATGTTGCCATTATAAGTCAGCTTAAAATGCACATATCCTGTGTTAATTAGCGAAAATTATGATAATACTATTGCCAAACCTCTTAGTTTTATATTACAATGTAAAAACTTCTTCTTAGTACTGAAAATAAAGAAAACAACGTTCTTGCTTGAATGCTTTACTCGCGTTATCACAAACGTGTTAAAAAGGAGATTTTTCATTAATAACATTTTTACTGAAAACATCTTATTGGATTTATGAAACGTAATAAGAAAAAGTATTTTCCTCACACCGAGCCGAAAGTGCCTCATTCCCACCCGGCTCCGAAACGGAAATATGACATTTTCGGCCTCGATGTGAGGAAAAATAGTATACGCACCAGGGGAGTAAAATTGCCCAGCCCCCAGCTCGTGTTTGCCACCCTCGCCTTCGGCTCGGGTGGCAATTTACACGAATTGTGGACTGTCCAAGTTTTTTCCTCCCATGGTGCGTAATATACTATTGTATGATTATATAAAGAAAATGAAACTGCTTCTATCTATGTACATTATTAAATAATTTGATTTGCGTAAAATTATACAATTTACTCGTAGTTGTGCTGAACATAAGTCATCCGAATCGGTTAAATAATTCAAATTCTTTTTCTGACATTTATACAAAATTATTATCAAACATAAAATATACATAAATATTAAGTGCTTCTTGATTGGTCTACAATTGTAATGGCGTTTGGTGTTATGGACAGGAGATATGATATTATAATTACAAGCCAGTTGAATTACAAAGGATGCAGTTTAAGTTGATTAAGTTGATAAATATATATAAAAATATTAAAGTACCAGTTCATAAACCTAACTAAAAAGCTTGTTCATAAATGAATATTTTTAAAACTTGATCAAAACTTTACTATATCATTGAATATCAGTTCACTTCTTTTAATACTTCGCCATTTATCATATAAATATATCGATATGAAATTTTCAACTTAGAGGACATTTTGTTGTTTGCGTCGATGTGAAATTTCGATCCAGAATAATTGTAGTTATTGCAAATGAACATTACTGCTGTAGCATGTATAAAATAAAAAAAAACTTGAATTGTCTATGAAAGCGATATAAGTAATTTATTAAGATTTAAAAAGAAGAATATACTTATGAATGTAGCAAACACGCATTTATTGTAGTTCTGTAAGAGATGCCCCTGTGCAGTTCAGAGATCTCAATGTTTATTACGTAAATACTAGTCTAGTGTATGTATGATTTTTAATAGTGATTGTAAAACGACAAGTATAAAGAATCTGTGAGTTGTATTGACTTTAATTTATAGCCTGCCCAGATTAAGTGTAAGGAAAGCCCATAGCCACACAATGGCTTCTCGCATCAATTATTTTCATTAATTGGTGTAACATAAATTGTTGGCTATGGAATTTCCACTTTATGATAAAGTGAAACATATTTGTATTTTTTATAATATTTATGTTGTACATTATAGAAGCGCGTGCATTTATGAGATGCAAAAATGTGCACTCGAATGACATTGTGGATTTTTTGACATTTGACTGTTTGTTATTATGTATTTCAACAGAATTCATACTGTAATTAAAAGCAATCTTTTTTACTTTACAAAATCAGCATTTTATAAAAATTGACTTCTTTCGATAACCACCCAACACTATTTTTTGTTTCGCCAAGCAAATGTAAATAAAATCTACAAGTTAGAGTAACAAATGTCCATCCCATAAATGAAATCGAGGCTTCCATACTTTTGAAAAAAAAAAAAGAAAAAGTAATTGGGCTGCACTCGTACCGCCGAAATAATGGAGAATGTAAATTATCAAGCAATACGTGGAATTCTGCTGCAGTCTGTGAATTTGGATGCATGATAGTAATTAATCGACTCTGAATTGAATTATTCGATTGATTGTTCATAAACTGTAAAAATTTCTTTAAATATCATGACGATTAAACTGTATTATACATGATGTCAGAATCTACCCCAAACTGCAAATAAATGTTATTATTTATTGTGTTAAAAAAATGTTTCTGTTTTCTTAATTCGTTTGCTTGAACCTTAACTTTGAATTTGAATAAGAACATATTAAAATAAAGAAGTACTATTAAATTAACGGACCAACTCTAGAAATTTGAAAAAATGTAAAATTACCTGTTAACTATAAATAAAATAAAGAAATGAAAGTATAAATTGATTGTTTTAACTTTCTCACAAATTCTATATTTTTCATTATTAGAATAAAAAGATATAACATCAGTTATGTTGGATATAAAGGAGATGAGAGAAACGAAACTAAAATGAAGTAAGCAATTGCTTTTATAAATACACATATGTATTATATAATATATTAATTAGTAAGCACACATCGCTCTGTAGGCTTAATATTAAAATTTTCAGCTCGTTGGCACTTTCCGTAATAGGATATGAATATACAATTATATTTTGTGCTCCAAGTTAATGATTCTCGTCCCTCGAAAAGTTCTTCCTAATATATCAAATCGATTTTGTACATGCGAAGAACGTTCTCAAGCTAAATTAGTACGCATTAATGTAATCTTTAATATATATATATATATATGATACAGCTCTCTTTGCCGATACGTTTTTTCGCACACATTATTATAATCTGTGATGATCAAAGGCCACAAATGTTTTGTAAAGAAGGATGTACGACTATTTTTTTTTCTAACTACTTGGAATCTAACTAATGTGATGTTTCGAGTGTTTTTTTCTTAAATAGAATAGTTTTATGCAGTAAAAGTTTTCATAGTCTCACAGACTGACGCGCGCACAAACATGCCAATTTTCTATATACATATGAGAAATTATTGAGTTACAGTAAATTTTTTATACATATATATCTTACCACAATCCAGGTAAATAAATATTACTCTGATACAAATTTCTTTGCAATGTTAGAATATTGTCATATAGCTGCATTCATTAAAATTTGCACAATATTTTTTCTAACATTTTGGAATGTATATGTACATTAGCAAAAATAATTTTATGACTGAAAATTTTATCTCGTTATTATTAAAACAAGTGTACTAAGTATTCATGGGCAAAAGACTATGAAAAAAATTACAATGCTATAAAAACTATTAAAAGATCAACTTTCCAATTCAGTCTCTTCTGTACTATGAATTTAATTCGCATACTAATAAATAAATATATAATATATAACCCAAGTTAAATTACATTCAATATTTGGGGAATTGCACTACAAATTTTGTTATTAGTTTTAAACTAAACGTTTCAATCTCGAAATTTTCGACGTTTCAATCGAAATGAAATCCTCTATAAAATCTGAACTTTAATAAAATTGGGTAGAAAAACTTTTACTGTATATGTATTGGATTAAAAATGAATAAAACGTCTAATTACCCATAGTGCAATTAGAGTGCAGCTAAGACATTTTTATCTTTGTTAAGTGATCTTAATAAAAAATATTTCAAATTCTTCTTAGAACAATAATCATTATATCTCGAAACTTTTCTACGCGTCATAATTACGATTTCTTTTTATGAAAATCAGACATATATTTAATGCAGTTAATATATTTTTCGTTATTTTTTTTTTATCACATAGTCGTTCATTCATTTATCTGGTTTTATCAAAATTTTATCAAAGATTATCAAGTTATCAATTTTTCGAAATCTTTGATGCAAGATACATATTTAAGCCAAACATTTCTTGTTATACAAAATTTTGATAATTGTTTTAAATGGTCTTGAAGCATACTAGCTTCGGATTATTTGTTCAAGTACGTATATGAAGACTCAAACTTATAGACATACTACAAAAATAATTTTAATTTCTAGAATGAGTAAGTGTATTCATGAACTAATGATTTAAAAACAAAAATGCTTTATAATTTTATCAAAATCACGTATTTAAACTAACTTCTTTTCATATACAGATTTCAATCATTTTCTATATAGTCTTTCGCTAAATTATTATATAGACCCAAAATCTTTAGTTACTTAAATTTGTAGCTCTGTCATTAATACTTTTCTGAATATTCTACACTCTAATAGCGTTATAAAACATTTGTAAAGCAAAAGTAAATTTAAGCAGTGTACATATTAACTTTCTATTATATTGGTAAATAATATCGAACCAATTTGAAATACACACATTACCATTAATTAAAAAAAATTGACTGCTTAATGTATTTATGAGATCAAAAATGTATAGGTAGATGATAAAATTTGATTGTTACCAGAAATAGAGAACCACTATAAAATTTTTCTATTTGGCAAGACAGTTTAGCATATATAGGTTCTTCAACATGTTCCTGGGTTAGGACCTGAATATATTAATTTTTTTTTTTGTGGCAGTAGAAAAATGTTTCATTCTTCTCGTAAAGAATTTGATATTTGTTAGAAATAGAATAATCTTAGGTACACATGATATTAAGTTTTGCTGAAATTAAGGCCAGTCCTTGGTAGCACCTTCCTAAATAAATCAATTATTTAATTTATCGCAATACTACATTTTTTAATAATTTTTTGTTCGCATTTAAAATCATGATGAAAAAAACACTTTCGATAAATACAAAGAGTAAAAACGATCAACTAATTAACCCTCTTAACCAAGCAGATTACGCAAAAACGATTAATTTTCTACAACTCTCTTAAAAATGAAATTTGTAAAATGTCGATGCCATGCTCAAAAATACTATTCCATAATTATAAAAATTTCTCTCTAATCACATAATTTCAAACGGTCGCAAACTAATAAGTTTACATTTCAAGACTAGAAATTTTTTTTTATGGTATCGCCTTTTCAAACTTGACAGTACAGATACTGTAAACTGTTAATATCACTATACATTTATTTGTTAAATATAAAATGTATTTAAGTTCTACCTAAAAAAAATTATACTGGCTAAAGGGTTAAGAAGTTTGCCTAACATAGTATGTATTTAGTTAAAAAAATTTTATGAAATTTAATTTTTACGTTATTAGAATACGTTGCGAGAATCGATTGGCTAATCGAGCTAGTTTTTTTAATATAAAATAGCACGAATCACTGAACTTCTTTCTCTTCTTTATACATCTTTAACTAATTTTCATTTTTTATAACTATCTTACACTTAGAGACTGTAAGTGAATGACAAATGGATTCAAGAATGTGTATCACAAGTTTGGATCAGTGTAGTTGATTTAAAGATCTGTATTATTGTATATATTACACACATATATATGCATGCGCGCATACATATATAGAATTATAGATTGCTGGAAGTTTGAATCTTAATGGAAAGACATGAACAACTGTATATATAGGAAAGCATATTATATAATTTAAATCCATGGAGGTTCTACAGTTATTGAAGATTTCAAGGGAGTAACTGAATAACTGACATATCAGAAAAGTGTAAAACTCTGATCTTTTGGCAACGCAAAATTGGAGCAAATTTAAGGGCAGTAACTCTAACATGAGTTTTTATAGCCTGGAGGTCTAAGAAAACAGGAAGGGAAAGGTTTTTCAATTGAAAGAGATCTATGAATTTAGAAAAAGTTCTAAATATCTAAGTTCGAATAGTACATACGTAACAAGTGCTTAAAGTAAGCGTTTTTTACACGGGTATAGTTTCGCTTCGCTGGGACGACAAATTACCCGTGCACGATACGCCTACTTTGGGCAAGTATCGTATTTACTTCTTATAACTAAGAACGTAAAATATAACGTTAGATGACTGTTTAGCGTACGTACAGTACCTTTTTTTTCACGAGTGCGAAACGTTTCTACTTTACACACTAATACGTAAAGTAAAAACACTTCACGCACTATTGCGTAAACACTTTATTTCTATTCAATAACTTATGAACGGAAATTAAAATAATACCTCTTAAAAAATATAAACAAATTTTTTTAACATTTCCTAGATATATTTGATTAGTTTCTAGAACAATTTGTTTCCACACCTCATTTGACTAAAAAGTGGATGTAGAACCTCCTTCAAAATATAAAATAATTAGTTGCATGCGCAAAATTACTAAACGTTAATGAAAAATTTTTTAAATAAAATATTTTGTACAAAACCACCACATCCTACATATATATGTGTGTGTATGTACGTATGTGTGTGTGTGTGTGTGTGTGTGTGTGTGTGTGTGTGTGTGTGTGTGTGTGTGTGTGTGTGTGTGTGTGTGTGTGTGTGTGTGTGTGTGTGTGTGTGTGTGTGTGTGTGTGTGTGTGTGTGTGTGTGTGTGTGTGTGTGTGTGTGTGTGTGTGTGTGTGTGTGTGTGTGTGTGTGTGTGTGTGTGTGTGTGTGTGTGTGTGTGTGTGTGTGTGTGTGTGTGTGTGTGTGTGTGTGTGTGTGTGTGTGTGTGTGTGTGTGTGTGTGTGTGTGTGTGTGTGTGTGTGTGTGTGTGTGTGTGTGTGTGTGTGTGTGTGTGTGTATATATACTCTTAATCGTCCCATAAAACTTTTTTATAATAATCGCGTTTCCTTTGCTGTCTTAAATTAAACCCTTCTTAAGAATATCCTAGTATTTTAGGTACTTATAATGCTCTGAATTTAAACAACTGATATCGATACTATATTTCACAAAATTATCTAATGACATATTGTCAATATTAGACAGTGCCAATAAAACAAACATAATTCATTTGTTAGTTGTAAATATCACGATTATTCGATTGCTAAAAATGTCGTAAATTCGTTCTTAATAAAAACAATCCTATAATAGAAAAGAACGAAGAGATCGCAAGCTAAGCTAAAAACGTTATAAAAATTCTATTCTAAGCTTGCATTTAAGTTGACGTGACTTTAAGGAACTTTACACTCTTGAATCTGGAAAAACCTCAATTGTCGTATTAGCAATAAATCCTTGATTTAAAATTGATTTTTAACTCCATTCTCTGACAAGAGATGTGGAAAATTTATAAAAAAAAAAAACAATAAAAATAAAGCATTGTTTAATTTAAACTTTTCTTCAAAATTATAAAAATTTTGATTAATAAAATCATTAATGTGGTTGTTAATATACATAACTCTACGAAAAATTCTATATTAAATTGCATTGGTTAAATAAAAAATCGATAAAATGTTGAAATTTCGTTAAAGTTAAAATAGAACAACCTGTTATAACGTATTGTATCATCAATATATCAATATTCTTCAAAAAGAATATTTCGATTCCTTTTCAATAAACAAAATTTTGTCTCAGATCCAATAGTATGAAAACTCCTCCGCAATAAAAAAGACAAACAGGACAGACATTGAAAAAATACCGTCAACGAATTAATCGTTCTCCGCCGACAGATCATTGATCATTTCATCTTGCATCTTCTTAATGTTCTGATTCACCTCGTCCTTCTCGTACTCTACGAAATCATCAAACAGACTCGGCCAGGCCTCCGCGTCATCATAGGCACCCAAATCATCGCCTATACTCTCGGCAAAGTTCAGGAACATATTCCAAGTATCCCTCGGTATACCCCGGACGTGATGGCACTCAAGGAACTTGAGCCACTTGCTTAGCAACGGTGGCTCGCGAATTGTAAAGACGAGCCTCCAGAGGACAATCGCCATGTCGGCGGGCAGGATTCGCTGGCCGGAGCTCACGTCGAGCCCAAAACGGAATGTAAATCGGTACAGGTCCTTGAACAACTCGCCGTTCGTTATGAGCTCCTCTACGATCTCGGGCAATGTCTGCTGAATGCCAACTATACTCTCTACGTTCATAGCTTTCAAGCCACTGAGGAATTCTTGACGTGTGAACTGACACATCTGCTCGGCGTTCAGTTTCCACGCCAGTACTAAAACCTTAAACTCGTCCGGCGACAGCAGGAGATCATTGCAGAGACGTTCGATACCGTCCGCCAGTATAAGATCCTCGAGTGGATCCTTTGAAAAATAACAATATTTAATGAATGAGATTTGTTTAGCATACAGTCAAAGTTATAACAAAATACGTAAACGCACGTAGAGCAACGTGTATTGAATTCGAGAAATTATGAAATTTCTATTTATTTTAGAAATAAATATATATGAGTTCACCAAAATGTATACCACATTGGTCACATCAAGGTGAAAGTGTTAATAAAATCTATCTGAAGAAAAAATAATTTTTATTTAATAAATATTTGTTAATAATTTAAAGTTTTCTTAACAAGTTATTATTTTGCAATTTCAATATAAAAAATAACGTGATGATTGTAATAAAGTAATAATTTTTATACCACTCTAACCTAAAAATCGCAACTTTGACATGATTTTTAAGTTCTCATGGTACTTATAAAATACTGTATGAAACTCAGGCGTAAGGTGATTTTTGCCGCATTCAACTTTTCTTACTCGCTTCTCTCGTGCGAAAAACGTCTCATGCGGTAAATAATCACCTTCGTCACCAGTGTCATAATGTACTATTATAAAATTTCAATTTTATGTAATATTATTTTATTTCTAATAACATTATTTCTATATTTTATATCTGATAAGGTAAAAAGTCATATATACCTTATACTTTTCAAAAAGTGTAGTTAATTTGTTATCCAAAGGCTCTTTTACATGTTTACTACCAGTCGTTGAGTTGAGGCCAGCATTTCCAGATTGCATTTGTGAATAAAAACCATGAGGCCTACGCAACTTATTTTGTACTGTGGGCATTGAACCACAGTTATCTGAACCTACACCATTAAATGTTGACATGCTTAGTGATGAATTCTTATTCCCATTCACATGAGATTCTTTATTTGTATGTGGATGATTTTGGATATCATTGTGTGAAAATAGAGTACGCAACTCCATTGTTTCTATTACAAAAAAAAAATCATAATGATGTTAGTTCCATATAATGACAATACATAACATCACATAAGTATTAAAGTATATGATGTTAATAAGCATTGGAATGCATAAAATATATACCGTCTTTGTGCTCGAAAACAGCAGACTGATTTGTTCCATTTGGTGGGGGAGGCACCTTAAAACATGAACAACAGTTTCCCATTGATGCTATCTGTGTGCAATAGCAGCAGCAATTGTTCCTTGCATCAGTGATTCAGTCTTAAATTGGCAGTCTTAATCAAAAACTGAAAAATATTTTAGCGTATAAATACAATGAAATGAATATTAAAATAAATATTATATTTTGCCATCATTTAAAGACTTTTTTTTAAAAATTGTAAACTTATATTCTATTAAATTCCTACTACCTTAATTTCTTCTATCGTTAGTAAACAAACTATTTGAACTTATTACAATAATAGGTTGTATCTTAAAAACTATAACTTGTACAAAATATTAATAATATTTATCTCAGATTGCTAGCTTTCTAATATTATAGTTTTTTTGACAATGTAAACTAAGTTTTTAGGTCACACGAATAAACTTTGTACAAAACCTTTGTTACTGTAGGAGAGGTTAGAAAAGAATTGACATGACGTAGGTTATTGAATGCTTGCAAATCACCGTTTGCTCTGCGACCGCGACATCTGATTCAGATGAAACACCTCTTGCAAGGGCTCAAATTAAAAAAATTAATATAATACCATCGCTCGTGCGAAAATAGAGTAAACAAATTTAAACGCAAACAATCCTCTAATAATGCCCTAATTACCGTGCACTCGCACCGAAATGCATTTCGAAGCATCTGCTCAGAAAAAAAGGAAATAGACCTCTTCAGTTTTTTCCTAAAACCTCGTTGAAGTATTAAAAAACAAGAGTTTATCACCGAGCGCGCACTGCACTCTCTCTCTCTCTCTCTCTAGCTCGAGAAAGAAAACTTGTTGGCGCAGGATCGCGCGATAGGTTAGTAATCGGCCTCCTATTATATGCCAGACGCCGCCTGGCAACAAGAACATACTTGTCCAGGGGACGATCTTCACTCTCCCAGCCTCGTCACACAGGCTCCCATACGAAGAAGCCCGCACGCACCGTAACTACTACCTTATTTCTGCGAGCGATGTCCTCGAGGCAGCTCCTTGTGGCGATGACGGCGACGAGGGTGGGCGGTCGGTAGCCCCTGTCAAGGCATCCCAGGTAGTATAAGCAGCAACAGCAGCGGTGGTAGCGCGGCGCAGCGGAGGTAGCAGCTCGTCGTCCCGCAACGGCATTAATCCAACCCCCGCTCCGGGAAAGCGCGCTTTTCCCCGCCGTAAGTGAGAAAGAAAAAAACACAAAGTCGAAGATGACGACAACTATCGCAGTTGTCTGCCTTTTATATGTGCCATATGTGGATATGTATACATATATATATATACATATTATATATATACACACATATACACACACACACACACACCCATACTCCACTGCAATACCTACGTGGGCTATAGCCTATACGTGTCTCTTTTCTCTCTCGGGAGCTCTCGCAAGCACAGAACACACGCAGGAGAGCGGCTGGCTGTATGATGGCTGCGTATACCTACTTACGACCGAGAAAAAAGGGCCAGCCAGCTGCGCGCTCTCTCTGCGCGTCCTGTATACAGTGTATCAGCCTGAATACTCTCTCTTTAGTCTCTCTCTCTCTCTGACTCGCGGCTCGCGGCTCTCGCGCGTCCCACTCATGCTGTGTCTACAATAGAGTGACAAGCGTGATGTCATACTGACAATGAGTACTGACACGGACGTTTGTGACGGCTTGTGATATCACACGAACTGTAGGGTGGGGGTAACTGCCAACTGTAAAAAATACATTTCTCCGTGAACACCTATCGTCGTCGACCTGTTGTATTTCGTATTTTTTTTTTCGCAGTTGGTTATTACCCCCACCCTACGGTTTGTATGATATCACAGGTCGTTACAAACGTGCGTGTCAGTATGACATCACGCTTGTCACTCTATTGTAGACACAGCCTAACAGACACGGTGCCCTATTTGCTCCGTGCATGCGGTGTGGGCGACAGCGTGTTGTGTCGTTCGACAGACTGTCAGAGGCGGATTAAGAAATTCGCCGCTCTACGCCGTCTCTGTTACTGCCACCCTTTTAAGGGCAGTGATTTTACACAAAACTAAAAATTTAATTGAAATAAATTTAACACACATTTAATTACAAAATTATAATTAAATTTGTTAAAAGAAGTTTGACAGGACAATAATTTATAAAACACAGTGTTTAAAAGTAATAAAGAAAATATGTTTATTAATTATATTAAAACAAATGTTCGCCAATACTGACCCCTGCTGCCACAATCCTTCAAATACACGACCAACTGGCCCTCAACTCCACGAGTCCTCAATCCTTTTTCTTTCTAGCTCTCCGCTACCGACTTCCTCTCTCTACGGCTCTCTGCCTTCCTCTCCCCTCGCTCGATCGAACTTTCCCTCTCGCCCTTCGAACGTCACGCCCTCTATCGCAGTCATACATTTTTACCATATGCTGGTGCTATCATAATTTTATCTCTAACATTCGGCCATTCTAGATTTCGTTTGGTCCCCAAACGCTTGATTTTACCATAGTATTCGATCAATTTAAATAATTATTAAGATCTGCAATTATTTACTCTACAACTTAAATTTACGCACGTTAACATAACTTCTTAACTAACCTAAATCTTTAATTAATTTTAAGAACAATCGTAATCACGTAGTTTAGAAGGTACACATCTTTTACGCTGTGGTCTTTTATTTTCAACTAAATCATCTGTTTCTTCCACACTTGAATTTTTTAATTTTACATTCTTAGTTACATTTTCAGCTACATCGTTATACTCTTTTTCGCTGCTATCAGTACTTTCGCTTTCTAACTGATCATTGTCAATATTTGCTTCGTTTTCAACAAACTCCTCTTGTTCATTATCTTGCGATCCTCGCCAAATCTTTAACTAACATGTGCTGTCGACTCGAATCCTCGATCACCAAATTCGTTCAGTTTTCTAATTCGATACGTATCTCCCGGTAAAACTCCTACAATTACCATAGGACCTCCAAATAAAGGTTGAAGTTTGGTAGAAATACCTGTTACAATCGGATTTCGTTTTACAAATACAATATCTCCTACAGCGTACGTAACACCTTTAAAACGCTTCGCATCACACCTAGACTTATAAACTAATTGTTCTTTAAGAATTTGTTCTCGGATTTTGGCATGAATTTCAGTTGGAGGTTGATACGTTTCACAGTGTTCCGTAATTTCACGCATTTTACTATCCTCAAATCTAGGTAAAAACCCATAAAGTGCCTCAAATGACGTTATCCCTGTCGCTTTACTAATAGTAGAATTTAAATCACGCTCCAACTTTTTCAAGCTAACATCCCAATCATTCGATTCATTGCTCACAGTAGCCGCACGCAAAGCAGGTAAGATCGTCTGATTTAACCCCTCTATCAACCCATTCGCTTGCGGGTGACGACTAGAATTTAATGTGTGTTTAATCCCATAAGCTTCACACAAATCCTGAAAATTCTTGGAGGTAAAACAAGTGCCTCTATCTGATACGATTCGCCCTGGCGCTCCAAGTCTTTCAATAAAATCTTTAACTTTATTTACTGTTACTCTAGCGCTTACGTCTTTTACAGCTACAATATGTACAAACTTTGTTAAATTATCTATTATACCTAAAATATATTCGTTTTTACGTAAACTGGTCGGAAAAGGACCCAAATGATCCATATTAACTATGTCAAACGGGCGTCTCCCCGGAGGAATCGGATGTAATTCCCCTTCTACTCTTCCTGTCTTTCTTTTGGCTAATAAACATTCAAAACAATTTCTAATATGCACTCTTACATAACGTTTCATTACAGTAAAATAATAATATGCATTCATACGCTTTACAGTTTTTTCCACACCAAAATGACTTCCAAGGTCGTGATAACGAATTACTAAAGCCTTTCGCATACTTGCGCTCATTTTCCGGTTTCTGTAAAATCTTTATCTTTTGTAATATATTAGAATCAGACCTTTGAAAAGTTACAATCTCATCTTCTCGCGTAATAATAGTAAACACACTTTCCCGTTCACAAATTTCTAACTCTGCTACTGGTGCTCTCGACAACGCGTCTACGTGTTTCATTAATTCTCCTTTCCTATGTTTGATTTCAAAGTCGTATTCAGAAATCGCACTGATCCATCTTGCCATCTGAGCATTTTGCGTCTTCCAAGTATTCAAATTTATTAAACATTGGCAGTCAGTTACAATAACGAATTTAATACCTATAAGAAAAGATCGCAGTCTTTGTAGAGCCCATGCAATTGCCATTAGTTCTAAACGAGAAGAATGATATAATCTCTCTGTTTCAGAATTCCGTTTACTTATCGCATAAACAAGCTTTAACTTATCTACATCCGAATCAGCTTGAAATAACATTGCTGCTAACCCTATTGCCGAAGCATCTGTATGTAATTCAGTCCTTTGCGCATTCGGATTATAAAATCGTAAAGTAGGACGTTCAACAAGATTTTTCTTAATTAAATTAAACGCCGTTTCTTGGTCGCTCGTCCACTCAAATATTTTTTTAACTTTCAATTGATCTGTAATAGGCATAGCTACTTGTGTAAAATTTGGAACAAATCGCCTAAAAAAACTAGCTAAACCCATGAATAGCCTCACCTCATGCACATTTTTCGGTCTCGGAAATTCCGCAATCGCTCGAATCTTTCGCTCTCCCGGCTGAATGACTCCCTCACCCAAAACATAACCTAAATACTCAACCTTTTTCATTCCGAACCTACACTTTTTCAAATTTAATGTTAACCCGGCTTTCTTTAACATATCTAAAACTTCAATTAAATATACCAACAACTCTCCCCATGATTTTGCAAAGATACAGGTATCATCAAAAAATGTAAAAGCAATCCCCTGTTTCTGAGCTGTCCCTAATACTTTATGCATTAATTTCGCAAAAACTTTCGGAGCATTTACTAAGCCTAACATAGCGCGTGTGAATTCACCCGTCTGTGTCTCCGTAATAAAAGCACTTTTTTCTTTAGCGTTTTCAGCCAAAGGTACTTGAAGATATCCGTTTGCGAGATCTAAAGTTATGAAAACACTAGCTCCGCTAAGCTTTTCTAAAAGGTCATCGAAATTTGGAATCGGATAGTTTATTTGCTTTGTAATTTTATTCAAACGACGATAATCCATAATCATACGCCCCGTACCATCTTTCCGCCTAATCAAAAATGCTGGACTTGCATATTCCGATTTTGTTTCGCGTATAATACCCGCCTTCTTATATTCTGTAATTATAGTATCTAAATCTTCGCGATCTTTCGCGTTTAATCTGTAAGGTTTTGTTTGCACTGGTTGCTTTCCTTCCTCTATTTTTATTTCCATCTCGATCAAATCAGTACACTCTAATTCATACGGAGTTTTAGCAATACATTCGCGGTAATTATTCAATATCCCAGCTAACTCATTCTTTTGACTTTGACTTACAGATTCGTCAGTTACTATCTCCTCCAACGTTATTTTATCTTTACGCGGTTCTAATTCCTGGACTGGTTCTATCGCCAAAATTCTTTCTCCTATACAGTCCCCTTTATTTAAACTAATACTACTATTTGAATTATTCATTACTGGCAAAACAATATCACCTATCTGTGTTATAACATTAACGAAATTCACTTCACTAGGTTTACACTCTAAATTTTCTGCCGCATAAAATTTTCGATATTCGCAAATGTCAAATCATACCCTTTTCGTACATACATAATATCTAACGCTTCGGTGAAAGGTCTTCCCAAAATTATGTCAAAACGCTGTACATTATCAGGAACTACACAAAAAATAATCGGCTTAGGTTTAAGAATATCCATGATTGTATCAGCATACACAACACCGGGCGATACAACTTCATTTTCTCCGAAACCTTCTAAAATTAAATCTTTTCGAACCATAGATAAACCTAACATTAATACCGTAGTCGCCTTCATCGTGCATACCGACGCACCCATATCAATCTGTGCTTTTAATCGATTTCCAGCAATTTCAACTTCACGAATAAATTTTTCACCCGAAGCTCCCGCATTTATATCCGATACAGTAGTTACTTGATCGCGTTTCGGAGCTTGCTTTTGTTTACATTTAGACGCAATATGCCCCTCCTCTTTGCATAAATAACACGTAACGACTTTTCTCTCCTTGGTACAGTCTTTCGCGTAATGACCTACTTCCTTACAACGAAAACTATTCCCAACGCTACTCGCAGACGTTGACCTAACATTACCTTTCATCTCCGATTTCGAAGAACTGCTAGCGCCACTGCCGTTGCGCCCCGTTTCTCGCGATGTGTTCGAAGCTGCAGTTGAAAATCCTCGCTTCTCAGAAATTCGCTCCTTCCGATGCTGCCCTAATTTGTCGAATCTAATCATATCTTGAAACATCGCATCTGTGGTTGCATAATCTCTGGCAAGAATATGATTTGATAAATCTCTAGACCAAAGTCCATCAGCGATTTCATCTCGAATTTCTTCCACATTAAAATCCAGTCCCTCACAAAGCCAAATTTTATCGAACACATATTCTTGTAATGTCTCTTTACTATTCTGTGTTCTTGCAGACATTACTCGAAGTTTCTCACTCTTACTTCGTTTCAACGTAAATGTATTTTTGAACGAAGTTTTAAAAGTTGTAAAGTCTTTTACCGCGTCCACTTGCGACAAATACCACTTAAATGCTGCACTCTTCAAATGCGCCTTAGCAACATTGAAAGCCACTGCTTCTGACCAACCATTAATGTTCATTGTCAGCTCCAATTCTCTGATCCACGCACTCGCTTTTTCTGGTTCTTCAGCACCATTAAAATCACGAAACACATTCTGAATATTTGGTACTATCATCGCATGAGTTGTTTGTGCTCGCACAGCTTCATTGCTCATTTGCCTCGCTGCTGTCGACATCGTAGTCAAGGTCTGGTTTTGTTGCTCCAGAGTACCTCCCAATAGCAACAATGCATTTGCCAACTCTGTCTCGGTAGTCGTTTGACTTCCACCACTTTTCTGCGAATCCCCTTGCATTTCCAATATTTGCTTCTCAAACATCTCTCTCTCCTTAGCGCGACGATTTTTTTGTCTCTCAATCTCCGCAAGTGCCGCCTGAAGTCGCTTTTCCACTTCCATGATTTCTGTCTAAGTTCCAGGAATTTTGAATTTCGTTTCACCGTCTCACTTGCCTTTGTGTGTGGAATAAAGTCAACTAACTGTCTCACTGCGTCACAAGCTTTCAAGTTCAGCACACAAACTTCAGCACTACAAAGAATTATTTCAATAATTTCCAATTGTTTCAGTATGATCCCACTTCTGAATTGTTAAAAGAAGTTTGATAGGACAATAATTTATAAAACACAGTGTTTAAAAGTAATAAAGAAAATATGTTTATTAATTATATTAAAACAAAAGTTCGCCAATACTGGCCCCTGCTGCCACAATCCTTCACATACACGACCAACTGGCCCTCAACTCCACGAGTCCTCAATCCTTTTTCTTTCTAGCTCTCCGCTACCGACTTCCTCTCTCTACGGCTCTCTGCCTTCCTCTCCCCTCGCTCGCTCGAACTTTCCCTCTCGCCCTTCGAACGTCACGCCCTCTATCGCAGTCATACATTTTTACCATATGCTGGTGCTATCATAATTTTATTTCTAACAAATTGTTATTTCTACATTTATAAATAATAAATTTAAAATAATTTTTTTCTTGCTTTTTGTTCGGCAAATGAATAGGTCTGTATCAAAAGTTATAAAATCATTGATAAAATAATATATGTGTATTTACTTATAAATTAACTTAAAAGTTATAGGTACTTATACAAGGAGAGTACTTACAACACTCTCCTTGTTAGTCTGTGGTCGAGTTTTCTCTCGTCGAATCTTATAAACTAAAAATTAACCACTAAAAATTTGTGAGAAACCCAATTCACCATAAATGTAAAAAATTAGACTATGTTACTTTATTCTCGTATATGCGGGAATAAAGTACTTTATAGATGGAATCAGACGCCACTTTTGCCCCGCTTTTCAGGTTATAAAATGACCATTATAGTAGAGATGGAAATAAAATTATTTAAATAATTGTCTTGCTTATTGTTGCACGTCTACGTAATTCCCTAATATGCATGGACCTCATATCCCCAGGCTACTGGGGTTTAAAAATTATTTAAATAATCGTTTTGCTTATTTTTTCATGTCTACATGACTCCCTTACATGCGTGTGGACTTTATATCCCCCGCATACTTGGGTTTAAAAATTGTTAAAATAATTGTCTTGCTTATTGTTGCACATCTACGTAATTCCCTAATATGCGTGGACCTCATATCCCCCGGCTACTGGGGTTTAAAAATTATTTAAATAATCGTTTTGCTTATTTTTTCATGTTTATATGACTCCCTTACATGCGTGGACCTCATATCCTCCGTCTACTTGGGTTTAAAAAATTATTTTTAAAATAATATACTTCGGGCTCCTTGGGGGCCCTTACCTACCGTGGGGCCTGGGGCAGTTTGTCCCAGTTGTCCCCCCCCCCCTTGGGGGGCGTCATTATTGCCAGGAAAAATGTTAAACTCCGCCCTTGGTCATACACACTCGTGTCGGTAAATAGTTTAAAGTTTCACTACAGCGTTTTATTCATCGGTTTGAATTTTTTTGGAATCTTGCCACCCCTTGATCACTTCTTCAAGTGCCGCCTATACGCCATGCCATCATACTTGGCGCATACCTTAATCCGCCACTGCAGACTGTCTTGTCGTTTCACAAAGTTTGTGGTTAATCTTTGTCAAAAAAAAGTACCACGTTACTAACAGTCACGAAATTGGCGCTAAAAGTCAACGAACAAATTTTGCTAATTTCCGTTCCAATTCATTTGAAAACTGGTCTGTTCGTTGACTTACAGCGCCAATTTCGTAACTGTCAGTATACGTAGTACTTTTTCGACAAAGATTAACCACTAACTTTGTGAAACGACAAGACAGGCTGTCGAACGACACATTCGGACACAACACGCTGTTGCCCACAGGCAGGGGCGGCGTTTGGTAAAAATTATTTTTTACAAGTAAACATTGCCATCCTCCGGGTTATAAGGTTAAAAGCTTTTATTTCAAGAGGAAGCCGCTATTCTTACGTAAAACTTGCACTTCCTTGGATCATTAGGTTTGCGGTCTGTGGATTTAAGGTTTCGGGATTTGGATTGAGTTTTGAATTTCTGATTAAATTCTTAGGTATGGAATTCCAGACTGGAAACGCCACCCCTGCCCACAGGGACAATGTACATAAGAGCCGTGTCGTGCTGTGTCGTGCTGTGCCTTGCCGTGTCGTGCCTTGCTCTTGCCGTGCCTTGCCGTTTCGTTCCTATTTCTGTCGGTTTATAAACATGTATTCTATATCTCTGTAGGAACGAAACGGCAAGGTACGGCAAGAGCACGACACTACACGGCAAGGGCAAGGCAAAGCACAGCACGACACAGCACGACACGGCTCTTATGTACATTGTCCCACATACATACATAAGGCAGAATCCACACTATACCCGGTTCCCCTATGCGTACCCCGTATCCGTACCCCGTCGAATTTTCTTGTAGAGTTGGGTATCTCACAAAGTCTATGGTACTGTCATAGATCCGCTGCTCATTTTCATTATCGATGTCTTCGAGGACCATAAACTTTGTGAGATAGCCAACTCTACAAGAAAATTCGACGGAGGACGAGTATAGTGTGGATTCTGCCTAAGGGACTGTCCACATAATACCATGCCATGCCTTCCATGCATTCCATGCCGTTGATTCCGGTATTGGTTCGTTCTATGGTCCGTTCTATTCCGTTTGTCTAGGCTTGCGCATCGTTAGAAATTTAGAATGCACTCATATAGACTATTCGGACGTCCAAGCAAAAGTGGTACACCTAGCGGGAAAAATTAGAACTGCTCGAAGTTATACCTAAGCAGACAGCTCACAGATCTCTGTCCCTATAAATGCAAATAAATGCACCTTAACCTCCATACAAAATAGATTATATTAATTTTAATTACGCAAAAATGGAATCAAAAGCGAAAAAACGAAAAATATTTAATCAATACAAAGATATATACAATCATTTGCAAAGTATTGCATTTAAAAATAGAATTTTACAAGTTCAAACCTGCCTCGCATGCATCACGTGACTTTGGTATAACTTAGAGATGCAACGAGAGAGACACCTGGCGGGACTTGGACGTCCGAATACGAGGCCAAGACAAACGGAATAGACCGGACCATGGAACGAACCAATTCCCGAATCAACGGCATGGAAGGCATGGCATGGTGTTATGTGGACAGTCCTTTAGGCCCCCGCTACATAAGAGCGTTTGCACGCGGGCGCACGCGTATGCAACTAGGGAATATCTAGTAATTTTCGATGCAGCCAACGTGAAAAATTTAGTGCCTCCAAAAAAAACTGTTTGTTCTCTGCTTTCTTTGGAGGCACTAAACTTTTCACGTTGGCTGCATCGATAATTACTAGTTATCTTACGCGTGCTTATATAGCGGGGGCCTAAAAGCTGCACGCATGCTTGCCCGATCCGGCCCCATAAGGGAGAATCCACAAATGCACTGCGGTCCCCTGCACTGCGCTGCCCTGCGCTGCGCCGCGCTGTGCTGTCCGTTTCACCCCAGAAACAGGGAAGCTCATCTATGTTCATGGATATAGTTCCATTTTTATATATTGACTTTGAATTTGACTTTCAGTTTACCTTTAGATTTCATAATGGCATTTCAAGACAATTTCTATTTAAATAGAAATGTTTAATTTGTGTTTTTTGCTATATTTAAATATGGAACTTGATAAAACAAGGAAATGTTTAGCAATTTTTCAGACATTAATTAAGTTGATGATAAATCTTAGACATTTAAATAAAAAAAAAATTACAAGGTGGTGGACGAAACCTCATTTGTATCCACAAATTCGGAGTAGTTTAGGAGCCTATGATATAATTTTCAGTTGACGAAATGTCACAATTGAATGATATAACATCTATTTTAATGTAAAATAATAAATACTTGCCTTCAGAGCTCTTCTTCATTTTATTTTTTAATTACTTTTCGGATGAACATTTACAAAATTTTGGAGTTTCATCATCATCATGCTCCAAATTTTAATATCCGAACCAAAATGGAGCTATGTCCATGAATTATGTTCTATATAGGTTGATTTCATGGGCCTAGAATAACACCATGAACATAGAAGGGCTTCTCTGTTTCTGGGGCGGAACGGACCGCACAGCGCGGTGCAGCACAGGGCAGCGCAGCGCAGGGGGGCACAGTGCATTTGTGGATTCTCCCTAATGTGTTGCTGTTGTTGCTGCTGTGGGGCGGCACTCGGAGTACTCGGACGTGCTGCCACTGCCATCTATATGTGCGGACTGCGTGCGGACCTACACGTCCACGAATTGCGAATAAGTAGCGCCAAAGGTAAAAATGGACGTGACAGTAACAAGTGGCGGGGGGGGGGGGGTAGTAGAGTATAGCAGTGTTACATAACCAACCATTTTGCGGCGAAGGCAGACCGGCAGAGGCGCTGGTTAGGCTGAAATCACATGGTGCGGCATAGAGATGCATCATAGATGGAGCGTCATAAAAAGAGCCAATCAGCGCTATGCCGCATCTCTCTATGATGCACAGCTTGTGTGCCCTGTTCACATGGAGCATAGAGATTCCATGACGCACGTCATAAAAAAAAAACTGAAAAATATTAAATTTTTATGTAAAATTCGTGTATTTTAATAAATTATAAGCATTCAAAAAGTGATATGAGTCTTTTTACATAATCATTTAGCAAAAAATATTAATAACAAAATAATATATGTAACAAGTAATTACACCAAAGAAGTTGTTTTTGCATCCATTCTATTCCCTTTTTCATATCTTATATTTATTTGATATATTAAATGTGTATTTTTTAATACTAGCTACTTTTAGCGCGCTTCGCGCGTATCATATATCTCTTGGTTTTTTTGTTTTTGAGGTTATGAACATGATCAAGTTTCATTTTAAAAGTTTGTTTTAAATAGTTTAAATTATACGATAATAACGTAAGTCTCATAAATAAAATCATGAAATTTTTCTTATACTATTCAGTTTTAAATATTCAAAGTCAAGAATCCAATCTTCAAAATTCAAACATACTCGATTTTAGCGCTTATTATGTAGACCAATCAAATGAGCCAGCAACAACCAATCAAAACAGTCTTATTGTGATGACAGATTTCCTCCATCACTTTTTTAAGAGAGGATAAATGCATAAATTTATTAATAAAAAGTTTGGATGCATGCGCATAGAACCTCTATGCTGCTCCATGTGAATAGGGCACACAAGCTGTGCATTATAGAGAGATGCGGCATAGCGCTGATTGGCTCTTTCTATGACGCACCGTCTGATGCATCTCTATGCTGCACCATCTGATTTCAGCCTTAGATGGAAAAAGCGACTCTACTTCAAGGGATCCTCATCCTGCCCTGCGCGCTGGCGCCGCTGGTGGCATCGCGTGTGCTGTATTCTAGGAACTATTCGCTCCGTCAAAACCATCAAGATTCTAAATTCTATACATATCTAGTCTGAGAGGCAGCGACATGGTCAATTCTTTACATGTAATTATAAAATTAATATTATAATGAAAATCCTATGTACAGGTAACTGCGTTTACCTCTATAAGATTTACTTTACGTAATCAATCTGGTTAAATAAATAAATAAATTAAGTAAATGACAGTTAGCCGACGCACCAGCGGCCGATAAGGCGCCTTACTTAGCGAGTGTCCACATATAGCGTCTCATGCGCCTTGTCTCTTGTCTCGTATCTCAAGCGCGAAAAAAATCGTCCGAATTCTTATACATTTATAATTTATGGCAATAGAAAATTATACAGAAAAAATGGCCATACATTAGAAATTATTAAGATTGCGGACAACGATTTTTTTCGTGCTTGAGATATGAGACAAGAGACAAAGCACATGAGACACTATGTAGACTCTCGCTTATCACTTATGTAACAAATTTAATGAAAAGAAGTCATAATAGCAAAGTTGACATTTTTCTTACGTAAACTGGAGATTGTAAAATACTGGAAAATGATATACGTCAGCTATTCACATAAACGTATAAAGTAAATAAGCAAAGTCATAGTAGCAAAGCTAAAATTTTAATATATTAATTATATATTTCTATATAAAAGACAAAAATCTTTGACAACTGTGTGTATGTTGCTCCAAGGCCTTAACTGACACGATCAAAGATGCTGCGTGGCGCTCCGCATCTGCTGGGCTTGGCGAGCGCGCGGCGTTTTTCAATTTCTATATCTTTGTCAATTTCTTAGTAGCAAAAGGTGAATTTTTATTTTGTTATCATGATTACTTTTTGTAATTAATAAATCAATTCTCGAAACCAAACACTTAATCACTTTATATTATGCGTTTTTTAACAGTTTAGCTAACTACGGTATAATTGCATGGGGAGGTGCTTATGTTAATGTACTCAAAGAACTTGAATCATTATAAAATAGAATCATCAAAGCAATTAACAAATCAAAACATTATACTTTTCAACCTTAACGAATCAAAGATAATTTTAAAATAGATCCAGTTATATTTCATTACAATGATTTAAAAAAGAAGTTTATAGACTCAAAAAGTATTACCAGAAATAAAAGCCTTAGTATACCTGAAATCAATAAGTCGGTAAATTTCAAAAATAATACAATTGTTACTCTGAAAGTATTTAACGAATAACCTAATGAATTAAAGACACTTAATTTTAGTAATAAATGTATAAAGACTAAAATTATCAAATGGTACAACGAAAAAGAGAGAAAAAAACCGCTACCAATTCATTGGCACGCAGCTTTCTCAAACTTAATTTTTATATATTATAAACTATCAAATTTAAAAATTCCTAAACTCTAAAAACGAATATCTTCATAAAAATAATTGTGCAATCTTAATGAAATTTTGTATATATACTTTTCATAACATGAGCTAGATAGACTATAAATTTAAATTTTGTTGGTCCAATCGTTTTCAAGAAAATAAGATTTGAAAAATTTCAAAACACAAATTTAACCTCAAATATCTTAGAATCTTATGAACAGCTTTTCTTGGCCAACGAAAAGGGTTAAGAAGTTTAAAAGAACGAACCCTGTGCGAAATTTCCTAAAGATATATTGATTTTTACTCCTGTTACAAATTTTTGTGTCAAAAATTTTTCTCACTAATATCTCCAAAAATAATCCAGCAATCTTACTCAAATTTTGTACATATATTCTTCACAGCGTGAGCTAAACAGTCTATAAATTTCAATTTGATTTATCGAATCGTTTTTAAGAAAATGCTATTTAAAAAATTAAAAAAAAATTAACCTCAAATATATTCGAATTTTATGAACATTTACTTGTCAAAAAAAGGGCTTCAGAAGTATAAAAGAGCTACCCCTCTGCAAAATTTCATAAAGATTTATTGATTTTTACTCCAGTTATCGTGCGATAACGAAAATGCAATTTTTTTTCCTTAAATAAATTTTTTCTCATTAACAAATCGATAAAACCTCTTGAAATTTTAAGAAGTAGAAGTACTTTGTATACTTAATAACTGGTACAAATTTCGTGTAAAAATATGCGAAAGTTTCTGAGATAAAAATTATAGAAGAAAATGACACGTTTAAAAATAAAGCTCACCGTTAGCTGTAAGTACTTCGAACAAGGAGGAACAGAGCTTGATGGGAAAGGGAGACGTTGTCGAGCACGGTGACATGGTGATCTCATGCTCTGTAGATTGTATAAATAAATTAAAGATGTCGCCGGAAGATTTCTGTTTTGCCGTGCTTGGTACCGTGTTTCCGCTGCTCAAGAAAAATGACATAGCATCTGTCTCACAATTAAAATGCAAAGACAAAACAAGCTCTGTCCTCCAATGACGCAATTACCTTCTCACTCCGTAGTAGAAAATAACTCCTTCAAACTGACAGAGGTCAGGGGGGTGCAAGCTCATTGCTAGTTAGGTTAACCAGTAGAGAATTGGCCAATCACATCTTTAACGCAAAACGTAATATTACTAGTTTTTCATTAAGCGATCTAAATCCCTCCCTTCTTGGCGAGATTTCAGTCAATACCCTGGGTCATTCAAATATTTTTATAAATTATTATCTTGACAAAGACAAATACAAAATGTTCAAGAGTCTGCGAGTGCATGCAAAAACATTAGGTTTTAAATATGTATGACACAGGGAGGGCAGATTTCTGGCCAAGAAGTGTGAGGGAGAGAGGACACACACATTTATGAACATTAACGACTTAAATAATATTGCAATGTTATACGAATCTTCAACTACAAGCAATGGCACAAAAAACGATAAGAACAGTAGTCAAGTTAATAATAACAACTCTAAAATTTCAAATAAAATAGTTTTCAAGCCGAGTTCGAAGATCAGAAAAGTACAAAAGGAAAAGTCCATTAAAAATAAAAAACAAAAATCACAAGTAGAACTTAATAGTGTTGTAAAAACAACCAGGAAGGAGCAGAAGACAAAGAAAACAAAGTGTAAAGTAGCTCAAATATCAAATGTTGAAGCGTCGCCAGAAATTGTACCTACTTCAAATTGACTAAGCCAAGTCTCTACTGGTGACCGCAAGGGAAATCGGGGTGTATTGAGAGCATTTTTCATTAATGCTACTTCTTTAAAGAAGTACATTAATCAAATGCGAATTTTTCTACGTGATAACCCGTCTTACCACTTATTTGGTGTGGCTGAAACCAGGCTGAGCTCGTCTATCTCGGATGACCTCATGAGGATTGAAGGGTTCAAAACATACAGGCAAGACAGAAACTTGCGAGGGGGCGGAATTGCTTTATATGTACGAGATTCACTCGAATGTAAAATCTTAGAATTATCTAATACTGCAATGAGAGGCAAGCCAGGTATACCTGAATACATTTTCTGCTCAGTAAAAAGTAAGAATTCTGAACCTATGCTTGTTTCTGTCATCTACAGACCGCCAGGTATATCATTTGTTAAGGATTCAGATTTACTGGATAAATTACGGGATCTTTGCCCTTGCTATAATCACAAAATTATTATGGGAGATTTGAATGCGGATCTACTAAAAGATGGCAATGATGCTAAATTGGTTCGTAAACTGGCGGCGGAGCTATAGCTTCAGACAGCTCAGCACGGTGCGACGCATCACACACGCACCTCTCACACCTGGATAGACCAAATTCTTGTCGATGAGAACGATACGATACTTGAAGCACACAACATACCGGCAAACTTTCACAATCGACATAATATTATAGATATATGTCTTCAATGGGGAAGTCAGCCATTAAATCTAACAGAAATAAAATATCGTAATTATAAAGGGATTTCTTCCTCACAAATAGTTGATTTTCTGTCGGCTTGTGACTGGTTGTCGTGCACCGACAGTTCTTATGACCCTAATATTGCTCTCACTTGCATCTGCGACAATCTCACGGTGGCAATTGAACAGCTTCCGCCGGTTAAAACTTTTACACTTAAAAAGAGCCAGTTACCGTGGATAAACGCGGAGTTAGCTGGGATGCAACGTAAACGAAATGCCACTTACAAACGATACAAGAGGACAGGACACAAACACCTTCTAGATGAATTTCTGGCACTGCGACAGACGGTAGACGAACTGACCATACAAGCCAGAACATCATATTATCATAACCGTCTGTTTGATGCTCTTGCAAATGGTAATATTTGGAAGGAACTGAAAGACCTGGGGCTCCTTTCCAGATCTGAGGAGGACTTGAATAGCCTTACACCGGATGAGCTTAATATGCACTTTGCCGGGGTATCAGTCTCGCCGCATGACGATGGTGAGGACCGTAGGAAAATTATCTTGAGTGCTACGATGGACGGGTTCCACTTTAAAGACGTCACACTTCCTGACGTTATTCTTGCGATCTCTCACTTTTCGTCACAGGCTGGTGGCGAGGATGGTATTCCTCAGAGTGTTATACTAAAGGCTCTGCCTATCATAGGAGAACATCTGGTAAGGTTGTTCAATTCTTCCTTTGCGCAGGGAGTTTTTCCGGATCTTTGGAAGAAGGCACGTGTAATGCCGTTGAAAAAATGTTCTGCACCGAAAAATCCCCCGGATTTTAGGCCAATTTCTATCTTGTGCTTCCTTTCAAAGGTTCTCGAGAGGATCGCCTGTGACCAAATTCAAGAGTTTATAGTATTCAAGAAGATCATGGATCCTCTACAGACTGGGTTTAAAAAGCATCACTCTACCCAGACGGCGCTTCTAAAACTGACTGAGGACATAAGACTTGGCATCGACAAGAAATACGTCACGATACTTTTACTATTCGACTTTAGTAAAGCATTCGACATAATCTTACCCGCTCGACTCCTCGAACGGTCAAAGTTGGCGGGTTTTTCTAGAACCGCTCTCTCGTGGATTACCTCATATATAACAGGTCGGCGCCAATGCGTTTATACAGGTACGCAGGGCGTTTCTTCATAGTTAAGTACGAACCTCGGGGTACCACAGGGATCGGTTCTGGGGCCCTTGTTATTTTGCCTTTACATAAATGACATACGTGACGCCCTAGATCCGAGATACATCAAGCATCTTTTGTATGCAGATGACTTACAAATTTATACACAGGTTCCCCGAGAGGATGTAGATGCGGGAATTCGAACAGTGCAGCAAGCAGCAATGGCTGTGTCGGATTGGGCAGTGGGGGCCGGTCTCAAACTTAACAAGGTAAAAACGAAGGCAATTGTTTTTGGCGGCATTAAATTTGTGAACGAATTTTACTCTGGTGCCATGCCGAGGGCGACTGACCTTGGAGACGGAGCCTGCATTTCCTTCTCTATACCGTCACTAGCCTTGGTGTTGTGCTAGACGCGAAACTATCGTGGGAAGCTCATATAAATAAGGTAATAAAAAAATTCAATCGTGTGTTGTACGCGCTCCGATTTTTCCGTCAGTACACCACTGAGACTCTGCGCAAACAACTCGTGGCTTCTCTGTTGTTCCCGCATTTGGATTACTGCTCGGTAGTTTTTCTTGATGCATCTCAAGAACTAAGGGAAAAAATACAGCGACTGCAAAATTCTGGTGTGAGATATGTGTTAGGTGTAAGACGGTTTGATCATATTTCAGTCTTTAAATTAATACTGTTTGCGAAATATCACAGTCTAAACTTAAAGCTACATAATACACAGTGGTAAGTCAGAATTAAAATAGTGATATCACAGATAGGAAGTAGTGTAGAATAATTTAAAATGACTAGAAATTAGATTGACTAGAATTACTATCACTGAAGTTATCAGATCGTTATTCACAGATTAGCTCTGGGCTGGCTGCGCACTGATACGAGGAGACACTATTTCATGACGGTACTTATATACAAGATCATGCGCATGCATACTCGGGACTATTTAGAAAGTCTCTTTTCTAGGTATGTACCCAGAGCTACAGCTAGAGGTGAAATTAAAGAATTAACAATACCCCTGACGTGCACCAAAACTAGTGATAGATCTCTTCGAGTACAAGGTGCACGCCTATAGAATTCCCTGCCTGCTGCGATAAGAAACTTTTCCTCTCTCAGCAGATTTAAAACTGCTCTGAGAAGGCATCTCCTTGACCTTGACTAACCACCCGCGAAATTCTCTATGTATGTAATACGTGTTATGTATTGTCCCATATAAACAGTTTTGTATGTATGAATGTATTTATTAGCGCGAGTGGTGAGAGTGAATGTGAGGTGTTAGCTTTAATAACGATCTGATAACTTCAGTGATAGTAATTCTAGTCAATCTAATTTCTAGTCATTTTAAATTATTCTACACTACTTCCTATCTGTGATATCACTATTTTAATTCTGACTTACCACTGTGTATTATATAGCTTTAAGTTTAGACTGTGATATTTCGCAAACTGTATTAATTTAAAGACTGAAATTAGGTATTGACGATTATGGAATTTTAAATAAATCTGTTTTTATATCGAGATATTGACGATGTATTTCTAAATATTATATTATTACAAGACTGTTAAATTATGAATATTATATGTAACTGCTTTAAATTTGTAAAATACTTTTACAATAAATGAAATAATAATACTAATATTAATACACACACACACACACACACGCGCGCGCGCACGCACACACGTACGCACGCACGCACGCACTGAAAAAAGATTCATGCAGCAGCGCCCCCAAAGTCGTGGAACAGGGGGGGGGGGTCCAAAGTTTAGACGACTCACTTGAAAATTGAAGTCGACTATAGACGTGCTCGGTTTCGATATAAGCTACTGCAGATTGTGCAAAATTTCGAAATTCTAAATTAGGAAAATCATATTTTCGAATGTAACAATTCACCTACTGTCTAAAACACCGAATTTCATTAATAGAATTTTAATAGGGATAAAATAAACATATTTCGAAATAAATCATTAAAAACAAGTTATATTCGTTTTGAAATCGTATTGATGAAATTCGATGTTTTGGACAGTAGGTGAATTGTTAGATTCCAAAATATGATTTTCGTAATTTAGAATTTCGAAATTTTGCACAATCTGCAGTAGCTTATATCGAAACCGAGCACGTCTATAGTTGACTTCAATTTTCAAGTGAGTCGTCTAAACGTTGGACCCCCCCCCCCCCCCCGACCCTCCCGTGGAACAGTACCACCGTTGCCTTCGAGTAGCAGCTACTCAAAATTTGAGAGACAGTTACCTAATTCCTCGGTACTTCGTACTTGATTCATAGATTAAATCAGGTTAGGTCATGTCGATCGAGGGACTATTACTCTTTGTCGAGTAGCTGCTACTCGATGCCGAGTAGCAGCAACTCAAATTCTGGAGTAACAGCACCACGGCAATTCGTGCGGCCGCTCTACATACCAGGGCAGCCGCTCCACAAATCTGTTTTCAGTGCACGCCCGCGTGCGCGCGCACGAAATACACACAATACACACAATACACACATACACAAATTGTAAAAACTCAAAAGATTATACTATACTTTACAAAAAAATTTATAATACCTACATCAGTGTAAAAGTGATCGTAAATTTAATAAATTTTTAAATTTACAATTATTTTTTACAGTGTGTGTAATGATTGTTCAAACAAAATTTCTGAAAAATAGTAATTTTATGGATTTTTACGGTCTTTGGTTGCTTTATGAAATAGTATGGCAATTTTTATATAACTACTTGTTATTTTTATTAAATCCTTTACTTAATTCGTATATGAATTGATATAATAATTTAAACACTGCATAGCAAATGCACTAAAATGAGCATTTCCAAACTGCTCCTATATTTGATTTCGAATTCTATCAATCAAAGTAAATAACTTATCTTAATGAAAAAAATTGAAAATTCTTAATCAATGAAACATTGATTTCCACGATGACGTTATGGTCATGTAGCAGCATTATATTACCCTCCGCTCCCAAAAAAATAAAACAAACGCATATAAAACCCAAAATAAAAGTCTTCCCTGACTCTACTCCCACAACGACGAACCTTTCCTCTTTTCATTTCAAACAACCCAATTACACCAACTCCTCGCTCGTTTTATCGAACATCCTTTCGCCTCTGCACTCCCGTCGAGGCATTAACCCCGCTAGGACGCTCTCCACTCTCTCTTTCTCCCAGTCGCACCTTTCGGACGTTTTTGTCACCGTGCCCATGAGCGAAGGCTCCCTAGTCGGACGCCCTCCCGAAAAGCATTTTACCTATACAGACGCCACACGCGAGAGCTGCGCGGTGGGTGCTGCACACGAGCGCGACTATTACCGGTGGTATACGAAAGAGAGAGAGAGAGAGAGAGAGAGAGAGAGAGAGAGAGAGAGAGGGGGGGGGCGAGAGAGAGCGCGAGAGAGCTTTCGCGCGCATGCGTAGGGCAGAGTGTATATGGTACCGAGGACGTGTTGGGTATGTAGATTCGTATTATATGTATAGGTATACGTATTATATATATCTGTCGTTCGTCACAACCAAGGGGGTCGGCGCGCAAACGCGGCCGCGTTTTGCCGTAGAACGGAAGAGAAAAAGGCGGACGACTAATGCCCCGTTTACCACACGAGCTTGCAAGAGTAGACCCTCTTCGGAGTATAATTTCGATGGGTTTTTTCGTTAGGTTTTAACTATAATGCTGAATAATGGGACACACGTTATGGATCGCAAGCTCTCAGTCACGAGACGAGCAGAAAGCTACAGAAAGCGCGGCGGCTGACGAAAAGCCGACGTCGACACGAACCTCTACCCCCGAGAAAGCCTTCACATACTTATATACGTATATACGATATATTCATATTTATATATCAAACCAGCGCGTGCGTGCATAGGTTCCTCATCCAAGCCATTATACAGCGCCGCCGCAGACAAAGCCACGCAGTTGGCTCGTTGGCGCTCTTGCACACGTACAGACACATCCATAAATACATGCATACATACATACATACATACATATATATATATATATATATTTTTTTTTTAAAGCCCCGAACTCGTAAGCTTGCGCGCTTGCGCTTGCGACTGCGACAACCCCGCGCACGGGTCGAGAGCGCGACAGAGACGGAAATAGAGTCCGAACTGAGCAGACGCGAACTACCTACAGAGCGCTCTCTCTCTCTCTCTCTCTCTTTCGCTTCTACGTCAGGAAAAGCTCGGCGAGCTTATTGGTCCCGGTCCATTGTCGGCGGTATTGATTGCCGCCCCCGTCGCGTCGCGTCGCCGCGCGCGCACAACACTGCGCGCACCAGCAGCAGCAGCAGCAGCAGCACACACCGCGGCACGAGAGCACGCGCGCAGCTCTCTCGACTCTCTCGCTCGTCGTCGTCGTCGCGGTGCGTGCCTGCGCGTCGTCGCCGTCGAGGTGTGCAAGAAGAGCTGCTTTGCCCTCGCGAGCGCGCTCTGTAGTAGTGGTGATCTCTCTTATATTATTATACCATCTCGCGTACCGTGCTGCGTGTGTGATCTTTCGAGGCTCTCACGCTTGAGAGGGAGAAAGATAGTGCGCGAGGTGCCAGAGAGCGAGAGAGAGAGAGAAAGAGAGACGAGATACACATTTATAACTCTGAGGGGCGCGCGCAAGCAAGCGAGTCGAGGCCTCACACAGCACAGCACTCTGCTCTCTCCGTGTCTCCCGCAGTCTCCCGGGAGCTGGCGAGTGAGACGCCGCGCGGAGGTGGAGAGAATATCGTCGGTGAGGCGCTGCAGGTGTGTGACGAGAAAGCATCGTCGTCGTCCTCGCGAGTGTGTCCAATAATATCATAGGTATACACATAGATGGTTGTCGGCCGTTTAAAGAGGATAACGTGTGGTTCAGTGCGCGCGCGCGTTCGTAGGTATACACACGCGAAGAGTGGCGCGGCGGGAGTTGGAGGAAGACGAGGGGGGCGTCCGTCTGGCCTGCACGCACCGCCTCGCGTCCGCACACCTACATTACCTCTACGTGCACAATACACACGAACGCGCGCACGCACACGTACCTAGTCGGGATAGGTCGCGGCGCAATCCCACGTACGGCTCGCTCGGGGGCCACAAGTGTGCGATCGCGCGGCCGCGTCTCAGTTCTCAGTGATAATAACCCACGGCACACATGCATTTGACCTTATAGTACATCTGCAAACGGCAGCGCGCGCTGCACGGAAGCTCGCGCGGCCGCTGGCCCGTGCATGGGAGGGAGTGACAGCCCGACGGCGGCGGCAGCTGTCCCCGCCATCAGTCTCGCCCACCGCCGTCGTCGTCAGCAGCAGCGCCGCAGGTAGAGAGGCGCGCCGCCGCGCGAGCTGATCGCGCGCGGCCTCCTGCAGGCCCCGGCCCTCGCCCACCCCCCTCTCCCTCCTCGCGCCTCAATTATGAAGCGCACGAGGAGCAGGCGCGGCGGCGGTGCAGGCACTACAGCGGGCGGGCAGCGCGACGGGAGCAGCGACAGCGGCAGCAGCGACGGTGGCGAGGAGGCGAGGTCGCCGGCCGTTTTGGGAGCCTGCGGGCGAGCGCCGGCTCCGGGAGCAGCGAGAGCAGACACGTCCTCGGCCGGGCATACCCCCACGCGACGGTGAATGTGCGAGACGAGGCGGCCAGCAGCAGCCCCTGGGCAGCAGCAGCTACGTAATCGTCCGGAGGAGGAGCAGCGGGAGACTCAGGAGCGCCGCCGGCAGTTGGAGCGCCGGCCTGCCAGCAGCGGTGTCGGTAGTCGTAGTGCCGGTGGTGGTATAAGTGGCGGTGCTGCTGTTGCCGCGTCAGCAGCATTATTGTCAGCGGCGGCGGCGGTGGCAATATTGGCGAGGGGGCGGATCATCGCCGCGGGCCCAGTTACGTGGAGGCCGCGGAGGCGCAAGCGAAGGCGGAGGAGGCGGCCCCATCCGCTAAAACGAGGGGGTGGCAAGGTAGAGGAGTGCGAAGATGACGTGCGAGGAGACGAGCGAGTCGCCGCCGGTGGACGACTGCCTGAAGGTGCGCAAGTGGTGGTGCTTCGTGCTCTCGAGCATCTTCGCCTTCCTCGCCGGCCTCCTCATCGTCCTGCTCTGGCGGGCGTTCGCCTTCCTCTGCTGCCGCAAGGAGCCCGAGTTCGCCCCCAATGACCCCAAGCAGAAGGAGCAGAAGGCCGCCCGCCAGGGCAAGGAGTTCGAGGGGACCTTTATGACAGAGGCCAAGGACTGGGCCGGCGAACTCATATCCGGACAGACCACCACTGGACGAATCCTCGTGAGTATAACCGTACACCTACTTTTTTGTGCTTTCTTTTCCGTCTCTGCGAGCAGTGACATGTGCCGCGCGAAAACTATTTCGGATCGTTCGGGGAAGTCGACGCGCCGTTTCGTGGAATGTTGCGCTACTGGAAAAGTATAAGTAGGCGATTTCTCATGCCAGAGAGTGTAAATTCACTGCAAATTCGTGACGCAAAATGCCTTGAGGATTGCTCGGATCTTTAAAACAAAATCTATGTTGATTTACGGTTTGCACTACTTCATGATGTACTAGTGTAAGATAAAAATAAATAAGACGCAATCGACGCGAAAACACTTTTGAATAATAATGTTTTTGAAAACTTGGAGGTACAGGAAAATTGATTCATGAATTTAATTTATGTAACGGAATATTCTGAAAATAACAAACTGATTATTCGAAAATTGGCAATTATTGAAAAGATGCGTAAACCTTTTGGGGGTGCACACGAACTTCTGCTGCCAATGTACTTCCACTGATATTTTCATGCAGCTTCTGCTGCTACTTTGAACGGTGACCCAAATAAAAAAGAAAAAACATAATAAAAAATTTAAGGCACGGAGCCAATACATAAAAGTTCAGGGACGCGGTTACATTACTCGACGGTTTTTATGAATAAAAACGGTTGTCCCTACTATTTAAAGAATTTCGTTATAATGTATCGTATGCATTTAATGAACAGAATTAACATAAAAATGTATAATTTAACAACCTTTTGGCAGTTGATAAATTGGAGCAAAATCAATTCTTTATGGCGTGTTTACGTTTCCATCTAATAGTAAATTGGAATTATTAATGACGTACGTGCTTACATACGAAAGACAAGTTATTCGATAATAATACGACGATTCTGCAAATATTCTCATATCCCGGTATTCGATTGTCAGTATGTTTTGACATATAAGTACACATAAATAGATACACAAATTCTAAAATTAAATTTCGTGCTGGAATTGATAATCCAATAGCTTCAACTAACTTTAAACGATTTTAACGTTTAGGAAGTGAACGGTTTATAAGTATTAAATGTGTTTCTCGTTATGATTTAAAGCTGAATCTTTTTACTTTTCTCATATAATATTTTTAAAATAAACTTAAGCACAATATTACTAACATTTTTCCAACTTCCTCTCGGCAAAGATTACAATAAAAAATTTGTAAAATGACAAAAATAAGTAATAAATAAAATGTTTGTTTTATTTTTTACCCATATCACAGCCGTAACATAATATCATATTTTCGACTAATGAATTCTCAAATTTCTGTAAACGAGTTTTCCATTTTACAATATTAATAACAATAATAATAATTTCGAGACTATATTAGACAGCACATATTAGGAAATGATGACTAAGTTCACAAATCACGCATTTGTAAGTTCAAAAATGACATATAAGCTTAACTTTACAAACTGATAAGGATTTTTCCATCCGTCTTACAGTCTTACAAATTAAATTAAAATAATTAATATTTATGGCAGTCAGATTGCCCTTGTTTATAATCACCCCCGCAGAATCTGAAATAAAAACTTAATTAAAAGCTGGAAAAAACTTTGTTAGCAAAGGACGATCTGACTGCCCCGCACCACCAACTTTACAACTTTACAAAGAAACAACTACATACCTTTTACAGGTGGCATTGAACTAAAGAAAAAGTAATTACCTGTAAAATACAGATGACATAAACTACCCGTTACAGTATTCAAGGTTTTAATAGCCCTATTATTGACTAACTGCTGCGGTTTCACATTGCATCTACCGTTTATAATTATTATAAAAACAAATCAGCATTTGCCAATCTAAAACATTACTTTCACGAGAATATTGACAAAGCAAAGTTGAAATCGTCAAAAAAATCACACGATAAAAATATCTTTACCTAATTATCGCCAGCTACCGATTTCATTGCACAACTCGTTATAGCAGCATAACCGCGAAATTTCAACTTGCATTAGGAAAATCGCACCTTCTCCCACTCATGCTGGCCATTTCCGCGTTCCAACATTCAACACTCCCCACTCGGAGCTTCTCCAAAAACAATCCTCTCTTCCGCGACTCCGCGGCTAATCTCGTCGCGTTCGCGCGCATTCGCCGAATATTTCTGCCGCGCTTCAAGACAAAGACGCGAGCGGCCTTAGGTATATACTCGCATCCGCATTCAAATTTTTAATTTCCCGCCACTCCATATTACCTCTGTACTCTAACCGAGTTTGCACGAGTGACTCATAACTCACGCGACGTCCTAGAAAATTTACATGTCCCGCTGTATATAACAGGCAAGAATAACGAGGATTGTCGTATTAGGTAAGCATATAGAAGACGCGTCGTGTCGATGTAATCGATTTGTTTTTGGCGTGTGAGGCGGACCGACGGGGGCACTTAGAATGATTAAATTCCCAGGAACGGGCCGCTTTAATCTTCTCTCTCTTTCTCTTTCCCTTTCTGTTTGTTTACGCGAGCGCGGGGCTGCTTATTTTGCTTCGCGGTCGCTGGATTTTAGGCAGCGCGTGTACGTACGTGTGCGATGTGCGCATGGGAGCGATCGCGTACCACTCGCTGTGTACATGAAATGTATATTAGCTAGAGAGATTGACGGGGTTAAAAGTCTGTGCGTGTTGCGTTTAGTTATTAATTGATCCAAGGTGCATTTTGAACGCAATTGCTGGTTGTGTGTTAAACTTGTGTGTTATAACTTTATTTCATATCGACTAAATTTTTTTATAGTACTCAATGCGTATATCATATAGCAACCACTTTTAAGTCCTTATTTTGAAGAAAAAGAAGAAAAAAAAAAAAATTCAACATTTCCCAACGAATTTAACATTAATTAAACACTCGTCCTCAATGGAAGCGCAAAAACGTCGTTCTCGCGCGAGCTTAATGCAATACTCGCCCGTTACTCGTTTCGGACGTCGAAAAGGGACCTAATGACATCGTCGGAATCCCCGGGCGCAGTGACGAACTTTAATGACCCCCCCCCCCCCCCCCGCAGCGGCGGCGGTGGTGGCCCAGAACGCGAGGAGGCAGGGAAAACGTAATGAGCACCTAAAGATCCTCACGCGCGCGCGCACGACTCATATCGACGCGCGGGTCAGGGCGAAGGAGGGGGGATAGAGTTCATTCACAAAGGCTATATACATCGCTGCGACTGATACACCATACAGGCTTTACATTGAAAATCGTTATACTGCAGCGTGTTGTTTCTCGATAACGCTTGATATTTTTTTTTCTATATATATTATATAAAATCTTACATATATTTGTTCGCGTTGACGTAAACAAAGCAGCAGCAGATTGAAACTTGCCAGTGCACAAAGCCAGTCAACAATCGACCTAATATTACAATCTAAAAGGTTCACACACACACACACATACACACACACACACACACACACACACACACACAATTTCTCCAATAAAACTTTATGCGTATTCTACCCGCACGTACAACACACAGACACACATGCGGTAGGAAGAGAGTGTGTGTGTGTGTGTGTGTGTGTGTGTGTGTGTGTGTGTGTGTGTGTGTGTGTGTGTGTGTGTGAGTATATATATGTATATAGGAGCACACACACACGGCCGAGGGCACGCGCGCGCGCGTAGAGTGCGCTTTCAGCGTGAATGGGTACTTGATTATTAAAGGCTTTCGCATGCTTTCGATTTCGCTGATCGTGCGCCACTTCAGAGTGGCCTGGGCGCAAAGCTGCTCTCCGCGTTTTCGGAGCGATATATTTATAGGGTCAAGGCGCGACTCGCGCACGACTTGGTCGTGTCTATGTGCGCGGATCGAGCGGCGGAGCTGATGCGTCATTTATGGCTGATTTCCCACTGAAAGCATCATTTTTTTTTCTGCCGCGGCAACGAGCCGGGGGAGGGGGGCAGACCCCTTTGTAAGGGCGAAGGGCGCGCGCGCGAGAAGCTTGGGTGGGATTTTCGGGTAGAGGATTTTATTTTGGTTAGACGCTGAGTTTATCGACGTTGCCAAGTTCGTCGCCGTGCAGCTGTAACGAATTTCTCATAATGCGTGCGGGAAATACTCATTATTATTATTCGTAAGGAATGATCGATGGTATAGCACGTATTACGTGGCAACACTCGTCATCACTGCATTATTCAAACCACACCGCACTGCTAACATATATATAACGTATGCCGGTGCACAATATACTATCCCGCACGTCCGTAATTCAGAAACGAAACGTCTCTTCTCACCAGCCGTCTTCTCAATAACCGCACCTTCCTACCTATACCCTCTAGAACAAAAAAATGAGCAAACTTCCTGCACCCGAGACATATATGTACATACCACCTCCTCCCCCGAATTCAATTCGATCGATCCGTCGCTGTCGATGTCAACGGCCTCGAGTCCCCCTCCCCCTTTTGCGCGCGCGCAGCGCAAAATTAAAAATACGAAAACGCAGAAATAAGGAACGGCGCGTGCGCGTGGCGTTGTGACCTAGTTTCTCGCGCGGACCTAGTGACTCCGTGTGGCAGCGCGCGGAGGGGAGAGCGAGAGCGAGCGAAGAGCTTTCTACGCAGTGCGTGTTTCGGAGAGGGCGCGCGCGTGGCAGGCACCCTTCCCCGTTTATAAGGTAGAAGCAGAGAGAGTGAGAGAGAGAAATAAATCGCGCTCACCCTCGTTACACGCCCTCTTTCGGATGTGTGTGTGTATATATATGTATGTATGTGTGTGTGTGTGTGTGTGTGTGTGTGTGTGCGTGCGTGCGTGCGGGTGTGTGTGTGTGTGTGTGTGTGTGTGTGTGTGTGTGTGTGTGTGTGTGTGTGTGTGTGTGTGTGTGTGTGTGTGTGTGTGTGTGTATGTGTGTGTGTGTGTGTGTGTGTGTGTGTGTGTGTGTGTGTGTGTGTGTGTGTGTGTAATGTCGGTTCTTTCTTTCGCTGTAGATTTTGTTTCGCCGTGATGCCTTAGTCTTTTTATTCGTGGAGTACGAATAGAGTATATGGGTTTTCGGGAGTAGGGTGTACAGGAGTTTTCGCGTTAACAAGAATTTAGAAATACCTGGGTGAGTGCGGAGTATAGTAGTGAGTTGGCGCGGATTTAGTTCTGCTATGCGGCGCGTGAAAAGTTGCAGACGGGTCGCAGAGTACCTGTATATATAGTTTGTTTATCGTGTATGCTCGGGCTTCAAAGTGCCGTTGCGCGCGGCCTACTTGAAAAACGCGCGTAGTTCCAGGTACTTATAATGTTTTTCACGTTTAGTATATGCCGGCAAACACTTTAGGCGCGAGTGCGCGCTTAATTGTATACATACATGATGTGTATTATATACTGTGATGAATAAATAATAAAATTGGAAAGCAAAATGTAGTATGTGAATTCGACGAAAGCCGAATTCATTGTTTTCGATTTACATTCGAAAGCAGTATTGATATATATATATATATATATATATATATATATATATATATATATATATATATATATATATATATATATATATATATATATATATATATATATATATATATATATATATATATATATATATATATATATATATATATATATATATATATATATATATATATATATATATATATATATATATATATATATATATATATATATATATATATATATATATATATATATATATATATATATATATATATATCACCAAAAAATTCGAGCGCAACGTGTATACGGAAAGAATTCAGCATCTAGATATCTAATAAAAAAATTTCCCCCAAGGACAGTGGGGGCTCGGTCGGTCTGTCGATCAATTTCGAATTCACCGCCTTATCTCCTTCGATACATCGGTGGTCGTCACACACATATTACGTACAAATACTTCCATTCTGACCATCCCCATTCATTCTCGTCTTCCTCTCCCTCTCTCCCTCTCTTCCCCTCTCCCCCCTCTCTCTCTCTCTCTACACACACACACACACACACTGCTGCGGCTCTCAGAGATTTACGCACGCGCGGAGTTTTATTCAAATTGCGCGGGTGGAATAGATCCGCGCGACTGGACGTTTTTTTCCTAAGACTGTGTGATCCAACCGCCCAATTCCTCCTCGTACATGCCCGGAATTTATTGGTCGACTTTCCTTTCGTTTTTTGCGCGGAGTAGGGAAAGATTGGAGGGAAGGAGAAAAGCAGTGCCGATGTAAAAGCGGAAAATTGGAAAAGCGGTTACGTATAAGGATTATAGATGTTTTGCAGTTCTGTTTTTTCATTTACTCACTATATTGATGAGTCGATTGCGCTGGCTTTTTTTTGTAAAATATACTTTGTAAAACTCTCAAGGAAGAGTTCAATACTTTACTTTTATATCAATATATTAATATTTAAATTAATTAATATCCCTGCTGAAATCGTCCATTTTTCTCCCATTTGTGAAACGATTTTTCGAACATTTTCTAACCATTTTATGGCGAGTTGACCGAAATTTTGGTCAACTCGCCATAAAATGACTAGAAAATGTTCGAAAAATCGTTTCACAAATGGGAGCAAAATGGACAATTTCCAGCAGGGATATATAATAATTAATTTACTACGCATGGAAAAAGGGATTGCTTATTTTAACCAACCGTTGGTTACTAAACACGCAACCAAGAAGATAGATTATAACCAACAAATAATGACTGTGATATCTTAAGTTATCTTTACTAAAGAAAAATAGACTGAGAAGCGTAAATTGGCTGTGTTAGATTGTATTTTTAAAAAAGGATTATTGTATTTATATTTAAATTGTTTTTATATTAGCTGTTTTTTTTTGTTGTATTCTATACACGAGTATTACACAAAATTTGTAAATTGACCATATATTTGCAATAAAATGACTATTACTATTACTATTACTACTATTCTCTGGTATCTACAGACTCTTTTCTATCTCTGCGGACACTTTGCACGATTAATACTCTTTTTTTCCTTTAATTTGAACATGACTTTATTTGTAGATCCCATCGTTTAATTACTCAATTAACAAAGACCCTATATGGATCTCTTTAATTAACCTTATGAAGAATGCCACAGCCAGCGATGACAGTATTTATCAAGCCAATTACCCCGACTACATAAACAAACCAGCAGTTTTACCACTCACCACTTGTTAATCATTCTTCCTCCGCGCATTTTATTGACTATACTACTGCTTTTTCACCCTCTCCGACCCACTTATCGCTTACCCTCACTGCGCGAACACATTCGCGTGCCATTTTTCATTCACCGTTAAACAAAAAGAAAGACCGCCTCTCCCCCGCATTCGCGTTATTGAATAACGCAGGTTTTCTCCCAGCGCGCGGCCCTCCATCATTCCATTCAAAAACATCGCAATGTGCAAAATCGCTTCTTATTCTCTCTCTCTATTTCCTCGCATAAAGCCTTAATCCTCGATCGGTCCGTTGAATTACGCTGAGCGAGAGGGAGGGAGAGAGAGAGAGAGAGAGAGAAACCCTCCAGCGCGACTCGATTTTCCCGCGCTCGCGCGCGCCGCTTTCCTATATAAGTAGGTTAGCGCCGGACACGGACGGCGACGGGGCTTATCGAATTGTATAATTATAGGCGATGAGATTTCTCTTTCCCTCCCCCTGAGCGCGCACTCGCACTGGCTTAATCATTTAGGTGGCGCGCGCGCTCTGAGCTGCTTTTAAAGTTTAAATGGCCTCTTTCTGGAGTGCGGCGTATTATCGGGAGACCCGTTTGCAATTTTTATATGACGCCATTCGCCGGGTCTCGTTTATATTCTTAGTGTAGTGTATAATATAGTCTTGCATTCATTTATCGTTCATTTTCGGCATATTCGCTTTCCAGTAATTAAATCTGTTTGGTTTTCATTTAGGTGTCGGAATTCGATTATGTATAATGTAAGTACTATATATGACAGATATAATATTTCTTAATTTGTAGTGAAATTTAAAAGAAATTTAGAATATATTTTAAATTTTTATCATATCTTTTTAATAACTATTAGAAAGTATCTATAATACACGCGTGTAACACATTGAACCGGGCAAACCACCCCAAGCCAAACATCCCTTCAATCATTCTTTCCGCGCTTCGAAAATCCATCGAATCAGTACTGTATACAAATTCACCGGAAAAATGATCGCATCTGCTTAAAAAGCCATTAGCAATCTCGGGGAAAATGCAAATGACCCGCGCGCCGCAGGACAAACAGCCCCGGCCTCGATTCGGACATGGTGGGACACCCCGCTCCTATATATATATGTGCACTTAGTAGTCGGACGTATGCGGCGTAGTCGCGTCGCCTCTCCGGGCGGATCTCTCTCCATCCGCGCTCCGCACGGGTCAGATTCGACGCATCTGTTTGTCGTATGGGTAATTGGGTCAATTGAGCGCTCCGCGGGCTCCGTGTTTTGTTTTCTTTTGGATTTGGTGGGCAGTGTGTGGGAGTGTTGCGGATTTGAGGTTGAGTTTCTTTCGAGAGTGGTTATTGGATAGTTCAGAGTGGAAAATATAGCGCGAAATTTTAATTTATTAGAGAAACGTAGAATAATTGAACTATCATAGCAAGAAATCAATTCCTTCTTCTCGCAAATAGATTTTAAACCGCAATAAATCTCTAATTTTACCCGACGATTTATCACTCGGTAAGGCATACCCCCATCCGCGTCTCTATATCACATAAACATCCATCCCCGCAGGTCGCCAACTCCTGAATCCGAAAGCCACTGACAATTTTTCAAATCGCTCACAGGCGTCCCCCGTGAGAAACCGTAAATCTATTACCACCCCGAACAACTCTACTTGGCGGGCTGAACGCATTAGAAAACTTTTTCCAATTTTAATGGTCGCGCCGTGCTGCCACATATCCTGTCACTCGCCCCACCAACTTTTTTGTTTTCGTCGCCCGTGGCAGCGATTTGCGACGCCAGGGTAATTAAGAATAGCTTTGAATAGGGGAGCGTGCCGCGGCAAACGTAAATTTTTGTCGGACTACTCGGCCCACTTTTCAGAGGCGTATAGAGTGACGTCTCCCGGCTGGTGTATGTGCTGTTCATTCATACGAGGCGATGCGTTTTCTTTTGCCGAAGAATGCTTTGAGTCTGGCTAATTTCATTGGGATCCCAAATTAGTGGGAGAATTGGATCGATTAATTTGGTCCAGGCGAAGAATCGCTCTGTTATTGTAATTTAATTTGGCGTTTTTTAATTCAATTGAATCGACTGCATTTTAATGGAATCGTATTATTATTGAGCCAGCGAAGAATTTCATTTGCAACCGAAATGAACGTCATTCAGAATTCTCAATAATATTGTGCCGTAAAATATTGCTCGTATTCATTTGTTTCGTATTCTTAATTGGTTTTGAAAATTCAATTATCACCAAATAGCCTTTAACTATGTATATCTACACTTACAAAAAGTCGTTTATTAATGTAGTATAATTAATATTTAAATACACTCAGAAAAACGATTCTCCTGTCTTGAAATAAAATTCCTCGCCAGAAAATATTCGTACGACAAAAAAAGTATCCTCCTGCGCGAAAAATCATCATCCCGCTGCAGGAAGCTTCACTTCCTGTTGTAAGATAATTTCTCCTTCCATAGAAAGATATCTTTTTGGCCCTATTTTTAACAGAAATCCTCTTCCGACAGGCAGATTCCCGTTGATACAGGAAGATCGTTTTCTGAGTCTATACTGATTAAAATATCGCATGTTATTTTCTTAACAATACTTTTTCAATTAAATACAGCCTCGACTGCAGAAAAATACCGATACAAAAAAGGTTCTCAAGAATTTCATCAAGGTACGGTTTAGCAAGTTATTATTAAATTCTTTTTACGTTTTTTTTCAAAATTTTACTTTCAACTTCTCAATTTCCTATATTCGACATATACTCTTTCGTAAAAAGCTTTCATTTCAATTGTCGTTTTAGTCCTAAACTAAAGATGGCTAAAGAGGTAAGGTACCTGGATAAAAGGTACCAAATAAATACGCCCGGAACATTGGCTTCAATAAGACTGAATATTCTTCTTTTTACTCCTGAAGAACGATCCAGTTGCTCCTTCGACCTCCCCCCCCCCAGCCTCTTAAAAGTAACATTTTTCCACGCAAAGCACCCGTATCCAATCGGACCATCACATTATTGGCCGTCCACCAGAACACTCGCGATTGCGCTATCATCCTGCGGACTTAGCAGTGCCGCTAGTGAGATGTCAAAGGTGAATTTTCTAATAAATCAGCGGTCTTGTTCGCGCAGGCACGCGATAATTGCGACTTTGTTTGGGATACGAGCCGGGGGTGCATCACGTTTCTAAATCCGACGATGTGCACGCGAGCGGCCTCGCAGCGTAAGGTCATATAGGTAAGAAGTGCGCCTTGTTTGTTTACGCGGAGAAGTATAATAAGTACCGAGAAAATAGCCGAGTGTAAATGATATAATAGGCGCTATTACCCAATTGTAGTAGTTTATTGATTTGAAATCGTCGAAGGCGAATTTCTGGGTATTTCGAAGACGTTTGAATTTTTGAATATATGAAAGGTATTATTTGAAATTTGACTACTCTGTTCTAACATCTCTACTTAAAAGATTGAAGTAATGCATAAAATATTAATAATCTTATTATTAGAACAACTTGAACAATGATTACACATACCAGCGAAATTTGACTGATTTTCTGAAACAGAAACCAGAATAGACATTTCCGAAGGTTTTTTACGTGTTGAATCCGAATTTGGTAGCATGCTGAATTTCGAGATATCTATAAGTGCAAAAAAAAAACAAGGTTTTTGGACATATTCAGACTCAAATAGTAACCATGGTAAGATTCCCTTGGAGGAACTTACATTATTCTTACATAGTACTACCCTTGCTTTGCAATTTCCATTTTGAATTAGCTCGATATTTTTTTTCGCCGGGATATCCTTAGTTGAAGATCATTATCTGCATAGATAAATCCTAAAATCCTTAAACCCGTTAACACGAAAACAATAGTAATCCGTAGTAATTTTTCATGCGGGATCCGAATCTGGCCGCAGAATTGCTCTATCACGTTATGATTTCGAGAAAAAATAACCTATTCTAGAGGTAAGTTGTTCTGCGGCCAGATTCGGATTCAGCATGAAAAAATACTACGTTCACGAGTTTTGGAATATTTATCTATGCAGATAATGATCTTCAACTGAGGATATCTCAGCGAAAAAAATCTTATCGAGCTGATTCAAAATGGAAATTGTAAAGCAAGGGCAGTACCAGATATGTACGAATAATGTGAGTTTCTGGAAGGAAATTTTACCGTAATTACTATTTGAGTCTGAATATGTCGAAAAACCACCTTGTTTGTTTGCCCTTATTGTTTAGGATATCTCGAAATCCTGACACGATAACGCAATTTTGTTGCCAGATTCGGATTCAGCACCTCAAAAACCTTCGGGAATTTATATTCTGATTTCTATTTAAAATCTCCCAAGTCTGTATAATAATACTAAACTAAAGAATGTCCCATCGTCAACTCTGACCAACAAAGCAAATTACCCAGTTTTCAATTAATTAAAAAAATATGTATTTGGACCTATGCAAACCAAAACGCAATTGCTCTCCATAACGACGTACTTTACGTCGCTATAAAGCTTTAACTCGACATTGTAAATCTTCTAAGAAATGCATTACAACGAAATTTTGGATTGACTTGTAAGTCAGACAAATTGGAATATTGATTTGAAACTACAGGATTATAGAGCGCATTATTACGGATGTTAATGATGTCCTGATTTGTATATACACCAAAATATTGTTGTCTCTTCGGTACTTAAAAACTGCGTAATTTGCTCGTTCGGCAATTGTTGACGCCCTTGCATTCCCTTAAAATATTAAAACATTGTAAAACAATAATTTTAGAAAGTTATACGCTCAAATTTGAAAAACTATATCTCAACGTAGCATACGAACCGCCAGAACTAAATTTTAATTGAGCCCCCAAAAAAATCTAAAACAATCCATTACAATAGAAAGTGCCATGAGTCACAACCCACCCTGGGGCGTTTCATGTCAATTCTCCCAGGCCTCGTCCCGCGAGCGTAAACCTTACGTTTTGAGCGCGTGTTTACAGTAAAGTGTTTTCGTCAGCTTTCCGATGGTGACCTTTATTTTTGATAATTTTTACATTTTAACCTAAAATAAACATAAAATGTGTTATATCTAAAAAAGTACCTCTTTAATATCTTTTTTGATGGTCTAAATCGAAAGCTGAGGTTTTTTTACATAGAAATAGCTCTTCTCCCATGTGACCTTTTTTGATATTTTCGAAAAATTAAACCGTGAAGATGTAACCTACACCTATAGATGGTTATTAGCTGGAACCCCTAGGTGGCTGCTAAATGGATAACCCACCAAAACTTTTGTTTATCTGAGTTTATAATAAGCACCCAAATTTCATCGAATTCATCTCGTGAATTTTTCCCAATTACTTTATACTACAGATTTGGATTGAAAACAGTAGTATTCGTTGATTTTTTCATTATATGTAATGAATTCCCTTTTGAAAGTGAGGTGTGCAAATTCATTGAAAAAAACAAATCACCCTAAAAATGTTAAGTTGGTAGACTTTTCGCAATATTTAAGAAAAAAATAGCCCACTGTACCTATTGGTGCAGAAATCTGTATAAAATGTAAGATAGAAATGATCATTATCATAAAGCAGGCACTGCAGTTCTTGATCAAATAAAAGAAAAGTTTTTAAAATCAAAAACTAAGCAAAAAAGAATTCTCTTGCTCACTCTGGCTCCGAAATTTTGAAGTCGTAGGGACCTCGTGAGAGAATTCCGTTGCTCTGAGTGGGAGGCTAGAGAAGTCAAAAATTTAGTTGCTGAATATGATATTCTAACATCGCCAGATAAAAAGAAAGGAAAGGTATTTTCTGTTGAAACTGAAAATTTAATAAAAAATTTTTATGTTCAGTAAAGATTACTACTTAGTAATTTGAATGAGTTATATGCTCAATTTAAAAAAGAACATGAAAATATTAAAGTAGGATTCTCTAAATTCACTCGATTTAGACCGGCACACTGTGTATTAGGAGGAAGTAGCGGTACACATGTTGTGTGTGTGTATGTGTACATCATGAGAATATGAAATTCATGATTAAGGGAATCGATTTAGAGTACTTAACAAAAGATACAGAATTACCTTTAAAAATTTATCATGATTGCATTCAGAAAATTGTGTGCACTAATCCTTCAACAGCATGTTTTATGGGGAACTGTTTAGAGTGTCCAAATACAAGAAGACTAAAAGAAATGCTTCTTAAATCTCTTGCTGATAATGACATATACAAATTACAATTTGAAATGTGGATGCAACCCCTCTTCTATCGCCCCATCTCTCTCATTCTCGAAAATCAATTTCCAACTTCGGAACGAGCTTATAGGCGCTGGCGCGTCAATATCATGGGCGACGAAATCGATAACCGGATTCTAATTATACTCTTCCGCCGCGCCTCGACACATCATCGCCCCTCGCGCGCGCGCGCGCGCGCGCGCGATACACGCCAACAGTGTTCGGACATCACCTTTACCGCTCAATAATAAACCGGGAATTTATTGCGGCCGACGTGGAATTCGGTTCTCCGTGCGCGGGAAATTTTCTCCTCCCACAGGGACCATTGAAGCGACGAGTTCAGCGTACAGAGGCTAATTACACGCTTGTATTAACGGATTTCAAGCGCGGAAGGCGGTTGATTGGGTGTAGGTTAGTGGTATGATATAGGCGATGGATTGCGGGAGACATTCATAAAGTCACTGGTAATGGTAATAGTGGAGGTAATTGTTTTAAATAGAGTCTAAAGGCGGTTAATATTGGAATATCAAATTTATTATACAGGTTTTTTAGGGGCTATGAAGGTATATTACATGTATGTAAATTAAAGTAGATGAAGAACGAGTTTAGTCAGACAGGATGTTCAATATATTTGTTTTCAACATTTCCAGTATTAATGTAGTGGTTATCTAAATCAAAAGTATTGGAAATTATATGAAATTCTGTACAAAATTAACATAGGTACCAACAAATATGTATGCAAAACCTTGGATTGATTGACCACTTTGTTTTTGGGCGATATTGTCAGTCAAAATTCGCACCTTTTACTATAAGTAGGAGAGATCGGAGAATAGTGGAATATGGGGAATCGCAGGATATGTCTTTTTTCGCCATATTTATGTAGTCGAGCACACTTAAATAGCTGTTATGGTTGTCTCATCATTTTTCACGTAAAATTTCTGTATTAGGAGTCAGTTCACCGTGGCAGAAAATAGACCAACTTGGTTGGTCAACATGTTAATCAAATGGAAGCATTTCTACTTAAGATTAAGATCGAAATTTAATTAAAACTATTTAAAACTATCACTATATTTTAAAGCATCTACGATATAATATTTCCACATGTATAAATAGTAATTCTTCGTCGACAATAGCAACATAATCATGGTGTGACGTTTTTAATTTAAGAATTGACGGACGGTTCGTCAACCTTGGTTAGCATTTCTACCAGGGCAGTTCTGATTTATTATCTAAAAGCGTTTGTAACCACTGTTTTGTACAGTTATTCTACCGCGCTATTACGGCAAAAATGTCTTTGATCGACTTCGAAATAAATAATAATAAATAGATAAATAAATAATAATAAAATAATACACATTTTTTTATCGAAATTTTTTGTTTTGCATAGTGTCCCACTATATTTCCTAACTTTCTTAAGTATGCCGAAAACATATGTTTTTGAAAAAAAAGTCGTCGCCTTTTGTCGCTATATTCAAATTTATTGAGGTGTGGTTGTGTTATACGTTAGACGCATGAAATAAACAACGATAGCAGAATTTTTGCAGCGTTTCTATCTCTAAAGTAATTATTTTTTCTTTTTATAACATAACAGATAATAATTGAAATTCACTTTTTTAATATGTAGATTTTTAACACAGTAAACGACTTGTACCTACTTTTAGCTACTAATTTTGGAGCTTTGTTTTGACTAATACCGTACAATTTCCGTAAAATAGTCAAATTATTAAATAGTAAATCTGATTTTGTACTCCAAAATTCCAAACAGGGCCACATTACCAAACCTTTAATTTGAAAAATCCCCTAATATACATCCAAGAAATCTTTACGGAATTCTTCTTTATGATTCTGTCGAATCAACGCTGATAACTAGAAACCTATACTAATCAGCATTCCAAAAATGCGCCCTGCCCAATCCTTTCTCTCTCCTCTCTTTCATCCCTCAACGTAAAATCACCCGACGCACGCGTCGGCGACGCTCTCGGCTCCTGTCATCACAACGGGTGCGCTCGCACTTGGCTGACGGCGTGTCTCGGCCAACCTACTTTCTCTCACCCTCGTGTCACACGTCACGCGGTGAGCTCTGCGATCGGTCCTATCGAATGCCTAATGAGCCCGTAATTAGCTCCCCGGGCGATCCGTCATCTTTTGCCCTTCTCGGGCAAGAAAGTAGTCGTATAATTCATCGAGTGGGACGCATTTGCAGTCGGCAATGAATTTACGATGCACTCTGTGATATTAATGGGTTTGAAGTTCGCATCGTTGGAGTGCAACAAAATAATTTTTTACGATTGATTAAAGTTATTGAACAATGGAAATTTTATCTAAATCTTTGTTATAAAGTTATTTTGTACTATAAAACACTAAATCTACACGCAAAATTAATATTAATTAGTATAAATTTGAAGTAAAATGAATTATTTTTTTTCATTTCGTTGCACTCCAACGTTGCAAACTTCAAACCCATTGATATTATATAATTCTCTCGTTCGTCCTTTATTCATTTTTCCGCACCTACGCGCGGAGAGCGAGTATAACGAAGGCCATAGCTCTGCGTCTGTGTAAACTGACGAGTCAGATGAAACGAGCAGCAGCAGTAGCAGCAGCTGCACGAGGAGGTCGAAATTGAATTTTCACAGCAGCTTGCCTCGCCACGGCGCGCGTCTTCCGCGTCCAAGAGTTGGATAAGAACAAACGTGCCCGAGCTATTGTCGCAGGTCTGTGAATTCGGGAGGAAAGGTTCGCGTAGTGGGAGCTTTTCCAAGAGTATATAATAATTGGGGAATAATTTAATTGGGCGGCGATAGAGGAATTTTAGTGGTAAAATTGCAAAAATGTTGAAAGTGAATTGAATGGGTTTTCATTTAGGAACAAGGATTTGTGAAAATTGCATTCAAACGTTTCTTTTTTCTTTCCTTGATTTAAAAAGTGGAAGGGAACATTTTTTTGTATTAAAGATAACTTACAAAACTCTAAAATAATAAAATAAACACATTTAATAATATCCTTTTAATTATGTCCACGATTTAGAGCTGACTCGCAAAAATCTTTCGCGAACGAAGCCCTCATAATACCGAATCAGCGCAATCGAATCATGTGACGCGCGTTTACGCCATTTCGATTCCGCTTGTTTCACGCGCCCGCGCATCTGTTTAATGGATTATTGCGCACTTGCGAGAGTGAGCGCTTATACGCTAAAATTGTCGGTGAATTAATGGCGATTCGCCGAGATTGGCACACCTCCGGCCAATTTCCCAAACGCCATTCCTCAGTCACGTGGTCGACGCGCTCCGGCGGCTGCGAATTGAGTAACTCTCGATTCGAATTTTTTCTGGAAATTCGTTAATAATAATTAAATACTTTTTCATGTGATTGCCTGATTGAATCGTGTGGAAACCTTTAGCTAAGAAATTCGAATGAAATAATAGACCGCAATGGTTTGAAAACTTCGTGTACGGACATTTTAAGTTTTGTTATCAGAGGTTATTTAAAAAGACCTCTTTTTCAAGACTAAACCTTTCAATTTCGAAAAGTCTTTTACACAATGTGATAAAGGATAGGGGAGAGTTGCACACTCATGGCTAGGGCCTTAATTCTCACAATTATGGTTAGAAGTAGGATATGATTTTATTATATATTTCGTACCCCATATTTTAAATACGGAAATACAAAGTTACATGAGAATTTAGTATTATAACAACAATCGCAGTGTTAAAAGTTACTTTTGTCTTCTTGTCTCTTTTCTACAGTTAATGTGATATTTTTTTTAATAATTTCTACTTCTTCTTTAAACATTCAAGAATAAATTAACGTGTTTCCGAGTTGATACAACTTCTTGGTGGCTAAGTATCATTCAAAATAAACTCATGACTTTTTTTCTCAATTTTTTGGTCGCTCCATTAGTGGCCAGTACTTACTGGGCGTGTATTATATGTAGCCATATGTTGAGTATTGATGCCAACTAAAATAAATCTTAGTTTTTTCTAAATTATGTTCAGGTAAATTAATTTTTAACTTGAATTATGTATTGTAAAAACGTAATTTTATTATTTTTTAATTTTTCGTTAAAACAGCGTTAAAAAAAATGTTGTAACAATTAATACCGGCTTTCTACCATACTTTTAAAATATTTTGACATTCATTCGTCAAACGTCTTTGACGTTTTTGAACCGGATAATACTTTTTAGGGATCGTGAAAAACCAACATATTTTATTTTTTCGAGTAATTTCTTGTTATTATAATATTAAAAAAAAAAACTAATCCACCCCTGTGTAGGGTGTATTCTAAGGGTCATTTTCTTGTTTGGTATTTTAATATTAACCCATAACATCAGAAGCTATGACCGAAAATGTTATGGTTGCCACCACTGAACTAGAACAAAAGCCAACAAAACTAACTAAAAATAACGAGCTGTCCTTTGCTATTTTCAGGACTGAAAAGTAATGCCCTTTCCAAAGTTGCGATAGTTTAAAGTTGAGCAACAAAAATAATACATTAAAATTGAATCAACGAAAATGCGCACTCATAAATCTCTAACATTTCTAACTCTAACTGTAATTCGAAAACCAGTAACTAAACTTTGCTTCTATTTTAGTAAAATTATAATATTGAGATATCGAATAATAATTCATTTTTTTCTCAGTAAACATAAAACTCTTATGAGCCATCAGTAGTATTTGCACCCTTTCACGGGAAACCCGGATTATTGCAATAAAACTACAAATCTTGCATCTAAAATAAATTTCTCTTTCTCCTATTGTTATCTTGTAGGAGAAATATACATCGGATTGGCAAAGAGGGTTGCAGATTTTGGACTTCCTCAGGCCGAAAGTCCAGGAGTGCAAAGCATTTTCGGACTTGATAAGGAATTTAATGCATTATGGACTCAAGTATTTGCAACTCTATTGCTAAAGTAACGTTGACACAAAAACTCTCAAATCCTAAATATATCGCACATAGAGTCATAAATCTAGCTAACTTGTTACCTTAGCATGTGTTAAAAAATGCTCAACCTTCACACCGTCAATCCGTACCAAACCCAGACATAACACCCTCGGCAAACCCCAAAGATCCTCTGCGACACATCCACGTGCTGACAAAATTCAACAGAACAATGAGAAGAGCCGAGGCGCGCTCGCACCGGAGGCTTAATGAAACGTTCAATTTTCCCCATTCATCGGTCAGTGCACTTGCACCTGCATGCGCGCGCACGAGTGTGCGATATACGGGACGAGAGGGGGGGAATGCCCGTTGCACTCGGTTGCAGCAGGGTGCCGCCGCTGCCATTTCTATATTCTCGCGATTGCGCACAGCGCCACTCCCGCTTTGCGCGCAACGCAAGCCATTACTATAACCTATGCCAGGCACTCGCGTTCAAGCTTTAATGGGGTGTCAAGAGCCACGGCATTCGGAGTAGGTATATAGGAATGCATCAGGGACTGCTGCTCGGAAAGTGCGCGGCCGTATAATGCCTTGGGAGGTTCATTTACATAGGTATATTGCAAGGGGTGGAGGGTGGGTCTTATGGTGATCATTGTTGGTTCGCGTAAGTGCGAGGGTTTTTGAAGGTCGTCGGGTCAGCGCGTCTGAAAGTCGGTTACGCGCGCGCGCATTGTGTTCTTCCGAGAGGAAGATTTGAATCTTTTATAGATCCATGTGTAAAAGAGACTGTTACGTGTTCACGACGCGGGTGTATTTTCACGGAACTGGCTGGCTACACCAAGTCCCGTTCGTGACTTATAAGTAAGAAATGCGATTAAACTTGCAGCAATTAGGGCGAATTACAACTTTGGCGGATGTAAATTATCCGCGCTAAGCCTTCGACTTTTCGAGTAAATAACAAAGCTTAAATTAAACACACACACACACACACACACACACACACACACACACACACACACACACACACACACACACACACACAGACACACACACACACACACACACACACACACACACACACACACACACACACACACACACACACAAACAAACAAGCGGATTCTTAACTTTCTCGAAATGGAACAGAGGCGATTGCGGCAAATAAGGGGAAAACTATTTTCGGGACAATTTTGCAGTGGGCGCGCGAACTGAATTATTATGTATGCTGGGTATATGGAAGGTCACCTGCGTGTTGGACGATTGACTGATTTTATTCCTGGCTTTTTAAAAATATGTCTCAATATCGATTCTCTCTATAGCAAGGAAAGGAGACAAAAGGTAAGCCAGTCGCGCTGTTTTGCTACTTTTCTCTTCGCTGATTGCGCTTAGGGTAAGACACTTGAGACTACGTGTATAAGAACTGGTGTATATCATGCGCACGGCGAGGCGCACGGCATACTTTTCGTACTTTGAATGCCATTATATACACTTTGCAAAGAAGACTATTCATTATGAACTTCTTTAAAATACGTGGATTAAAAGTCCCTTCACCTTCACAACAAAAAAAAACAAACTCTTTATAACGAAAAGTTGTCATTCACTGTCAGAATCCCCCGTACACATTAATCCCACTGCGCTGACCCACATTCTCTCTCTCTCTCTCTCTCTCTCTCTCTCTCTCTCTCTCTCTCTCTCTCTCTCTCTCTCTCTCTCTCTCTCTCTCTCAGAAATTCACTTCCTCCACGACATTCGGCGAAACATTCATAAGATCTGATCTCCCTAGAGCTCCGATAGAACAAGATGACGACGGCGGCGGCGGCGGCGGTAGCATGTACCTACCAGCTGAGATTAGGACGTTCCCCGATGTCTGGAGTACGAGCGCGCGCGGCCATAATTATGCGGACGGTAATTACGAGGAGGGCGCGACGGGCAATTAGCCGGGCTCGACTCTCCGCAGACTGAGTTTTAGTGCGCGACGTTGGACAGCTGTACCTATGTAGTTGTGTGTGGATCGGGTGGAAGCGCTGTTGCGAATCTGTTTGTCGGAGTGCAGGAGCACGCGAGCGCGTTGGATGCGGAAAGTTTTAGGGGAGCCTCGATATATAGGGTAGTTGAGATTGCAAGTTGTTTGTGATTTTAGTTTAAAGAGTTTCGATGCTTATAAGCTACTCGCTCTGATGAGTCGTAAAATTTAAAAGGGTTTTATCCAAATGTTTTTAAAATTTTAAATCAAAATTACTTCATATAACTAAATACGCGAAGGTAGTTAATTTCTTATTCTGTACACGAAGACGTATAAATTTTGTAAACTAAAGTTTGAATGATAAGTAAAATCACACACCAATAGAATATATATAAAAAATAAAGCATCACCTCTTACGATATAGATATAAATACAATATCTACAATTTTACAATTATTATTTTAATCATCTCCATAAAGACTAGCCGGAAACGCGCGAGCAATAATTAATATCGGAATAAGGACGCACACTCTTTCATGTAATACCGCGGAGCGAAAGAAATAAATTACTGCGGCTGCACTCGCACACTCTGTTTTACACACACACACGCGCGCGCGCGCGCGCGCGCGCGGGATTCCTCTCTCCCTCTTGCAATATATATTAGAAATTAAGTATCGAACATCGCCGCAAAAAGGAGCGTGGCGGCGGCGGCGGCCCTCACGACTGCTAGACCAAAATTCTCGATGATTTATTAAAAAAGCTCGCCGAGATTCACTCACTTTCTTCTACGGGCCGGAATCGATACACCCACACACAAATACTTACACGCGCGTTGAACCTCCGGCTGCGTGGCGCTACATATTTTTATACAGAGCCCACACACGAGAATTCAGGCACATATCGACCTACATAATGGCCGCGGATGTATTCCTGTGCGTTCGATCGGGTCTGAATCTTTAATAACCGGCGCCTTGGCGCAGCCTCGTTTCTAGTTTTTTTTTTTTCATTCGCCTTTATTTTCGTCGGGGATGCGTTAAAGATTAAACGAGCGAGGATGCAGCCACCGCCGCTGGAGCTTGAGCAGCTGTATAGTTGCGTAATTCCATAATGCAGCTGCGCGTCGCTGAATATTGATGTCTGACCCTTTAGATGCGGGGCGACAAGAGGACGGCAGGTTGGGCGCTGCGACGGCGGAGTGGATATTTTTCAATTGGAGAGAAGCTGATTATTTGCGAGGTTGAGTGAACATTTTAGAGTTGGATGAATGTCGGGTGCTAAGAGGCGTCGGTTTTCTGGATATATTGGAATGGGTGGATTGGTTTTTCGGTAGATGAGTGATGCTTTTATATACGAACTACTCTTATTTCGTACTTACTAGGAGAGGGTCAGGCCTCCCATCCACGGATCCGTCTCAAACTTTGGGATATGGGTAAATCTTCAGAACTTTTGACTAAAAGTGAGACATTTTTGTTAAGTTTTTTATTGCTGCTAACTTTTTTAATAACCATTTTGAATTTTGATTCATAAACATGGAAATGTAGTTCAGAATTCACACATTTGTTAGTTAATCTGTCAAACTGATTGTTCAGTTTAAAAGAATATTTTGAAATCACAATACCGTTATTAATTTTAATACAGTGTGTAGAAATTTTGGAGGTCATCCCCGTGATTAACTCCGATTCGGACGCGATTTTCTACATCTATCAGTGGATAACAGTAGAGACTCGGATATGATTTCCCTACTTTATCTCTTCTTTATTAAAGGCAGAGTCAATTATACGATTTCCCTGCCAGAATCGGATGTGATATTCGTAGCTTTGTATCAATAAAGCAGAAATCCGTTTTACCAACTGAAAACTCCGATAATCAGATCCGATTCTGCTAGGAAAATCGCATAAGTATCCTTGCTACTATAATTCTAAAAAATAATGTTTGTGCATGTTAAGAAAGTCTTTGTAAAGTATAAAATGACAGTAATAAGCAATGAAACTATTCTATTATTTCATTATACTCTTAGAATACTTAATTTTAATTCATTAAAACTGCAGATTTCTGTTTTATTCGTTGAGAGCTACGAACATCAGATCTGATTCTGACAAGAAAATCGTGGGACTATCGCGTTTGTATTAAAATAATGTATATTATAAACAATAATTGCGAATAGCAAAATAAATTAAATATTTGCACTATTCTGAGTGATTTTTATTCTATTATACATTAAAATCAAGTTTAACTGAATTAATACATATAAGTACTCAAATTATCACTTCACTTGGAAGCACTATTTGTAGGTAAATGGATTAGACGTTGGATTACTGTATGGGAGATCCAGGTTCGAATCTCCATTAGGAGAACATTTTAATTTCTTTGATTCTTTAATTAATGTTTTAAACTTAATCATTTCAAATGTAATCATTGATTTGTAAATATAAAAGATTTTTAAAAGATAAAAATAAACATTTAAATTAAATACATAATATGTAATATAAGTATAAGTACTTGAAAATAATTATTCGTGAAAATAACTGTCAGTACAAATATTAATAATAAATCTTATTTACATCAATAATCTTTTTTTAACTAAATTTACAGCTTTACGTTTGTTTGATTTTTACATTCTTTATTTTTTGATGCAACAAAATTAAAATAAAAAAATTTTATAATCTTTGAAATTACTATATTGACAATATAATTAATTTCTTTATTAATGTATAACACGAGAATTAGTTGTTTTAACTATTTTCAAACAAACAAAACCATTCCCAAAATGTTCGAAATTCATATGGATTCCTAGTCAGATTCTACCTTGGAATCCCCATCCGAATCGTGGAGAAAACGGTATTCAAAAAAGTTTCTGAATCAAGTACGATTTTCTTGTCTGAATCGTACTACAGCTACGGAAATCGCACCAGAATCGGGTTTTAGTTACCTATATTTTTCTACACGGGATGTGATTGAACATGTTTATAAAATTTAAGGCAACTTTAACATAGATTTTGAATTTTTAATCACACGTGGAGGAATGTTTAATACATATATTTTAATTTTAAAATGCAGGTTTTGAAACAGTTTTAATGTACATGTGGTAAATTCAAAACAGTGTTTTAAAATTTATTAATTCGTGTATTAAAATTTAATATACGTATTTGTAAGAGCGACGTTGGTTCAGTAGTTAGCATGCTAGTCACGGAAACAACGTCGTTCCAGGGGTCGTGGGTTCAATTCCCGATGAAATCACTCGAATTTTTTTCGAGCTGTTTTTCAGCGGGAAAAGTACCAAGACACCGGCTGCTTTTTTCCCCGGGATTTCCCTTCAGTGGAATCCCGGGTTTTCCCTTGCCTTTCAGGCGCAAAACTTGGGCGAATGCGAAGCAGTGGTAAGGAAATAGGAAGGTCGATAAGGTAGGTAGGCTGATTCGATGCACTAGGCAGGGAACGCCGGCCTTACCGGCGGGGAGCTGGTCCTGAAATATGGACCTTCTGCCGGGGAGACTTTTACCGTGGAAGACGGACCCGATGCCCCTCCGAGGGCAGAGAGTGTTGGCTTAACCAACACGGTGCGAGACTGAAATATGTCCTCAGTGGAAATGTTTTCCAGGAGGGTTAAGAAATAGGTATAAGGATAATATGAGAGGGAAAAATAGTGAGGTCATAGGATTGGGCACTACTTCCACACCCAGGTAGTGGAAGGCCCCCGCCAGCTGGGCCAATAGGTTGCGGCTGTAATGGAGAAAAAAAATATACGTATTTGTAAGACTACTTCACGTACATGTGTAACGTTTAGGTGAGAAATTTTTAACAGTGTAAAGTAAAACTAAAAATGTCCAGAACTTGGGTTCTTTTTAGCGTTCGGGTCTAATATTGCGGCTTTCTTCATATTTCTGCATTCAAAAACCTATCCCAAAGTTGGAGCTGAATCTGTGATCCTGGGCCTGACCCTCTCCTATAGTTTATAGATACATGCTTACAGATAGTCGATGATACGAAATTCAACATTTAGCAACACGAACTGTAGCAAATCGCATTTTCGCAAGTTTATAATTAAGAATCTATCTTGCCGCGCATTGAGAAACCTGCCGGCGTAAATCTGCTATTTTAAGGGAAAATTCGTGCGGGCGTGCGGCGCGACGGGGACAACGAGGTACGAGAGAGCGAGCGAGAGCAACCCAGATTTCGAACGCTTGGCATAGAAATCCCCGCGCGGGGGCACGTCGAAGCGGGTTGTAAATTAGAGCGCTCTGGCAATTACGGCCTGGGCGCGCGCGGAACTTCGTAAAGAAGAGAGTCGATGGAATTTCTTCGAAAACGAAGAGAAGGGGGGAAGATATCGTTATTGGGGTATTGCGCGAGGGGGAGGAAAAGTGCAATTCGAGGGACGATGGTGCATGCACCGTAATTTCATTTTAGCAACGAATTTACGCTGAGTTCGTTTATTCGCTTCATTATTTTCGCTACTACATACGATTATCGGTTTTAAGTAGAGCTCTGAATTGAATTTTCGATTTTTTGGTCAGTGACTTTTGTCTATTTTTGGAAAGAAGAAAATTTTGGATTTCGATTTTGGCGCAGTGAGCGGCGAATATTTTAATATACGGACATCACGTTCAACCGCGAAGTCGATGTCAAGTTAGAGCGTTTCAAGATTTTAAAGTTTTAAAATTAAGACCAAAACTTTATGCACTACCGTCTACCTGCTCATACCTTTTTCACAATGAACAGTATTACCCTTAAACAAGTCCCTCCACTCCTTTACATAAAACTTGATCGGCGTATTCAACAATTAATGAGGACTAAAATTTAGCTGGTCTATCACAAACTCCTGCCCCCAAACTTCAAACCTCCGCACTACCAAACCACCCGATAAACTCGTCTGGCCCCCTTATTACCGTCACCCTTACCCTTACCACTCCCGAAACCGCCTACCCAGACTTCACGCGCTCCCAGGCGTAGCATAGCGCCTCAGCGTCTTTCTCTCTCACTCCTCCGTTTCTCTCTCTCACACACTCTCTCTCGCTCTCTGTCTGTCTATCTCTACCACCCCGGCGACACCCATTCAGTAATTGGCACTTGGCGCGCACGCGGTCGGGGGCGTCAAAGGGGTGGCGAAAATGGCCCGAGACAGAGGGAAAGGGGTGGCCGACGAAAGAGAGAGAAAGAGGGGGGCACTATACTCTGCGTGCGCACGGCCTGAATCAAGGGCGTTGATCATATTCGGAAGAAAAGCCGTTAGCGGGCTACTGGCGCTCGGCCAGTATCCGTTTCCAAGAATGTAACAGATTTGTCATACCGTACGTACACGTGAAAGTGTGTGCGCGCGTCTATGTGTATATGTGCGTACGTATGTACGTGTATGCATGCATGCGCAAGAAGTAAGGGGGAGGAGATAATCGCATTTACCTTCTTCCTATTCGAAGTGAAATGTTAGGCAGAGAGAGGGAGGGAGAGCCAGTCGTCGTCGTCCAACTGACACGAATTTTCACCGTGCCAAGGACTATTTCCGTTAATCCCGTTGCCACGAGCGCGCGCGCGCAGCTGTGTGTATGTGTGCCGCTGGCTGCTGAGCAGCAGCTCTGCGTTGATGTTTATGCATGCATACGTGTGCGTGCGAGTGAATGCTTCGTCCTGGTATTATAGGACACGACTATTACGAGCCCGTTGCGACTAACGGAAATTGCGTGCGGCTGCAGTGGCGGCGGTGGTGGTGTATATGCGCTCTCGCGGGCGAGCTGGCAATTGGCTGATCGATACCTTTTCGATCGGACGCGGACTGATTGCAATTTCGCGATTCATTTGTGGCATTCGAACTTTACGTGTTGACGGTGTGAAAAGTTTTGTTAGAGGGGTTGTGCGATGTGGATCTGGAAATACCTTTTGATCCTACCATCGAGCTGCCTCTTGTCCTGTTGTTTTTTTTTTTTTTTTTTTGCAGCATGTCTGTAGTGTAAATCTCTCTTTTCGTGATCTACGTAAAAAGCATTGTCTTCGGTAACTTCGGAAAAAGTTATCTGCATAACACTGTGTGTACTGCTGCACGTTAATAAAACATTTGCAAAGATTGCAGTTTATTTTAAAATCCATCGCAGTTCGCGACATTCGTATCACGCACTTACAACAGAATAACAAAATGTTCAATACAAGTCTGAAAATACAAAAGTATTAAAATAACTCTCGCGAACAAAAAAGACGAGTGATTTATACTATGAACAATTTACACACACACACACACACACGTACACGCGCACACACACACCACACACACACACACACACACAGACACACATACACACACACACACACAGACACACAGGCAGACACACACACATACACAAACACACATGTGCGACGTGCACGCGCACGCACGCACGCACGCACAGACAGATGCACACATACTCGAATTGCTTGCCGTTGAGTAATTTGAATAAAGATTTAGTGTAGCCGCATATGTCTCACGCGGCTCTCCTTCTGACTCATCCCGTACTTTAAATACTGCATACGTACGATAAAAATTGTCATTTCCTAAAAATACCACCACCACCAACCATCTGCATTAAAAAGTACCCTCTCATCATCATCATCATTCGAAATCCTCTTTTGTTTACCAAACCTCGCTATAAAACCAAGTACAGCAAACCTCGCCCTACAATAATTTCACTGATAAATAAACCTCACCCTTATACTCCAACCCCGAGAAATAGAGCGCGCTGCGTGAAATCTGAAATCAACCGGCACTTCATATCCCCTTCTCTTCTCCCCTGTAACTACCCTCCTCCCGCGGATCAATGCTAATCTCACGATCTGGCAGATCGGCGCCTGCGCCGCCGCGGCCCCCGCCTGCGGCGCGTCGGCGTTAGCTCGATACCGACGCGGGCGGGCGCGCGCTCGCTCGGCCTATAGCTCCTCCGACACACTCGGAAGTATTCCAAGACGCGCGCATATCCGTCACGGAACTTTTTGACGCAGTGCGACGGGGAGTATACGACGAGGCTTCGTTTTTCTTTTTTCCCATATAGAAATTTCGCCCTGACATGCCAATTTTATATAGTCATACCATCGAAATCGCTGATTCGCCTGGTCTCCGTTGTCTTATTATTACTATCGGCGGGGTGGGGCACGCGCGTGGCTAGTTTCGGGAGTTCATCGCACCCCCTTTTCTTTCCCTCCGGGGGGCGATCCAGCCTTTGGCGCCACGTCGCTCAGCTGCGTGTCTGTGTGTTTATGTGTAAGGAGGAAAGAAAAAGAGAGTGGACCGGACTGTTTGGCAACTCAGCTTTCTCTGTATTTTTCGAGCCCTGTTCCCTCGTTTCTATACTCGTGATTTGTCTGTTGACTCCAAACCCCCGAGGGTTTCTTCATTCACTTCTTCGTCGTCTTTTCTCTTTCTTCTCTACGCCCCTCGCAGCGGCTTATTTCGGGAGAGCGGTAATGGCCAGTCGCGAATTGAATTATTTGGATAAGCCGTTTTAGGATGATTCACTTTTAACGGCCCCGAGAGCCGAGAGAAAGAGGGAGGGCGAGAGGGGGTGCCTGAATTTCGGAATGAGAGTGAAATATCGCGAGAGTATATAGGCATGGAAATGTAGCCACTTGGCTTTTACGGTCTCCGCGGTTTTCGTTTTTGCTGAATGTTTAAGGAATACTGTTGGCCGATGCTAGTATAATTATTAAAAATATTCTTGTTTGCAAATTTTAGTGTTAATTCTGAAAGTTAACATTTAGCCATTTACAAATCCTTTACTTATATATTTCCACTCTCCAGCGCAAATATTTATCGACCCTCTTTCGTTAAAAATCTTTCGACTGAACAAGCACATTTCCGAAGGACCAACGTATTGGACAAACAAACAGATTCACCTCCCAGCTCCCCGCCCCCGAAAACCCGCGCACTCTCATCCCAAACGAAAAACTTTCATTACCCCGCAGACGAATGTCTGCCAATTCGAGCACCAAAAGAATCTCCCTATTCCAAACAAACAACCCAGGACGCGTCTTCTCTCTTTCCTCGCAAAAAATGACATTCCACCATCTCAAGACGTAACCATCTTCGTATATCCTTCCTCACTCTCTCGGTGCACATAAAACTCTCCCTCTCCCCGAAAGCGAGAAAGACTGGGAAATATTCGCTCCCCAATCAGAGAGGAGCACCGCCGCGGACAAACGACGGGAAGTCGTTCAGGATACTATACGCTCTTATTCCCCTCTCTCTCTCTCTCTCTCTCTCTCTCTCTCTCTCTCTCTCTCTCTCTCTCTCTCTCTCTCTCTCTCTCTCTCTCTCTCTCTCTCTCTCTCTCTCTCTCTCTCTCTCTCTCTCTCTCTCTCTCTCTCTCGCTCTCTCTCTCTCTCTATCTCTCTTCTATGCTGTATACATGCGAAATTGTCTGCATGCAGGCGCCGGTGAGTCTGCGCGGCTCGCGCGGGAAAACAAACAGCGCGGTGTTGTTTCACGTGCCGCGATCGCCCCGCTAATCGGGGATTATTAACCGACGGAGCGAGGTGGGGGCTTTTGGGCTCGATTGTTTTCGCGCGGAGGGTTAATGATGCTGTAATGCGGTGCTTTGCAATCGCTATGCGGGAGTAAGAAGTTTTAAGAGAAAGGACACAGTGATAAACGTGCTACACGGTATTATATTCGCAGTACTGTTAATCGTGGAAGATTTTATTAAGGTTACTTTACAGCGCAAACTCGGCGTTGTGTGTGTGTGTGTGTATACACACACACACACGTATAATGGTTGAGGTTACGGCGCAAGATTACCGACTCCAGAGTATTTCATTACGCGGCTCGCCGTAAAACGGTAATATTCTGTTATATATATATTTGTTGAGAGTGTATATATAGCGTTCGGTTGGATTCTCGCTTACATGCCCGAAATAATACAACCTGCAGATTACTTCCCAAAACCATTTCGTCTACTTTAATTTTTCATCGCGACCAAACATTTTACCACTGCCATATATCCTCTTCCGCTGCTTCATACCACAAAGAGAACGTTCGAAATAAAACCATCTCCCTGTCTCCTTCTTTCTCTCCTCCGCATAAAGAAACTCCTAACCCCATTTTACACGACTTCGTTCCATTTTTCTCCCTTCCTAACGAATGCACTTCCTCCCTCGACAAACACGTCCGTTTCCAAATCTCGTCGTCGCCCCCCCCCCCCCTGCAAAACTTTTCTCTCTCTCTCTCACTTTCTGTAAATCGCTCGTTTACCCCTTTTTCCTCTCTCTCGCGTGCGGAAATTTCCTCGAAAATACTTATAAAGCCATCGCGCACCGCTTTATAGCTCGCGGGCCGTTTATTGCTTCGCGAAAGTTGGAGAGAAGGACTTTTCGATCCTCACTCACTTCCCCCCTCTCTCTCTCTCTCTCTCTCTCTCTCTCTCTCTCTCTCCCTCTCTCTCTGGCTCTTTCGCGCTCGTTTGCAGAGCGAGCGCAGTCTTTGCTTATTTGGCGAGTGCTTGGCCAAGCAGTTCCTAAAGTTCGTTTCAAGTTAAAAGGGTCGGGTGAGTGGGGTGGGGGCGCTGTGCCTTTCGATTTAATCCGCGGCAGAGGCGTATGATAATTAGGTACTCGGCCGAGTTCTCGAGAGCCGCCGCTCGCGGGGTTTCTAATTGACGTCCGGGGAATCGTGACGCCCGGGTGTGTCAGCTGTCTCTTTTATGGCAATCGATATCGCTTTATGGGGAGAACGACTTGAAACGACATAAACTGCGAACATATACACAAGTAAAATGTTACAAACGAAAAATATTTTCATCATAAGAAACTTCAATTCTAATGCTAAACGCGACATTTATACCTACTGATGAAAAATATTTGATTTCAACTAACGTATGATAATATAAGAATAAACTACTGTAAAATCTGCTACTTTATTATAAACCGATTATGGTTTAATGAAAGACGCTAACGCTTCACACTCCACGTTTAGTGCCAAATCCGTCGAGTGAGAGAGAAAGAGAGAGCGGACGTAAGCTCAAGAGTATCAAAACTCGTTGCACGAAGAGCCCCGCGAACACACCGACACACACACAGAGCGCTCACGTGTAAATAGATTCGCGCGCGTACACGCGTTCGCGCTCACGCGCGCGCGGATCCATTAAAAATAGCGTCTGCGGCTGCATGACGACGACGACGACGAGGCGTCCAAGATCACGCCGCGGTTAATTCATTCGCTATAAATATAAGAACGGCGGCGGCAGCCGGCGGGCGTTCGATGAGCGCGCCGTATTGCCGACTCAATTCACATTTTGCTTCCCCCGCCCGCGACAGTTTTTCTACGTCGGGTTTTATTTCGCCGACAGAGTTAGGATCAGAGCTGATGCAAATACGATGTTTTTGTTGGTATATAAGTAATAAGATTATAATTAAATGCATTATACATGCATGAGACGAGGTTGAAGAAATAAGGTACAGCAGACATTCAGCTATCCTCGAATCCATATTATACGTTATATTACAATAGTTGTTACAGCGGAGTTTTGTCTTCTCCCACGAACGTACATAAACTCGCGCACGCTACTACTCCGCGTTTTCTCAGCTCCCCATTCCACGCGCCGTCGTCTCGGGTCGCACGCGACATCAAAATTTCACGCCCACCGCGCGCGCGCTCGACTGGCTGGAAGATTTCCTGTGGGTCCACTCGGCGTCGCGCGGCGCGAAATCGTGATGTGCATCGTCGTCCACCTGCAAAGCAAATAAAATTCAAATTCTTCGCCTGCTGCTAGGTCGCATTGCCCTTCTGAGAAAGAACGAACAAGCCGTAAATTCCGTTAAAACCATGTCCACCTGATCCTCCTGCGCTAACCAACTCACATCACTGCACGCATCCCGTTCCATCATCACTCACTCCCGCATACCGCACTGTCACTCTCGCATGGATCTCCTCCTCTGACCTGCATCTCACCTTCGCCCCCTCTCTCAAGACCCCATCAAGCCTCCTCGGAACATCCGACGCACTCCCTCAGCAGAGCCCTACGTGTACAGTCGGCCTTCGCCTTAATCCTCTCACTCCCCCTCTCTCCGGCTTCTCCTTCGCCTACCATGGTAACCGGGCATCGCGCGCAATATCGGGATGTATATATCGCGTCGATCAATTCTCAGTCCCGGGCAAGCGCCTGCGAAGAGGTTTACGCGCTGCTGCTGCTGCTGCTGCGGAGCCGCACGTCTGCTCTTGGGTGAATAATGAATGCGCACGCGCGGGATTAAAAATTTTCAAGGAGGGTGAAAGAGGGGTAGTGCGGGGGGAGAAATGGAAATGAGGATGAAATAAAATGGGGAGAGACAGAGAAAGAGAGAGAGAGAGAGAGAAAAAGAGAGAGAAAAGAAAAAGTGCGATTAGGAGAAGTAGTATGGTTGACGGTAAGGGGTAAGATACTTTTAAGCTGTTCCTGTACTACTGGTTGAGTGTAAAATATTTCAATACGCAACGTAAACTATTTCTATAGCGATATCTTAAAAATCTGTTGAGAATAGATGATATTCCCTATTACACAAGAAAAAAAATATTTAGTTAATTCTACATTGCCTACAATTGATTTGACTATAAAGTGGCAAGTTCGTTTTACTTTCAAAAATATCGGTAGAATTTCCATTTTGAAATGTAGAATCTTCATTCTTATAAAGTAGAATTTCCATTTTGAAATGTAGAATCTCCACTTTTGAAAAGTAGAATTTCCATATTGAAATGTAAAATCTCCATTTTTGAAAAGTAAAATATCCATTTTTGATAAAATGGAATTATTACTTCACTAATTTATTTGATGTTAACCTGGTGGAAATTGAAATCATTTTTTGAGCAGTAAATGGCTAGTTTGATCCAAAATGGCAAAAAAATGGACTCCAGTTTTCTTCCATAAGTGTAACGATTTTTTAAACCTATTTTTCACATTTATTGGCCGCAAAGATGTTCACAATTTTGTACTATCTATTAATTTGGCATTTTAATGCTAGTTAAAATAGTTAGTCGATGAAGCCATTATAAATCTAGTAACAAGCAATTTGTTATGGCGATGAGTAAGAGAGATAGAGTCACGTCTCAAAATAACGATTTTGGTTTATATCTTATAGAATAAAGCTGTAAATAGTACAAAGACTACTAAATTTTGTTTATATCCCGGTAAATTATCTCTTAAGAGTATAAGTTTTAAAATATATGATTAAATTGTTTTGAAATTTTAATGTAAAGATTTTCAGGTTAGGGCCATTCCATAAAATGGGAGAAGTTGATGAAAAAAAGCGTTACATGTCTGTCTAATAACTAGCCATTTCTAATGGCCAGTTTCTGTTTTCCTTCCCATTTTTAATGGACTAATTTCTACCAGGGTACTGTTTTATGTTTTCCGTGCAGTAGTGACTGATTTATTGTTATACTTTCTGTAATATTTTACACTTAGAGAATCGATTGTTACACTCTTGAATCGATTATTGCAACTGTCTGTTTTTTGTACTTACTAGCGGATTTTTGTGCGTGCGATGCGCGCACGTAGTCCTATATCCTATATATTTTCAACTTTACTCACCAATGATAGTCAGTTTTATGTATCTAAAAATATGGCTGACCTCCAATTTGAACATGGCTGCCTCCAAACGGTATATTAAAACATTCGGGAATAAATCGTGTATAAATATAAATACAAATTAATTGTGCATATAATACAATAAAATAGAATCTATAAAATACAATACGAGTTTAGTATAGTTAACTGGATGAGAAGAGACACTCCAGATAGTCCGGGGTACGCATACGCAAGATTTTGTACATCAGTACCGCCATAAAATATTTTCTCCTTGCATCTGTGCGTAGCCAGCCCAGGGCCACTCTGTGGGGCGAAATATGATCAGCCCGTCTTATACCTAACACATATCTGACACATGAATTCTGAAGTTTTTGTAACCTGTATCGTAATTCTTGAGATGCATCAAGGACAACCCCCGAACAATAGTTCAGATGAGGGAACAGAAGCGCCGCTGCTAGTCGTTTACGCAGAGTCTCGGTGGTGTACTGACGGAAAAAGCGTAGACTAAACATTACGCGATTAAATTTCTTACCAATATGATTTCTATGTGCTTTCTATGAAAGCTTTGCGTCTAGCACAACACCAAACTGGTAACGGTGTCGGAGAATGGGATGCAGGTACCGCCTCCAAGGTCGATCGTCTTCGGATCATCAGTTGAATAAAAATTATTGATAAAACGATTTTTGCTGAATATAATCGCTTTCGTTTTTGCTTTATTCAACATAAGAGAGGCACCCTCAGCCCATGCCGACACCGCCTCTGCTGCCTGCTGCAGCGCTGCAATGCCCACATCTATACACTATCTCGGGGAACCTGGACATAACCTCGTAAATCATCTGCATATAGGATGTGCTTAGGATAGATGGATTGTCACGGAATCAGCTCGACACGTCAGCATAATGATAAGGAGAGGAAGCGCGCGAGGCCTTCGAGCAAGCCTCGTAACATTAGCTCAGTGGTTAGAGCACCGGACTAGAACCTCAGATCCGTTGTCGCATATTTTTTACGCGTCTTGTCAATTTTAATTCACTCCATCGTCCTCTCATATACGTAACAATATCTTTCAAAAATTCTCAACCAAGCAACAACTTTACTTCCAATATTCCAAAAATCCCACGTACATCCTGTACAAGAGTAGCTCAAACTCGAATAATTTCCCTCAAGTACAGATTGACCTCCGCAAATCCCACGCAAACCAAGGGCGATTTGCACCGACGAGTAGCAGCATCTCTCCACCTATATTCCGATATCCCAGCTACCCGCCACTTAGCCACACCACAACCCTTAGTCGCCCACCGCGATGCACAACTTCCGCCGCTACACCCACTTACCCACACACACATACACACACGGGCAATTAATCGCGAAAAAGGCGGCGCGCCCCGTCGTCGGCGCGTGACGCGTGTTGCTGCAGCCGCGCTCGCGCCGAGGCGATAACCCAGTGACCCACATGCGTGTTGCGGACACGTAAACGCCGCGCTTCCCTATTGTGGGCGAAAGTATGCGCTCATTATCTTTGCCGCCGACACTGAGGCGACCTAAAACCATCTTCCCTCCCCGGCCCGGCTCTCTCGCTCTTTCACGTCTCTTCGTATACTTCTGCACCGTGAGCTGGTTCCGGCTTCCGTCGGCGGGTCCGCCGTACGGCGCAGCTTGCCACCTTTGTTCGAAGGCGTCTGCGCGCGGAGGGAGGGAGAGAGGGAAAGAGAAAAGTTGGGGCGATCTCGTAGATGTGGGGGGATGTGTAAACATGAGTGAGGAGGCTTTCGTTGCGTCATGGTGGTGGAAAGAAGGATCGATGTGGAAAGCTTGTGTATGTTGGATATGGGAATGCAGAATTTTCTAGGTCCGTTATGAATTTTCACCAAATGTGCTTGAATTTTAGGAGAATTAGTATAATTTGCAGTGGAAATTCTTAAAGTTAATCTCGATAACAATAATTTCCATGATAAAGCATTTTAGATTTTTTAGCAGTTCGCTATATAATACCTATATACGTCACCCTATTAAGGACGTTCTCCGAAAAATCACATTTCTTGTGATTTTTGTGGAACTTGTTGAGAAAGCTTAATTTAGTATCCTTAGTACATGATTCAAAACCCGACATCCAAAGCGGTATTCAAAATAGAAATATTTGACTTCAAAGTTCTACCTTTAAGATGGGATCACTATCTAAGTTAGTTTGAAAAATTTTGATTTACTGTAAACAAATTTTCAATATGGCAAGCGGTATTAATTTCAAAGACGTAGCAACATAAAGAAAAACTACCATGTTATTTGTATATCTATATCTGTGGCTTCCAGGAATAACGACTTAACTGACTTTTTGTCAAAATTGAGTTAGCACCGGAATTTATACCTTCTAACTACCCTTTTTCATGTAGACTTGGTCCGGAAATCTGAAACGTTCAAAGAGCAAATATATTATGACATACCTATTTTTATAGCAACAAAGATCAAAGGCAATAGATAATAGAAGGTAACACAACAGCTTTGATTGCCGGGCGATGTGGCAAGTGTGCATAAACAGTAACCGAGTTACGTTCGATATTCGGTTTACCGAATTCCGTTGACTTCACACACATTCCGTTGGGAGGCGCATGCACGGGAATGAATATTTAAAAAAGAATTCATATTCTATGTTTTAAGTGTAGAAATAACTATGTTATTTATCTTATTTGAACAATTTCTCTAAACTACTTAACTGCACAGTTACTGGAATAACAACTTAACTGCATTATTTTGTTTGTTTATACAAAGAATAAAAATGTATTCTAGCAGCTGATAGTGGGATTCGAAAGATATTCGATACCTTTATAAATGTCTAAATTGTTATGACTCATCTCGCGCATTTCGATCTTACATATGAAGTGTCATGACAGAAATTTTAAAACGTCGATTTCTCGAAAACACGTACAAGTGGGTTAAGTCGTTATTCCTGGAAGCCACAGATATATAGTCACATCCTGTAAGTGGTATTTATTTCAAATATGGTATTGACACCTTTTTTCTTACACCGTCATTTTTTATTATTTTTAGAGTACTGTATACAGACTCATGAAGGGTTTTCATCATAAATAATATTTTTAGATCACAATTTTTGCGATATTGAGGTGGCTCCGGCGTTATATACATATATATGTATATAAATATATATATTTTTTACATGTTATAATTTGAGAAATAATATAGTATGAAAAAAGGGTTCTTGAAGTAAAAAAAAAAAAAAATCCAAAGAAATTTGAATATTGTTAAAGAAGATATCGCCAATAGAAAAAATCAACAAAACCAATAAATCTTTTTCATTTTCATTCGATTTTAATTTGCAAGGTCTCATTTTATTCCTCGTACAATTTCGGATCGTGTTACTACCGTTATGAAAATTGAAAAATTTTCAAAACCTGCAAAGATACATCCACTTGTTTATAGGTTCATGTATGCTTTTTAGAGAGTTGAGTTAAACAAATAGTTGTATCTTTGCAGGTTTTTTTTGAAAATTTTTCAATTTTCATATCGGTAACATCATCTAAAATTGTACAAGGAACAAAATGAGACCTTGCAAATTAAAATCGGATGAAAAATGAAAAAGATTTATTGGTTTTGTTGATTTTTTATTCAATTGGCGATATCTTCTTTAACAATATTGACATTTTTTTGAAAAAAATTTTAGTCGTTATTTCAAGAACCGTTGTTTCATTTTATATTGTTTCTCAAATTATAACATGTGAAGTAAGCATCGTAAAAAATTTGTATATTTATAGATATATATGACGCCGAGCCACCTTAAACCATAAATTTGAACAACCTCAAGCCACATTTAGTGGCAAGTCAAATCCCGCTGCGTATAAGCAATCCACTGAAAAACTGCAACAACATCCGACCTTTGCAACGCGCATCCTCGCGCAATTTCGAACAAGATACCCACCGTAGCACCGGATTCACCCCCATCCCCAGCTGCACCTGCTGCGAGGAAAACCGTATCGCGGAATGCGGCCGCGCTCTCGCGCACAAAGACCGACTGAGCACACATACGTATACGTACGTATACGAACGGTGAGAATTTCGAAGCGCATTCCGGTGCGCTCGCGCATTCGAAACTCCGCGTCGGAATAGAGAGAAAGAGAGGGGCGGTTTTCATAATGCAAGCGAGTAGGGGCGCGAGGCGCTTTCAGCAAATGCGTTTCCTGGGATTTTGAAATGTCGTCGCTGGAGTGGGAGGATCTTGGGGTAGGAGGTGAGAGTGCTGCTGCGCGGTGTGATATTAGGTTCCTGCATTATTGCAGCTTACAAGGATATATAGGAAATCCTGTACCGCTGTCGATTGTGCGTCAGGAAGGTGTCGCTGACGGTAAAAACACGTAGGAAAATATAATTGCACTCGCGTTACAACTATATAGTTGATAATTATACACAACTGCTAGCAGTTTTCCCGTTACCGCCGAGCAGTATAATGCGCCTGTGCGGGAAAAGATGCGATAATAGCGGTTCGTTGACCTTTCTTCGAAAAGAATTTTCATCGCGCGCTGTATATTCAGTAAATTAAACATACAAAGCAACGCAAAACAAACTATAAGTTTCGTGGTGTGATGTCTATCGTCAACCTCCGGTGCCGAAAATTCTATTTTTACAGAGCCCAAAATAGCAGTTTTACTTTCGCTAGAGCTACAGAGGCGTGCGCGCACACCTCGCTTCATTCGAAATTTCAAATTTCGACTTACCTCGCTCTAGCGCTGAACCAGCGAACGAGTTGAGACGCAAAGAGAACACGCACTCACACGCTTACACACATACGGTTCGCGTGCCATACACACGAATCGCAGATTATTTTTGACATCCTCTCCTCCGCTTTCCTACGACACCTACCGGGCGTTTCTCTGTCCCGTGCTATCACGCAATAAAATAAGGCGGCTCCGACATTTAGCATCAGCGAGAGAGGGGGAGAGAGAGAGAGAAAGAGAGAGCCGAACATGCAATCGATCCTCGAAATTCGCCGGTCACTGGCAGAAAGTAGCCGTGCGCGATATTTCTCTTCGACTTTCTACCTACTAACTATTACTAATGCTACAAGGAAAACCTCTTTTTTTTTATTGGTCGAGCGTATATCTACGTGATGCGAGTCTTAAATTTCCTGGGATATAAATAAAAGTATAAATAAACAGTGTCTCTCACGTGCTTCTATACTGCGCGCTGTGAAACTAAAAATAACGGATTCGAAAAGCTATCGAGAATATTATACGATAAAATCGAGCGAATCTTTTACGTTTCAAACGTTGTCTTGCGAGCGCGCGGTACAGTGCTAGAGTCTGGAAATCTCGGCGACCGCGGGGATACGTTGACCCCATCGGGGTGGGTTAGACCGCGGTACAGGGGCGCACCAAGAACAATGCGAATGCGTTACGCGGACGTTCAAAGAAATTAAGGCTCACTTTGATGGCTAACTGAACTGGATTTTTGAGTTTTTAGGTTTTACACGTCGAATAAAAAATATTTTCATTTTCCGTTTGATATCAATCTCTAAAGTAAACTAACTACTTTACATTTTTCCCCCAAGAAACGTACTTTAGCCTGCAACTGAGTATTATACTTCATCCACTTATGTACAAGACATCAAAGTACAAACCTGTCGCTTAATATCCATGAAATGGAAGCAACTTCACCTTCATTCTCTCCGGTATGTACGCGAGCGGCGTCCATTACTCGCGAATAATCGTAAACCCGCTAAACTACCCTCGTAAAACTTTGGAAAAGCCAATTAAGATCGCGCGCGGTGCACGTTTTCTCTCGCTGCCACGCCTCACCGCCTATTTCTCAATTTCGTCGCGTACGGAAGGCTGCGGTCGATTTGCTCCCAGCGATTCTTATCGCAGTGGTGATTTGTGGAAAAAAATTCACTTGTTCAGAACTGTGGCGACAGGTGATTGGGATGTAGATTACTGCGCTGTACTTGTAAAAGTTGTCAGTATTGTTATAGAAATGAAGTTTTCTCGCGTGACTGTATTTGTTTCATGATAGCTTCAAATGACGAGAATTATCTTTTGAAGGGAGTTCGATTCAATTAAGAGAAAAGCAGATATAAATTTCAATCGCTATTTATACAAATGTGGTTATTAAGTTTAGATAACGGGTGAGTAGTCAGTCATCGGTTCCCGATAATTTCTTTCGTCATGTTTTAATACTTTTTTCACATTTAACTTCTTCCCCGATTCCTCAAGTTGCACTGTGAATTAAAAAAAAAAACTTTTCATTAAAATATCCAATTACAAAAAAGTTAGCTGGCACATCCGACGTTCACAAAAACCTTCAACTTTGCAAAACCACCGTTCGTTACGCGAGAATAACCCCGAATCCCAGTCACACATCTGCCGAAATTCCACCACAATCGAAGACGGCACGATGCGCACGCACCTCCCCAGCGTGTCAGAATCGATCGTTCCGTGCGCGCGCGCACTTCTCAGCTCCGAGTTCGCTGGCATACGCTCGATATATACTTTGCTCGTTCTCTCGCGAGTTTTTACTCCCCTCTCTCTCTCTCGCTCACTGTCTCTCTCTTTCTCTCCACACCGCGCGTTCAGCCCTGACCCTGAGGCCTCGATCGAGAGCGCGCGCGCATCGCTTTTCGGTCTTAGGACCGCGGTGGCGAGAGTTAAAAATAAGGGGCCGATGGCGCGAGAGAGAGGCGCCGAACCTTGGCGACAAAGATGCGGTGTGTTGTTGTCGTTAGAACTGCGCGCGCGCGTGCGTGGAATGGGATGATGGTTTCTTTTGGCTGTTGGGCAATTGTTGTTGTTGCTATCCGTGATGAATGAGTGTAGGTGGACGGTGGGTTGTGGCTGTTTCGCAACGAGCGAAAGTAAACGATTACGAATGACTCCTCGAGGCGTTTGCTCTAAGCGTATAATATAGACGGCGAAAAATTTGTTAGTAAACGTCGCACAAATTTATGTTCCTATATATGAAAGTTACTACAATTTATTTTGAAAATTGCTATTGCATTGTTATTTTTACTATACGAATAGAGCAATTTTTTTTACCATAAATTATAATAATTTTCATGAAAATATATGAGTATATACCACGTTTATTATCAAATATATTAACTTTTACTACAAACTGTGGAGTTTGGTTTTATAGTTGAGTGCTTTTAGTTTTATGTTGCGTATATCAAAAATTATCATCGCAATTATCACATAGTTCACATAACGTGAATGTATAAGGTTTTTCAGCAGATGACTTTAAAAATTTATTACAAAAGAACATAAACGAAAACCATATATATATATTCATTTCAAGCACAAAACCAACTTCTCTTCTATTTGAAAACCCCACCCTGTAAACTTTACCCTACTCTAGCCAGCCACCCCCTCGTAGACCAATCCCCGAATCATCAGACCCTCTCTCGGCACTCGTACAAACAGCGCGAGATCGCGAGCAACGTCTCTCAGCTCACTCTCGCGAGATCTCGTCGCTCGCTCGCACACTTCTACACCGGCGCGCGGCTATTTTCGCGCGCCGCCTATTTATAGCGCCATCCTCGCGCTCGACCAAGAATATCACTGTGCGCGTGTCGTCCGATGACGCGCCGCCGCCGCCGCCGCAGCGCTAGTTGCGAAATCATCGCGCCGATGCATCGGTAGAGTGCACGCGCGTGAGAAAAGGCCGAGGTCGGGGTCGTCTATGCTGTAGTGGTATTGATGCTGTGGGAGTTGTTTTGCGGTTTTATTTTTCTTTTTTTGGTGCAACGCTTACGTTGTATATACCTCGCACATGATCTGCCTGGGTGATACCTTATAACGTTGACGTTATTTTACATCGACGTCAAAGCGCTACATCGGCATCCGCCCACGCGAAACTTCTTGATTACACACCCCCGTTCGGATTTACCGCTCGAAGTATCATCAACGGAAATTAACAAACCCACCGCGTGGCTCTTAAATCAAAATACATTAAACACGCATATGTATATATACAGCGAGAGATCAAGGAAGAAGTATTGCAGATAATCCAGCGGTGTTCTGACTTGGGCGATTTTTGGGCTGCGATAGCCGAGTATAGAAAAGATAACGGACGGGCCGCGCGAAGAATCCGCGCTCTGGATCGGCCTTGGGAATTCAAATTTGCGCCCTCCCCCGCTCCCCCCGCGTGTGCCATCTCGCGCGATTGATGACTCGCCCTACGTGCTATTTCGAGCCGAGCGAGAGTCGGCGGATTAGATCTTAATTGCTTTGTTTTTCGGTTCGCCGTATGGGTCGGTTCGCTCGAGATAATGGACTGTTGGAAACGTTGTTCTACGCGGGGTGTTTCGGTGAATTTCTTCTTTTTTTTTCGTCACGAATAAGGGAACTGTCCCAATACCCGAACATATAAGAATCGACATATCGTCGCGCGGTACGAAGAAAAGCCAATTTCTTAACTCGGACGAAGAAAAGCCAGTTTCGCGCGAAAAAAGCCATAGTATGGGCTCATTTTTGGCTTTTTTCGGGCGATACTGGCTTTTCATCGTCCGAGTTAAGAAATTGGCTTTTCTTCGTACCGCGCGACGATATAATTGATTAAAATGGCTTAACAAGTAATAATTCTTTTTTTATACACGGAGAAAAATAACGTAGGAAAAATTGCCATATATGATTGTAAGTTGAGGACAGACTGAAATCCTCCACAAAATTGCCATAATTTATGCTAAAAATTGCCATAAATTTATAGTAATTTTTACAATGTAGGAAAAATTGCCATAAATTTATGGCAATTTTTACCATAAATTATGGCAATTTTGTGGAGGATTTCAGTCTGTCCTCGACTTACAATCAAATATGGTAATTTTTCCTATGTTATTTTTCTCCGTGTAGATAAATTATAATGTTAGCAATAAAATAATCAGAAAATGAGATTATTTTGTAATAGTATTTATTTATTATAAAGATAAAAACACAATAAAGCGGTTGTCCCTTTACCCGAGCGCAGAAATTGGTTATGTCCCGATTGTTCCATTTTTCATATCCTAGTAACCGAACAAACATTTGCAAAAAATATTAGGTTTTATAAATAGATATTAATTATTTTCAAACTTTTATGTTTTTCTTTACTTGTTTTTATTATTACATGTAAATACGAAAGTAATTGATACACTTTTATTCTAAAAACAAAAGTGAAATAGAAACTAAACACATAGGTAACCTATACAATGTAGAGGTTACTTGCATACGCAGTCTGTTCGGGAGTCGGGACATTGTATTTTATGGCAAGGCCCAAAACTCGAATACGATTGAATTAAAATATTTTTTAAATAATATGATAGTATTAATGATTATGTAACAATATTATGAATACCAACATTTGAAAGAAAATTAAAGAAAAAATTTCTGAGAACTCTAACATATATTTACAGATTAAAAGGCAAATCAGTAAAATTGTTCGGGTACTAGGCACTGTTCGGGTATCGGGACAGTCCCCTTAATTAGATGCTGAATAATAAACGAGTAAAAATATCTTTGTTTATATACGTGAAATGCGATTGCACGTCCGCAAACAAGTCCGTAAAATCAAAATTTCCGGACAATATATCAAAAAATAATGTTCCTCACTCGGCCGTAAAATTTCACGCCCTCGTGTGATAGAGCGACACTCCTCGGTCCGTGAAATGGGATTTTACGGCCTTGTGACGAAAAATACTATTTTGATATAGTAGGCCGTAAAATTTGATTTTACCAATTATTTTTATTGGTTGTCAAATTCGATTTCATGCATTCGGACCTGTAAAAATAAATATAGTCGTTAAACCGAGTTTTACGGATTGAACGAGAAAACGAATTTTACGGCCTAAAAACAGCCCGTAAAATTAAATTATACGGCTATGATGTCAAAAAATACTATTTTATACTTTGGTTATATTTTTAATTATTTTACAGTTTATAATAAACACTTTTCAACTGTGCGTGTTTGTTTTCTTATCATACGAGAACCTCAAAAACGCAAAAAGCTACAAGAGCTCTTCAAATAGAATATATTTCGCGAAGATGTGAGAATAAAAATATATATATATATGCTAAGTATACTGAATAATTCCTTAAAGAGTTAATATTTTTCTTTTAATGTTCAACCCTAATTCTCTATTTTCCTAACAAAAATATACCAATCTTACTATCTACCTACGCAACGCGCGAACAATATCATCCCCCCTTACAATTCATTACACCACCCCCATGTTCTTCCAGCCTCTTCGCATCAGCATCGCACACTGAGCCCCACAAATCGATCTATCAAAGGCACTGGGCGCCTACTTCCCACGGAAATCCCGCTGAATGTACGCTCCTCATAAAAATTTCATAGCTCCACTTCCTCTTTCTCTCCATTCACTATACTCGCACGCGCGCGTGTACTACACTGCGCGTCACGAAAGCTCGCTATACGTCGGGATCTCGTTTGATCGAGGCGGGAGCCAGGCGCTATAGCCGGAAATTGACGCGACTACTGCGCGTACGTATGTACATATAGCCGAAAAACTATTCATTCCTTCTCATAGGTATGGTGGAATTGTGTGATACGAGGATTGATATTCGGATTCCTTTGTGTGTCTCTGTATAAAATTGTTGTTCGATTTATAAGTAGAATAGTTGTTGATTGAGCCGCTATCTCTTTTCATTTACACATATTTGCGTTGGACACGCGGCCTAACAGGGGAAACTTGCCCACTCACAGCCACCGCTTAAAGCTTGCCACTCGGCGTTTCTCGAGTCTGACGATCTGCAGGGTTACCAGATGGCGACTCTTTGTCTTACTCTCAAAGAAGGTGACCTCACTTGCACGTGAGTGAAAAGGATAGAAAGTCGCTAACTCAGAACCCTACTGACGATATGTGACAATATCGGAGAACTATCCCTGGTAGATATCGACTCTATTTTACTAATAAATAGCTAGTTTTATTTGGGAATTACCAAAAACTAGACATTGTACTTAGCTATTTCCATCTACCGATGAAACGATTTTTCTAACATTATTCGACCATTTAATAGATTGAAAATAGAAACAGTTTTTTTAAAGATTTACGCAAGCTTGTTCTTAACTATTTCAAAGCTATTACAATTGGAGACAAAAAGAAACTGTTGGTCAGTTTTTTAGTTAGGAAGTGGCTAGTACAAGGCTTGTTCTTATCACAAGGAGTGAGGGAGATAGAATCTAATAGAAAAATATGGGTTTCAGTTAATATCTAAGGAAGGAGTGCTGTAATAGTATATTACGATACAAGTGCCATTAGTGGCCCATCATCGCACGATAGGAAATGAGCAGCCGAGCGTAGCGAGGATGATAAGTCACGTCGTGCAGTCGGCCACTAAAGGCACTAGAGTCGTACGACATTTTATAGCATGTTGACATCCGCAACGTTTGCGCACTTTCTTTTTTATTTTTTTTACACCAATTTGGGGAATTAGTCAAGCCCGACTTTTTTCCCGGAATTCCCGAATGTTCGCATACCCCGTGAGCTTTGGAGAAGCTCGCGTCACGATTCGGACGCCGGGCCGCACCTTCGGTCTTGAGGAGCGGGAAGCGAGCCGATCCGAAACCCCAGCTGCAGCCTATCTGCCGATTGTTTTACCGCCGCCTTGCGGTGACCAATCAGCGCGCACGACCGCTCGCCCCAACCCTCACCGAGGTGTTTTGCTCCGCTCCAATTTTTCGGAGCATATTCGCTCTCTGCGCTCCGCCGGAGATAGGACTCCACTCGCCAGGCTCTCGCACCAGGTGACCTCGCCTTTCGCCTCCTCGTCAACAGCGGTTCCGTCGCTATGGGCGTAAGGAGAGTACTTACCCTCGCCAAGTGCGGACAGCGCTCCGCTCAGGCAAAAAGGGGGTGACACCTCGAGCCACGCTCGGTGTCACCAGGACATGGCAGGAGTACCGGGGTGAGAGTCTCGCGAGCCCGCGAAACTAACGCGACCGCGAATCACACTTCATTTTCTTTTTTTCATTTATTTAATTTTCTTAATTTAGTAGTTTATTTTATATTTTGCTCTACCGTGTTTTCAAAAGTATTGTATTTAACTTTAATCTTTGTTTAACGCATTTTATTTTTAACCACCTTTTTTCCTATTCCTAATTCCTCTCATGCTCTTCGACGCTGAGCTCACATCAATGTTTACCTAAATCCGCTGTCACGCCTATTTGTGCCTTAAGTAGTCCATTACCGCATCGCGCGGTAGCGCCCGAGCGTAACGAGGGCGATGAGCATGATGCAATAATGAACTACTTAAGTCACGGATAGGCGTGATCTCCGTGCGGATTTAAGTCACGCAGTGCTATAGTACATTTCGACACGGATGCGGAAGGTGATTATTTAGTTCATGGGACGTTTTTCGCATGAGCGAAGTGAGAAAAGTGACGTGAGCTAAACATTTTCTTACACATCAGTTTCGACCCGTATTTTATACCACGAGAGCCGAATAATCATATTGAAGTTATGATTTTGTGATTAGAGTGGTATAAATGTTTTTTAGTCTGCGTTTATTGTTTACATTTTTGTAAGCTATCTATTACAATTGAATGCTGTTAAATGTAACGTCCAGTGAGTAAATTTAAATTGAATATTTTGAGGTTATGTCATTCTATTTCCAGTCTATTAAATGGGCGAATAATAGGAAAAAAGGCGTTTTAACATGGCCATTAACTAGCAATTTATTCTACCTATTTACTGACTTTCTGAATATTTCGTAATAGACAAATTTCTACCAGGGTATGGTTAAATGTAAAATATAATTTTAATAAACATATTTCGTGATTTCGTGCCCGATATTTTAAATACGTAATGTACAAAGTTACATGAGAATTCAGTATTATAACGAAAATCACAGTGTTAAAAGTTACCTTTGTCTTCTTGTCTCTTTTCTATATAGTTAATGCAATATTTTTTTTAATAATTTCTACTAATAATTTCTAATAATTAATATGGATGTTCTACCATACTTCAGAACATTTTGACGTTCATTTTCGTGTATTTATGATTGTTACAACTCAAAATTCCGTGAAAAATTAAGGTGGTCAGAACTACTGAACCTTTTTGTGGACCGCGAAAAATTACCTTTTTTTCTTCGTCAAGTAGCTCCTTATTATTATAGAGTGATTGAAAAAAAACTACTCCACGCCTTTGTAGGCGGCTTTCCAAGGGTCATTTACTTTTTTGCTATTTTAATTTTAACCCATCCCATCAAAATTTATGGCCGAAAAAGCTATGGGTGCCGTCAATGGGCAAGTTTACCCTAAAGTTTAATTAAAGCCAACCTTTTGGCCTTTTCCGAAGCATTTTTAATAGTATATTACGCACCTCGAGAGGAAAAAACAACAGGGTATGGCGAAAAAGTTTTTTCTGGATATCCGAGACGTTATTCCTGGAATTTCAACGAACCTGAATAAGTACCGAACGTCGGAGCAAGCTCCGCTCATTCTTTCGACCGCCCGTATAAGTCGTTCCGGCATTTCGCAAGCTCATAAAAGCGCCGTGCACACAGCCCTCCCCCAGCCTTTCCTTCGCCATCAAAAGCAACGCGCATTTATATTCCCACTTCGTGCCGTGTTGTTTTTTGAATAAAATTCCACTCTCCCTCTTCGAACATAACGTTCGCCGCGAAATTTCGCGCAAAAACACACACGCAGCCGACCCCCCCCCCCCCCCCGCATTTTCCAACTTACCGGCACTTCTTCGCACATATATATAATTTCGTGCGACAGGCCGCAGTGCCGCCGGGGGCGAGTTTGCCGGTTAAACTTCTCGTTCCGATGCTAATTGCCGAAGTTCGCCATACACCGCGGCGTTCACATAGTAAACAGGCCAGTTTTGCGGATGGCCGACGATGACACCACCGCGGTGTGTGCTTCTGTATAGGTATAGGCACGGAGTTGACTAAACGGGTGGAAGTTTGGCGTCGCAAAAAATGCCGGCGCACCCACCCCGCGCGATCAAAGTGCAAGCGAGGGAATGGCCGTGGGCAACGGGATAGTTGGGGTTGGTTCGATTGGGTCCTTGCTATATGTGTACGTGAAAAGTGGAGAAGGTGTAGTTGAGAACTGGTTGAAGAAACAAACGAGAGAGAAATGATTGTGCAATGGAATAAAGTATTTTACTAATGGAATATATAAAAATAAAGTTTATCGTAAAAAAGCGTGCTATAATTTATAAGAGTTGCAAATATTAAAATTTTGTTATTAAGTAATTTTAAAATGACAAAAATCACAATAAGACACAAAACCCCTTAACATTTAGAAATTAAAAGTGGTTTTTCAATTTAAAAAATTACTTAATCAAAATATTTTAATATTTGCAACTTCTTGGCGCATAACTGCATGAATTTAAAGTAACTTAGGCCTCGCCCCATGAAAATCCACGAAACATTGGCTTCAGAAAGTTACAACAAAACCAAAATCTTAAATATGCAATATCTCTGAGTAAAATAGGTCTAGAGATTATGTCTTGGACGATTTCAGCAGAAATTATACCTTCTTTAATTAGTACATATGAATAATTTTATTTTAAAATATTGTTTTAGGTAATTTTGGCCTCGAAGGTTTATACCTCTAAGACCCCATTAAGAAGCATTTTGAGACTTGCATTTTATAAATATATACAAAAATCATTTAATAAATGATTAAATGCGACATATTCTATAAGAGATATTTCATAAAAGTTGAAAGACGTGTAAAAGTTTTTACAACGCCTGATGTGCTTCCACATCATTATTTTCAAAGCTCAAATTCAATAAGAACACTCCGCGCGAAACTAAAGTCTGCGCTCGCTTATAAAGCACCGCAGAGCTTCTCGTTGCTCGGGAAATTCCAAAAGCCATGCGTGCGTGTGCGCGGTATACATATATGTTCAAAATTTTATCGCGCAGCGCCGGGACTTTTGAAATATTCATCGCCACTTGCATCGCATCTCTTGCCGTGCCTCAGCAATATCGCATGCGTGCGAGAGAGGAAGAGAGTTATACACGCGGGGCTGTAAAGTGTCAAATCGCGCATGCCGAACAGCGCGAAATGATTTTCACCGAGGGAATTTCATATGTTTCTCGATGAAATATAATGTGGCTCCTGCCTTCGAACGTGCGATTTTTCTATTTTTGAAAATTCATATATGTAAAATATATTTAATAGTGTATATTTGTCATCGATTTAACCTTTCAATTTCGCTTCTTATACCTGCAACTAACACGAAACGCCGGGATTGGAAATTGCAATCCAATCCGCTAACGCAACGCGAACATTCCGATTCTTATTTCTCGAAATATCGAAGAAACCTTGATTAGGAGTAAGCCTCTCTCGCACTGACTTTTTACTCGGGCGAGGCTCTCAGGGAAAATTGAAATTAAGAAGTCCGCGCCCATAACCGCGAGTTGCCGACACGACCTCGGCCCTGCGTATGTGTGTATATATGTACGTATGTATACGCAAGCAACACGCCCACTTATACGCGCGCTATCTTTTTTTTCACTGTCACTGCTTCGCGCGCGCGTGGGAATTCAAAATAGTCTCAAGGCACTCAGGGCAAGAATAATTTTCCATTCGGAGAATCGAAGCCATTAATAGTAATTAGAGAAGCGCTCGTGTGAGAGACTATACTGTACTAATATTAAGAGTTTTATCGCAGGTGTTTGCGTACTCCGTAAATGCAGTTTCGAAGCGAATTGAGTGTGCGTCTTGAAGATGAGACTATTTTTTTGTTGTTATGTATTATTATGACCAGGAATTACAAGTATTTTAAAAATTGTTTTTTCTTTATCTTACAGGTGGTGCTAGTCTTCATTCTTAGCATAGCATCGCTTATAATATACTTCATCGATGCCTCTAGGTAAAGTATTTTTCATCATACAATAAAATTTAATTTTAATATATTTTAACTGCTTTTATCTAAAGTACCCAGCACGCAAAAATATTAAAATAATAACCCTCTAGCTCTCTTTCGGCGATTCGTTTTACTCGAGGTTTTACTACTTTATTTACAGCTAATGTGCTCTTGAGATGAGTATTTGTTATATAGACTTATATTTCTAAAGAAAACCATAAAATACACATATATTGTGGTTCACAATATAAACTAAGTTCAATTAAAATACCTATAAATTGAACTCACAAGATTACATGCATGGTGAACGTCTGACTGCGCCTGACATGTATCTACTTCGTCATATTTCATTCCTATTTCTAACTCTTCATTAACCTATTACAAAAAAATCTTGATTGAAGAACACCAGAGTAAAAAACAGCCCAATATGAAAACCCACAAATCCCATGCGATACTTTTCAATCCGCACCAAATCAATTCCAAGAATATAACAAAAACCTGTATCAATAAAAAAAAATGTACTCCAACACCCGCGACTTAAACGCGTAATCAACTCTCCTCGCGAGCGCCTCTCCCGGAACCGATATTCACCCCTATCCATCATACAAAAAAAAACCGCAAAAAAAAATGGATCGGATATTATATACACACAACGTAGAGTCCGCCGGTCGATCATGCACTGCGCGGCGGCGGCGTCTACACGCCGATAATATCGCACAGCCAGGAAACTTCCCTCCGCTTTTCTTCCATTACGGCCGAGTCAATCTGCCCGAGGTTAATCGATTTTTCCGAAGCACGCGCTCATCACGGCCGCCGCCGCCGCCGCCGCTGTGCCGGTTACTGTTCCCGCGCGCGAGCGGCGTAGATTACAAGACCGATAGGGTATTATGTATCGTTGCCCTGCCCGCGATTAATCATTTCTGGTGGATCGCTGCGGATAGCTTATAACTCGTGGCCAGATGTGTGTCTCTGTGTGTGTGTGTGTGTGTGTGTGTGTGTGTGTGTGTGTGTGTGTGTGTGTGTGTGTATGCGTGCGCGTGTGCGTGTCTGGTTATTCGGTCGTGGTTTTAAAGGGATCTCTTAATCTTGCGAAAGAGGGTTTAGGAGGGGTGGTGGTTTTTGTAACTTGTCTTGTTCAACTGTGTGGAATTCGTAATGACAATTTTTATTTGAAACGAAGACCAGCAATGATTATTCGGAGTGTTGTAATATTCTTAACAATCTTAGGAGACATCTGTTATTGTTTTAACTGGCTGTTTTTCTTTTCATACCAACATTGTAAACTCCTTATTTAATCATAAACATTTATTAATTATTCCCTTGAAATACCGAAGTAAATACTGCTAAAACTTTGTTACTAAAATTAATGAAACAACACTAAGCATACATTGTACCTCCGTGCCTATACCGAGAGGGTCTGCATACGTTTGACGGGCAGAGTCGAGGCATTTCCTTCCGAACAGAAATTTTTCCGCTCATGTCAAAGTTGTAAACAGAACTCATCGCGCCAACGCGTACAGATTGCACATAATATATATTACACATCTGCGCCGAGGCGATGGCGTGCGCGCGCCTATATATTTTTACCTTGTTTAGGCCTGCTTGAACCAATTTCGAGTTTTTGCCTTGCCCGGCGGGGACTCTGGCATTACGTAATAACTTTGCACGCGGAGAAAGGCTAAAAGTTATTATCAGATGTGTCGAAGCAACTAAAATTAACTTTTGGGTTGTGTACGCGTAGGGCTGCGCGAGTAACGCACGCGCGGCGCGCGAAAAGTTTTGACGTCGTGTGTAATGTTTGCGCTCCTTGATGGGGGGGGGGGGGGGCGCGTTACATGTTCTGATTGAGATCTTCTGTACTCGATGCTAATTAAAGCCTCACTTTCATTTAGTTTAATGAAGAGAAATGCGGATGGACTATGCGTAATTAAGTAATGGTGATGAGAGTGACAGATGGTATACATACTTTTATATGCGTAATAAAAAAAAAACATTGTGTAGTTGACATTTTTTAAGGGTCACGTTTAAAGTAGTCCGTATGATTGATTTTATTTAATTTTTGTAAATATTACGATTACTGATATAATTCATTTATATTCACAAAATTAATTGGACCGCAAACGGAGTTTTAGAGGAAAAATCCTAGCGGAATAATTCACGTGCCACTTTAATGATGGAAACAATATCAACGTTCTAGCGGCGTTTATGTTCTGCAGTCGGTAACATTCGCATTAATGGCTCATAAAATTATACATATTGCGTTTTACTCGGCCGGCGCTAACCGCGTAATGTTACACCCGGATTTCAAATAGACTGGCCGAGCCGACTGATACGGTTGTAAATTATGGTGTGTATTATTAAATAAATTTTGGAATTGTTATTGCACGCGGCACTCAATACTGTAAAAATCATCCCGTCGTTCAGACAATTGAAATAACAATCATAATGGCAATTGTATTGTACCAAATTTGTTTCTGATGATGTTCTACAGTCCATACAACATTAAAAGATACCACTTTATTGCGTTTTTTGCAAGAATCATTCACTATTATCCCCCGATTGTTCTTCAATCCCAATTAATTCAACTAAGTACTACCCAAACAATAACATACTACTCGCTCTCGAGTACCAAAAAACGAAGACAGCAAAGCTTGTGAAAATTAATTTCAAAGTAAAACGAAGCGAACGAGCGAGAGTTACGCTTTTTAATTTCTCCCACTGCTGCCGCATAATTTCCCCCTAGACAAAGTAGTGCGCCCGCGCCGCATTAATACCGACACACACATACATATATACCTATACGTGTATCTGCATGTGTATATATATATATATATATATATACCCAGAGCCGTGGTACGGCCTTTGCGGGTAATAACCGAAATTTCGCGTGTGCTTTATGTTACAGCGAGGAGGTGGAACGTTGCCAGAAGTGGAGCAACAACATTACTCAGCAGATAGACTTAGCTTTCAATATATTTTTTATGGTCTACTTTTTTATACGCGTAAGTGCATTTACCCCCCCCCCCCCTGCGAGGGTGAATGGATCCGATATACCTGCGAGAATGTATATATCTGGCCGCGCAATCTGGCCTTTTTCTCGTGTGTTCGTGCATGTGTAGTAAAGCGCTGCTTCGATGAAATTTTTCTCCACGGCGCGCCGACGGTTGGCCCTTAAACGGTCTTTATTGAGCATTTCGTACGATTTTGTAGCTTCTTCTTATTGATACTATAGGGGAGGATCAATATTGCACGTAACCGGTTGAACCATTCGTGAAAGAAAAGTAAACTATAGCTTGCCATCATCTACACGGAAAAAAATAAACCTTATCTAACTTGTTTACACTAGTGTGATCAACTGGTTTAAGTAAAAGTTAAATTAGTAAAAAAAAAAAGTAAAATTAACTTTATTTATACTTAGAAAAACTTTATTTTTAAAATTAGAATGTCGTGCACATTCTGAAAACGAAGATTCTACTATTTTTAATGTTATTTTAATCGATATCGTTGTCAGTAGAATGAACTCAATATTTCCAAGTTAAATCAACTGTGCGAAAAGTATAGAATCAAAAAAACTTTTTTTCCATGTAATCGTTCCTGTTCAAGTAAGGCCCGTTGCACGCAAAACGGAACAGTAACAGATATAAGAAATTAACATGGCTTAGTATATCTATATATATACGAAGAACCGCGAGGAATAAGCGCTGTTCCTCATACATATAGATATACTAACCCATGTTATTTATGTATCTGTTCCTTGTATTTTTTTGCGTGTAATGGGCCTAACTTTAATAAACCAGTCGTTACTAAGCGCGCTTTACGCGCCGTAATGTTAGCAAACCTTCGCGCCACTTTTGTTTTTGTAACCTAGCAACCCATTACTCCCACCAACCAAATCACGAATAAATTGATATCATAACAAATCCATCACTTTTTAAAGATAGGAATACAGTAAACTTATGCAAACGTTGCCCTTTGGACAAGAAATCGAATAACGCATCTAAATACAGAAACTAATCGATTCTCATTCGCAAAACAATTCCACCATACCGCGCAATTAATAATCGGATAGGCGGCTGATCGAAGAGGCCGTCGAAGTAAATGACGTATACATATGCGAGCGACGCCGAAACTCTAAATCCCCGCCCTATAAAGCCCGCGTTATCCAATGAAATTTGTTCGCTTACATAAGCGCGCATAGTATGTGTGCATGCGTATGTAGCGTTAATTGATTTTTCCGAACTTAACGACACAACTCGTTAAACCAAGCCGGTCCCCCTTCTTCCGCACGTTTAATTACGCGCGTAAATGGAGCCTGATCACACTTTGCGTAGCGGTAATAATGATGCTTTTACGTGCCGTGGTTCGATATATACGACCTTTTTTCGTTCCCTTAATTATGCAGTGTGTCGTGTTGAAGTTCATTATAACAATGAATAATGAGATATAAGATGATAAGTATATTTAGTGCAGTATGAGAAGCTACAAGAACGTGATTAAAAAAAGGTTTTGGTGATCGGATCCCTTCGGCAAAGATTTTCACGTTAATCGTGAACGCTTAGAACTAATCTTTAACGAATCGGTCGATCGGGACAGTTTATCGCCGCCAGTGACAAGCTGTGGTTCATGCTGGAGATGTATTCGTTCGTGGACTACTTTACGATACCACCGTCTTTCGTCTCGATCTACCTGGATCGGACGTGGATCGGACTGAGGTTCCTCCGAGCCCTACGACTGATGACGGTCCCTGACATCCTCCAGTACCTAAACATTCTAAAGACATCGAGCTCCATTCGCCTCGCCCAACTCGTCTCCATTTTCATCTCCGTCTGGCTCACCGCTGCTGGCATCATTCATTTGGTACGTAATGCCTGTCCCCCTTTCTATCTGACTGTGTATGTGCTCTTTTTTCTTTTTTTTTTTCTTTTTTTTTTGTTTACGCCGCCGTTGTTATCGATCGCTGATTATTCCTGTTCCGGCAAGCTTTCATCCGGGAAAGAGGAGAGATTTGCCCTCTCCGATATCCTGGTGATTGGTCGGCTGGTGTGTTCTTTTTTTCTAATTGTTAAAATACTTTTTGGTGTAATTAGATGTGAAAGAGTTAATGATTTTTTTGTCAAAGTGGTTTTCTTTCAGTGTATCGATTATCGGCGATGTTGATTTAGTATAAGTCTGTGATGTTTCTTTTCTTATTTTAGACATACGTATAAATTCTAATGATGTTTACTTTCCAGATATAATCGAAGAATTAAGAAAGATCGTGCCTGTGAATTTTAAGATACTTGTAATAGAGTAATCTAAATATTTTTACAAATATAGCATATCATTTACTTATCAATACTGCTAGAAGCCATTGAGATATATTATTGGTTTTCAGGTTAATGAAGTATTATAAGCCCTAAAAATGCCTTTCGAAAATTATTAGAAAATTGTAAAACCGAATTGCATATTCTCATAGGCACGTTCTTCGAAACCCTGCATTGCCAAAATGTAGCGAGGGACTCGAAAATTCCTTACGTAGCGACCTGTACATGTAGACAAGTAGCTTTGCACTGGTGATGAAGTTTTTTTCGAGCATTCGGAAACTTGTAGATTTTTTTATTAGGTTAGTTTATTAAAGTCCGAATTGAATGACACTCGACGGAAATTTTCAGATTTAATTATAGTAAATTTAGAAAATCGAGTTGTGTCCATTCAGTATGACTATGACAAAGTTATTTCAGATGCTTTATAATAATACAATAATAATATAAATCTATTTTATAGCAGACCTACAAACGGTTAATACTTATTTGCTTCTGTAGAATTTACTCATGTAACTTAATAGTGTAAATTTTCGAAAATGTAAATGTTTTCTGGTAAATAAATTCTAAATTCTAAATTCTAAAATTTTTGGTAGGTCTCAAAAAAAACATAGAATACGTTTAGGGATTAAAAAGTAACTTTGCAAAAACTGGGGTATAATAAAAAATTTGTCTTTATCACTGATATACTGTTACCGTTATAATCCAATAAAATGTTCTAATGAAATTTTTAATCTTTGTGAGAAGATTTACGAATGCATTTCACGGCGAAGCCCTGCAACATATTCAATTTCAAATTTCAAATTAATCCTCAGCATATATACTCATAGTCAGTACAAGCGTTTCGCACAATTCGATTTTTGGTTCTACCTATAGCTCCCCAATAGAAGCAACCTAGCAACACGCGTATAACGAGTTATTGCAAGTACATACCTATATAGCAATTAATTGCTGACGAGTCCCTCGCACGTACACTGGCAATGCAAGGCCAACCCGTCTCGACGACATACACAAAACTCCCCATAACGCAACACAACTAACCAACCCGCATCCACACACCCCACGTATACGTACACATCCATGTATCACGAGACGTTCGACGTCAGCGCGCGTCGAGCCGCCTCGCCCAAGGATGCAGAGGACAATATTGCGTCAATAACCCACCAAAAAAAAAAGAAAAAAAAAAGAAAAATATATTTAATAAAAGACCAACGGTTGCCGATCGGGAGAGCTCTAACCGCACGCTGTGTCGTGCTTTGCTTTTTGTTTTCTTCTCGCTCTCTACTACTACCCTACCCCCTGAACTGCGATTACAATTGCGCGTGCGTATGTGCGCGCGTGTGCGCCTCTCTCACTCTCCACACACGTGTTGTGTGTGCGTGGTCGCCGTGCAGCTTGAAAACTCAGGGGACCCTTTCGAGTTCAAGAATCCGCAACAGCTCTCGTATTGGACCTGCGTGTACTTCCTGATCGTGACGATGTCCACGGTGGGGTACGGCGACGTTTACTGCCAGACGATACTCGGCCGCACATTCCTAGTATTTTTTCTACTCGTCGGCTTGGTAAGCCCACCTCATTCTATGCATTCTTCTATCTTCTTCCGCTCACCTTTTAGCTCTTAACGTTAATTATTAATCATACTATACATTTTTTTTTCTGATCAACTGATCATATACATGGCTATTAATATATATATCTCGAGCCGAATAAACTATATTGACGTGAGATGAGATTCACTTTTTTTTACCGACGCGCGCCGCGTTCATGTGCGTTGACGGTGTTTGGTTCTAGGCCGAGATGATCGAGAATTTTGAGGAAAGATATTCGCGATTCACTGTTCAATCTAAAAAATTTTTTGATTTAACGTCATGTATTTAAAGACTTCAACTAATTGTAAGATTTGTTTTCCCGAAATTCTCGAACGACTTATTTTTAATCGACATGCGAAACGAATAAGAATCCTTTTTTTATCTGCATTATAGCTATACTATTATATTTCATTCTACTTCTGTCAATTTTGACACTATACCTATATATGGAGCCTTCTTATTTGATTCGCACGTTCGCTTATTCCGCGTTCGCCGCACGTCGGTAATTGCTATGTACCCGTCGCTCTCACCACCTCGATTGTCGCGAATTAATCGTCGTGCACAATAGCAATTACGCGATGCGAAGAAAATCTCGTGGCCCGCCTTCCACTCCCGTGTATATATATTCTCTCGCTTAGTCACTGAATTCCAATATGAAGAAATATAAAAAAAAGTATACACGGGAGCCGAAGGCGCGTCATAAGCCATTTGCGTCCGAACTGCGACGATTGTCCAAGTAAGATATATACATATATTTATATCGTTTATTGGTTAAAGCCTTGACTCATCACTGTTCGGTCGTGGGTGGCGACTTCGCTCGCGCGTGCGCGCGCTTCTCTCAAACTTTTGCGAAATTCTTATATATGTATACATAAAGCGTCACAATAAAAGATCATTGCGAGACACGGGCATGCGCGCGCGCGAGCGCTGTATAGTGTATAAAGGGCGTAAATTATCCCGGCGAAGGCTTTATTTTCCGGATAAAATAGCGTCTTTTTCCGACTCGTAAATCCACCTCGGACGGTTAATGAAACGTTGAGTTTGCGCGGGAGATTCGCATTAATCGGGTATGTACATATATAATACGTTCTGATTATTTCTTTATTGGCTGCAATCGCACCTATATAGAACTATTAAAGCCCTGAGAACGAAGCCTTCGCTGGGTTATTAGCGGCAAGATGTTCGACTTTCCATATATACATAAACCAGAATAAAAAAGAAAAGGCATCCACTAAAATATATAAAAAAAAAAAAAGAAAAGCTTCACCTTATACTCTTACATGTAATCATAACCGAGACGTCATCTTCAGAACCGAGAATAAAAATCGTTAAGTCGTAAAGAACGTTACAATAAAACCGTATATATTATAATATCACTTCGCCCGCTTGCTGCTATATAACCTGCCCTGCATTGAGACCGTGGAAAACTCGCGCACGCGCTACCGCGATCAGTTATTTTTTTTTTTTCAAGCGATTTTTTTTTCTGCTGCCCCTAAAACGATACGCGACACATCTATTTTATATACCGACACGCGGCACACGATGTATGAAGTTTAGCCTATAAATTTATCCGTATACATATACTTGTGTGTTCTCATGTACAGAATATATACGTGAATGAAAAAAAAGGAAAGAAAAGATAACGAAACGACATATATTCTTTCATCGCAAGTCTCCCTCGTGTAATAAGGCCGCGCATGACGATAGTGCAACAGCAGGGTTTAAAGAAAAAGAAACGAAAACTCCGCTTTCTCTCTCTCTTTCTCTGAGAGAAGGAGGAGTAGTAACAGAAAAGTATATATATCATCACAGAGACACGCGCGTCAATGTTGTTTTTTATTTTTTTTTCTGTTTCACTCGTGGCCGTATGATAGCGGAACACTGGTTTTATTTTTATTTTTTGCTCAGTTCTAACACGGCAGCAGGACGATGTGCCGTGCATTACAGTGTATACAAAAATTATATCATGTATATTTTTTTCAATTTTGTTGTACCCCCCATCCATCCCCCCTGCGGAAAAGTATATCGCAAAACGATCGAAAAGAAAAGGTATAAACAAAGAGATATTAAATAAACGTCATCACTGGCTACCTCTGCCTCAATTACATATACGCCTATTCTACACTCGATATACTTATATATTATACGTGTATGAGACCGCGCGGTCGGTATGTCTCGCGGCTGCTTCGTATTCGATTCCGTGTGCGCGACATAATATATGCATTATTATATATACATAAATATACATACACGTCTAGACTCTGCTTTTGTAAACTTGTTTTCTCATTTTTGTCTTTTTCAATATTTTAGATATATATTTATACACGTACTCTCACGTATTGACAAATGTATACTCTTTCTCATAGATATTACGTATATGTATTCTATCTTTCTCTCCTTCGTAGCTGTAAATCCGTGTACTGATTTTCACTCTCAAGCTGTTATAAATATACATAATACTATCTCTCTCACAGTGTAACGCAGTATTTTCTCCTATGTTAATGTGTAGCGCGACAATCTTGCAGTATATACTACTACTACTACTACTACTATTACTACTACTACTACTACTCGTTATCGTCTCTCCTTCGAGTCGAATATATGTAGATATTCCGGCGCTCTCGTGCGCACACTAGAAGAAAAGACTCTCCTCGCTCACCTCGCGCTTCACCGTTTGTTTTCAATTTACGAAAAGAAAGCCAAGCCAAGCAACTCGCGCGCAGCATACTTATAAATCTACAGCAAAAAAACCACACACACACCCGCACCGCCAGAAGGAGACATTCCGACGGATTTACGGGGAGTGGGTGGAAAAACGAGAGTCTTTTTTCACGGTGCACGCGAGTCTCTCCTCTATATCTTTCCGCGTTGGCAATAAGGAGGCCCTTCGGAAGACGCATCGATAACGCGTCCGCGGCGGAACGAGTCTGGCCGCGATCCAGAGGTGTGCGCGCGCGCGTCCGCCACACGGAGAGAGCTTTTGAAAATGCAGTCGCCGTGCTTTTCCGGGCGAAAAATGTGCGCGAGTAGCGTGAAAAAAGTGCTCTATAGCTGCGCGCTTTATAACGGATTAATATTTTTACTGGAATTTCGAGAGTTTTTAATAGCATTTATTTATTTATTTCTTTTTTTTTTCGTTGCAGTTTTGGAGTTATTTTTATTTTATTTTTACTTACGTCAGTTACTTTACTCTATAAATATGAATAAGTGGAAAAATCAACTAATACCGTAGTGAATATTCGCTAGAAAATTAATCGATTTTTTCGCTTATTTGCACTTTCCACTTATTCATACTCAGAGAGTACAGCAGAAAGATAAATAAAGTTCATTGAGAAATCTTCGAAATTTATACGTTAATAAAATATCTAATCTATATTTGTCAAATTTTTATATTCGATAAAATAGACCGAATTGATAAAGAAAGCTCCGTGGCGCACTTCGACGCGTCGTCTAAGGGCGCGCCTTTAAAAATTCCCCTTGAGTGCGGTGACACGCCGAATACGAAGCAGCCGGTGGAGAAACGCAAGACTCCTGCTTGAAGTGCTTGTGCATACATACCAACCCGCACTCGCGTACTCTTTTCTCTCTCTTTCTCCATATACATATTTCTCTCTCTCTCTCTCTCTCTCTCTCTCTCTCTGTTACTCTATCTACATACCACACGAGAACGAAACTTTTCAAAGCTCGCAGTCTAAATAAGAAACGTTCTCCCTCTCTTTTTTTTTCTTCCCTACATATAATACTTGAGTGTATACAATATAAAACATACATACGACGTATACAAGCATACACTGTGGTAGCCAACTTTTGTACTGAGAAGTTGCTCTTTTTCTCTCTATCCTTCTCTGCTGTATTTTTTCTCTCTCTCACTCTCTCTGTCTCTCTCTCCCACTGTCTCTCCACCCGCAGCGAACATACTCCACGTTTGTTGCGTGCGAGAGGCCGAACAACAACATCGTAAACACATACTTTCTTCCCCAATTTTTTTTCTTCCATTCTCATTCTCTCCTTCTCAGTGACACGCATATACTCTCCAGATGCGACGACGTACACACGTGTCTGACTCATCGTGTACTTCTGCCCTCATTTTTTATAACCAATCAACATATCACATGTACGAGGTATTAACCGAGGGTGGGTGTATAGGTCGCCCGCATATACCAGCCACCGTAATCGACGCGTCTGTTATTTTTCTATCGCGAACTGTGTCGCAATCGGATTATGATCATTTTTCCGTTTACTCTTTATACAATTTTAGCTGAAATGCACGGTCAAGTGTTTAAGTGCGATTTTGAGGTCTGAAATTTAGTTTTTTAAGTGACTTCGTACGTGATGACCGTGTCTTCATAATATTTCGTATGTTTCGTCGAGTGCGTTTGCAAGTTTTGTACACCTTTTTTTAAATTTTGGTTTTTGGTACAATACTACTTTGAATAACTTAATGTAATGTAAAGCGCTCGGGTGGTGGCCTTAAGAATTTATAGTTCTCGGGAAAATTTCATGTAATAGCATTTTCTGTTAACGAAATTTATGGTAAAATACAGATTAATGGCTGGTATGGGCTTACTTTCATCATCCTTCAACAATAAAATCATAAATTGATATGTGACTCGAGAACGGCTTCAGTGTGATTTTTTAAGTAATTTAAAGAAAATTGTTTCTATACTGTATACATTTTGCAGTATAAGAATATACAATCCCACATAATTTAAATTATTGTCTAAAGTCACTGAAGATCCTAAGTAATCTGATCCATGTGCAGAATAATCAAATTGCTATTAAAAAATAATATGTCTAGATAAAAATAAGCATGATCGATACCTTATTTAAAAACTGCTCTTATGAAAACTTACAAGAACATCACATCATTTTTTAACAAACGGATAAAAACAAAAATAATTACCTTCGATCTGAAAATAAAACGTGAATAATATAGAAAGAAATATTTGAACGTAAAAACGTTTCTGCAAATCACAATTCAAAATAAACAAACAGATTGAAAAGAAGGTATTATGCATTAAGGAAATATTGACAGAAATTCAAGCTTGATGGAAATGAATTATTCTGCGCACGTTCGCACTACAATCGAGTTTCGCATATCTCCAAGTGTCATATTCGTCGCTGCACGATCACGTCGACCTGTCGCGACGAAAATTGCATTTTCATGTTCCACAAATTATATAAAGCCTCATTTCCATTATTAAACAAATTATTATAAAAGAAAATAAATAAAAATAACCATGATACTGCAACCCTCATTACGTACAACCGACTTTTTCCCCCGCAAGAATCATATATTGACTGTTTCTAATTGTCAGTGTGTCTGTCTGTGTTCTATGCGTGTGCTAGATTAAAAAAAAAAAGCTCTACACCGCTGCTGACAAGTCGCCGCTCGACTGATCTCTCTCTCTCTCTCTCTCTCTCTCTCTCTCTCTCTCTCTCTCTCTCTCTCTCTCTCTCTCTCTCTCATACCTAGTCGCTTGCCTCATTGTCAGCGTGTAACAGCTCTAGCGGTCTGAATCTTTCATGTGAGTGAGTCCTCCCGTGACAACTACCAGTTTACCTTACCCCGTGTGTGTATGCGTTACCCTCCATTCTGAACGGTTCGCCCTAAATTTCTACCAATTAACAGGCCTATACGTGTGTGAGGCAATTTTTGTTTGTTCTTTTTTTCTCTCTCTATACGTGTGTATGTGTTTACTGCTTCGACTGTCCCGTGTGCAGTGTGTTTCCTCGTAACTGATGAGCTTTTACACGATTGAAGAAAGGACGGCATGAATTGACAACGCGCGAATGACGTCGATTATTTTCCACGAGTTCGCGATGATAAAAAAAAATATATGTAAAATGGACGGCCGACATCACTTTACAGGAATCATACGCGTGCAACCGATGATTTACACAGTATAGAGCACAAGACTGAGATTTATCGCTTGCAAAACTGCACTGCACCGTACATATATTGCACTCTACTACTAACAACTACTATTGCACGGCGAAAGAAAAATGACAGTCGACGCTCAAACCGTTGTTAATCTGTCAAAGTGTCACTTTCTCTTTTTCCTTCGCCGTGTCATTCACTTAACAAACTCACGTACCTATCAACACGCTCACATGCTTCACTAAACTCTAGATGAGCAATCACAGAAGGTCTTACCAAAACTGCAGGCGAAAAATGTGCGTTTTCCATTCACCAAAATGCAGTTCTCCGAAATTGAAGGAGAGTTTTGAATTAGGAACTAACGAAGGACAACCTCGTCCTCGTCAAGTAATCACGAGCTCGACTGAGCTCAAGTTAATTACTTTCGAGACGAGACCCTGAGTTTAATTTTCAATGTTTTTAACATCGTTCGTGTCTTATTTCTGCTAGTATTATATATCTAATATATTTACTTAATGTTCAAATTTATACGTATTTATATTCTACACTTATCAATTGTGCACATACTTCTTGAAAAAAAAATAGTCTAATTTTAATCTTATGTAAAACAAAGTGTTATGGCATGAACTCTCATAAAAGTCTTATTAATATAATAAATATTTTGTATTTTCTAATTTTTCCATATAAAAAAGAAATAAAAAAAAATTTGAATTTTTTATATACTCATCTTTTATCAAATTTTTCTCTTCTATTTAATACTGATGTGTATCATAAATCTTAAAAAAATATTGTTTTTTTATATAAAAGTTCGCTCTAGCTATTTTTTTCACTTATAATAATAAACAATAACAATTGAAAAATCAATGACTAAATAAGTTTTTCTAGAAATTTTCATTTTTTGGAAATGTTTGATTTTGTTTTTTCGCTCCTATACTTTTAATAGTCGCAACAGTTTTTGCTACTAGTACCTATTAACTACGACGTTTATTAATTTTGAAATTTTTACGGAATCGACTGCCACCTTACGACGAAATAATTTCTTTCCTACCGCTTTTTTGTACTTCTGCGCCAATGCTTCACCGAGTAATGTCAGCCCAAAACTTCTTTGCTGTTGTGTTTATACATGAACCACCGTTTATATATAGCCGCTCTCGCTTTACCGGCGGCAGTCACTGCTTCCACGTAAATCATTAGCCGCAACTCCAGTTGATCTTCTATAGACTCTATTCTTCACTTATGGTAGCTCCAGTGATAATATTCCGTTTAATTTTCTCAATACCCTTTTGAAATATATTTTTTTTCTTTTCACGCATTTCGACGGCCGGAATTCGTCCAGCGCGCTTTCGCCTCTTTTTGTCCGCGACTCCGACTTTCGAGCCTCCAAAATTTTCATTTTACTCGGCTAGTATGTGAGAGAGAGAGGAGAAAAGCTAAACTCCTCTCTCTTACTGGCGCGCCGTTAATAAAAGCGCATTCCACGCGCGTCTCGAGCGTCGATATCGTCCGACAATTTTGATTTGCGTCGAGGACGGCTTACACCGGCGGCATATATAGCCTTTGCAAATGGAATGCGTTGCACGCGCGGATGCGTTTGGCACTGATAAATCGATGCGCGTCGATTGAATTTGTGCCCGGCGCATCCTTGCCCATCGCGTATGGAGGCTGAGGGATCGCGAAGGTACGAAATATTTTTTCTTTTTTTTTTTGTCATATTTTTCTTTTATTTTTCGGGTTTCCGGCGAGAACGACACGGAGAGAGGGATATTCTTTTTCTTCTAATTTCATTTGATATAATAATTTCTAAACTTGCCAGGCACGCATTGTAGAAAGTGTCCTGACTAACGAGCCATCACAGAAGAAGCGAAGGGGAAGCCTACTTATATCTCCGTGTCGCGTCACCCGCGAACCGAGCGTGTGAAAAACGAACTCGCCGCATCGTCCGAGTAAAGTATACACCCCCTATATGCGTTACGAACTCTCTCTCTCTCTCCCTCTCTCTCTCTCTCTCTCTCTCTCTCTCTCTCTCTCTCTCTAAAATCCTATCAGCGCCGCCATGCTGCTGCTATATATCGTTGGTCCGCTCTCGGCCCACGCGCGCGCAGCCTCTCCTCCATAGTTATCGTTTTGTCTTTGCAGGCCATGTTTGCTAGTAGCATACCCGAGATAATAGAGCTCGTGGGCAATAGGTCCAAGTACAGCGGCGAATACAAGCGGGAGCACGGAAAGAGGTATTATGATCCACATGTCTACTACACACATTATAATATTTGATTACCATTACAAGCGAATAATATAATACTTATGTATGCGCAGCGAGTGTGCGACGTGGGTAAACAGGAAGATACTTTTTTGTTGACTTTTTTTTGGTGCTTTTCGGGAAGCGTAGTCATGCGTTGAATTGTCCGTAGAGTCTGTTGATCGACGATATGTCTAACTGTGTCATTGGTTTCTTTTTTTTTTTGAGTCCATGTTGGCTTTTGGTGTTTGAAGGTAGATTGTGAAAATTATACAGCGAAGCAGAATTAATTGTATATTTTATAACCAAAGGTCTTTTTCTATCAGTCCACGTTTTTCAAAGTATTGATTTACATTAGTTTTTGAAAAATTTATTAATAAATTTTTTACCTATTAATACCTATCACTTATTTTAATATCTTAACACAACCGTAATCCGCACTATAATCTATCAAAATTTAATATTTTTGCGTAAAAAAAAAATTATTATCTGCAGCCAATTTCAGAACACAATCATCAAACCGCTTCAGTCGATTTGCGTAGCAATAAAACTTCAAACGTGACTACTCTTTCGCACAGCAGAGCTTCTCATATAAATGTATATATACTTGAAAGAAGAAAAAGAATGCTCACGTAAAGTTTGTTTACTTACGTCCGCTCGCGCCACGCTCTATACTCTCTATTCATCTTCGTTCACCAAACTCACATCCACACACGCATCCTCTTACACACATAAATTTCTTCTTTGCTCCTCTAATGACGCCCGTACAGATTCATCTAGCGCATTGAACACTCACAAACACAGCCAAACACAAACACGCACGCCAGATGCGGGAGTGCCGCGCCGCAGCGGGATTACGATTTCACGTTTAGCGAGTGTGTACGTAGCGAAAATTACGAGATTTCAGTGTCAACATATAACACGCGAGCATAGGCCGTGGGCTCTCTGCGCTCTCTCTCTCTCTCTCTCTCTCTCTCTCGCCAGCAATGACCGACTTTCTCCGATTGAATTTACACGCTCCTGATGCATACACACACACACACCAACGCGAGTAGTCGTCAGTGTGCACTCGTGCATTGTCGCGCAAGCAGTAAAAATGCGCGCGCGAGCGCAAACTTTTCTCCGGGAGCGCATTGAGCCTCGTTAACTTTTATCGGCCGGGTGCCGCGCTAAAGTTTTAATTTCCTTTTAGTCGCGCGCGCGCTTACCGCCACTCTCTCAAGGATTTATAAATAATTTTTTCAACAATGCAGCGAGCGATAAAATTGTGCCAGCGAGCGACAGAAGGAAAAAAAACGCGCGCGCGCGTGCTCTGTGGGTATTGATTCTGCGGTCTCGTATGCGTGCGTGCACCACAGCGACGTAAAAATAACCGTTGCAGTAATAGCGCGCGCGTTTCGAATTTTCCGAATGCGCGCATGGATATATACGTGCCCGCATTGTAATATTCGTGAGGGGACTTGAATGCCACGTTGAAATTATCGGAAAACATTCGAATGAACGGTATAAGGCAGTCGCAGCTCCCGCGCTCTATAGTTAATAATTTACCTCGCTCGCCTGGTGCTCTCTCCCGATAAACCCGAGCTGCGCCCGCGGCTCAATTATCAAATCAATAAACCAAAATGCTCCCCTGCTCGACCTCCTAAAAAGCTCGGTCCTATCGGTCGATAGGTATATTTGAAAATCTGAGCACTAGAGTCCCGTTTATTTATTTTTTTTCTTTTCAATTTCGCAGAGCGGCGTTACCCGCGGAGTCAACGTACCGTTCGCGAGGCGCGTGCCACACGCTATGCACCGCGCTTTTTATCTCACGCGGCACTGTGAAATTTTGTTTACCTTTTATTTCTCAGGCGAATGTGTATTATATCTCGTTTGCAACTCTAACCTACTTCGACACGCGTGCAATTTCGAATTGAACGAGTTTGGAGATAAATTTCTCGTCAAGCCTATACCTATCTTGGACGGTCATATTGATTTCGACGTACATATTGCCATGATGTGTATACGTCGGCGTCACCTCGCTCGACGACACTTGACGTTGCGAAATTGGGAACGGTTGTACAAGGATGGGGGACGGGTTAGTGAATTAGATTTGCACAAGTGTAAAGGAAATATTTATGAAAATTCTAAAGGAATTCTGGAAAAGCGTATATAACTCTTGAATAAAATATAAGAAAAAGGTGTTTTACTATTTCACGGGTGTACTTGTTCGATGCCTCCCATCGACGAGTCGAGGATAGTTGTCGTTGGCAAAGCCAATGGAAAAGGAAATTCGCGAAATCGTGCAGCGCATTCGGCAGTACAGGGGAGGCAAGAGCGTTTTGCAATTACAATCGGGATTGAATTCGTACATCGCGGCGACGGTTTTAACATTGAACGGGAGCGAGCGGATATGTATGTGATCGCGTCATCTGAGCGTGCCGGGACACTTACTACTTAAGGATTTTCTGTCGAGGGCGCGTCGATCGATGTTTAGCGGTTGTACGTTAATTAGTTATCGTCGTCGGAGAAAAGTCGTGCGTGTCTTGAACTTTTTTAATTATTTTACGATAAATCATAAACCTCTTACAATTACCCGTGAAAAATATAAAAAAGAATTTGAAACTGCTGGTCGGCGGACCAGCTACTCACGTCTATATACAAGTACTCGCTGCGAAGTTTGCCCTCAAACCTCGCCTGTTTTATACATACGCTATTTTATTTCATACTCGGAAGCTTAGGCTTCGTAGCTATACTTGATTATTAGTTCAAAGTATTCTTGGGGTCGCTAATAGAGCAAAATGGGCGGATTTGTTCGTTTCCAAAGCATTTTTTTTTTTAACTTTCGGCGTAGAATAAATACAATATTATAATATTTATAACGCATAGAATATTACATAGCTATAACCAATAAACTTTTTCAACTTAATTTTATTCAGAAATTTACACTTTTCCCCACACTACGCAGCTGTCTAGCTTAGTTTAGCTGTCTTGTTTAGTTACCGCTATTCACACCTCGCAACCCAGAACGGCCAATTTTTTTTAAT